>OW052220.1:15461856-16027804 GCA_932526605.1 Nephrotoma flavescens | reverse complement strand
AATTGTATGATGTGACGGGATTGAATATGTTGGATATGCGCATTGCGGCACGTGTTACCTTATTAAGTTGTTAAACAAGGATAAGATTAATTTAAGTAGTTTATGGTATTTCTTAGACAATGGTGGAACTTCGCAATTATATGTACTTCGTTCGGTTAAGCAGACACGTAACAAATTAATTTCGATAATGTACTTATTAACACTCCACTTGTTTAAAACAATTGGTTATCGTTTTGATTTAAATTACACTTTGTGATGGCAAATAAACTTGTCTAGACGATTAGGTACGGCCCCGGGATAATGACAGCGATGTCCAACTAGCCTTAAAATAGTTATTTAAACAAAGAGTTTAAATAATTTAAGACTGATTGTAAAATCGGTTTAAAAACTGGTATAATTAGCCCAAAACACATAGATAATAATGGATTCACCTGTTTAGCACTCCATCTAAAGGTTTTGACAAAAGTGATGATTGAATTCGTTTTGTCACCGTTTGGTCAGGATTGGTCACTAGTTTGTATCGTTTGGTCACTAACGATTTACCGTTTAAATAAATAATGAAAAATTCAACAACAAAAACTTCGGGTAGCTCCTTATTGGAAGCAAATCATATCGTTTTTGTCAAATTTCGTTAGGTAATCGTCATTTTACAAAATTAATAAAAAAAAATTCAATTGGAATATTCCATTTAGAAAAAAAAAATGAGTGAGTCCATTAGTACTCTCAAGTCGATGTGTAAACATGGCGTGTGTATAGTACGTGGGTACAGTTTACTTTGAAGGAAGAAGGAATGCAATTTTACTAACCAGAGTTTTTCATTTGTTTATTATCGTTAAATTGGTCTATTACTCTTTCGGTATAATCGACGCAATTGGATTTTGGTAGCTAAAATAAGATATATTATATACTGTCGACTCTAACTTTAAAAATTTTCATTGAAAAACTGCACAATATGGTCGTCCCATATCTAGTAGTAAATATATTTCGATCTGAGTTCATGTGCTAATCGAATTCGTCTCGCAGGAAGTTTATAAGTGGTTCAGCTTGTGGAACAGCAACATTAATATTGAAATCCCCGCTCATAATCACCAGCAAAAGATGATAGTCTCCTTGGAGAATTTTTGAAATTCTTTAGGATATGGGGCAAGGACGAAATGTATGAACTTCATTATGTCTTCGAAAGATTTATTCGGCGAGGTTAATACAACTACAGAAAACATCTTATTCCCATTGAGAAGCTGAAGTTCAGCCGTATATATATCATCAATGAGTTTTGTTGTTACGCTCATACCAGTTGTTTGTCCAACAGTGATTTCTTTATGCGAGGTGACTGTATGGTATGAGTATTCTATTTGAATTTTTATATATTGTTACTCCGGCAGCTCTCTTGACTCACCGTCTCTCTTGAACTGAACGCAGATCTGGAAAAGCAAGAAAATTGAGCATCCTTGCGTGACTGTGTCACTGTCAGTTAGGTCGAGGTGATGTGTATGACCTAAGACTCTGACAGTTCAATGTTAAAAACCAGACGTCATTATTATCTCGTACAAAATTCGCCATTACAACAGATAAAGCGGATTTGTGGTGCGGCGCGATAGCTAATTTTGAAGAAGACCCATTGAGGTCCCATTTTTACGTCCATGGTAGACGACATGATCATCGATAGCCGACGTGATGAACAGTCCTTCGAGACTCGTTACTCGTGCTAAAGCAATATACACAATTTGTTAACTGTGTCTTTTACCGTAAGAGTATATACTGACTATCTCGTTGTAGGTACCACCGTGTGATGCATGAATTGTGGTGGCACATGAAGGTACGACGCTTTACATTAATTGTTGTTTATGCTTAACATTAATTGTTGTTTCGATTAATAGTTGAGCTTTTTCTAGAAATGGGCACCAAACATCGGTCGATATTCGTTTTCTGCGCCCATCCAGCTTCAAGCCACCTGACCTTCTTGTCAACTTGTGAATTTGAACCGGAATTCATCCAGAGTCGTTAGACATTTTTTACTGTCGACGTTTTCATCGTTCTCGTTGTCCTGGTTAGGATGCCTACGCATTCGATATACTTTAGACAGCCCATAGTTCCATTCGCCAGTCCATTTGTTACGTCAATATTGGTTTTGAAAAAGTACGGCAAATTATTTGTGTCCACTATGCTCATTTTATGGATCTTTTGACGGAATTGCTACTCCGGCAGCCAACTGACCATCTCTATTGAACTGAAAACAGCATTCAAACGTAGGATTATTAACAAGTTCGTCATTGCGCAGCCAGGTCTCGAAAACCAAATGAATTGAGCATACCTGCGTGACTGTGACCTGAGACTCTGGCAGTTCAATGTTAAAAACGAGATGTCATTATAACCCCATTCAGTAGAAGACATGATCATTGATAGCCGACGGGATGAACAGCGCCTAGAGACTCGTCACTCGTGATAAAGCAATATACGAGCAGTTGTTGACTGTGTTTTTAATCGTTTGAGTATGCAATTTCGTAATCGTAATTCGTATTTCGTATCGTAATTTTTTTTTTTTGATTTTTCTGATCGATGGAAATGTCGATGGTTTCTATTTCATTCATTAAATTAATTTTTTCATTTTCCCTACTATTATACATATACATAAAAGCATGCCAAGTATAGTAAAAATTGTTTTTGTTGAGTTTCTTGCTTTTTTTCAAACGAAGTAGGTATACGTCATTTCCGTTCGTTTCATTTACAAGTTTACTCTAATACAAAAAAATTTGGTAGGCGCGCGTAAAGATGTTTACACATCAAAAATATTTCTTTTTTCAAAGAACTATCATTTAAAGTGGAAGACATATAATCGATTCAATTTTTTGGTTATGAAGAACTCGTTGAGGATTGGTCACTACTTGTTTTCGTTTGCTCATCCCTACATAACGATATATTGTGAAAGTTCTTTAAAAACTAAACATTCCCACACGATTCGAAATGTTCGGGGCTGGAAACTTGACCAATACTAATAACTTTATAAATCCAATGGTCGGAATCGATTGGTCGACTGTCGTGCGTAAAAATTATTGGAACATTGGCCAATTTTTCAGACCCGAACACTTCGAATCTTGCGGGAATGTTGAGATTTTAAAGAATTTTCAAGAAAAAATTATTGAAAAAAAACTCCAACAAAAAGATTATTTCCATTGAAAATAAACGAAGAGTCTGCGAAAAAAAATTATTGTTAAATAAAGGTAATTATTATTGTTTAACCCTTTAAATTCGATTTTTCCCCAAACGAGATGGTTTCGTCACCAGCATGACAGTCAAATTCAAAGGGTAATTTTATAAATATGTTAGACTATTTAAGGAGAAAACGAGGAGCAGAATCGACAGGAGAAGATTCTCATTATGGAATGGGAACATGTGAACGTTCTGATATGAATGAAGAAGGGTTTAGGAAGGAGAGACAAAATATCATCTTAAAACTGAAAAGCGAAAGAGACGATCGTGACAGAATCCAAATCGAGACGATTAATCATTTGAATTAATTAATTAATTTTGGATTAATCTGCCGATCTATAGAAATGAAGTTTGCTTCGCGAATAAAGCAAACCCAATTCTTTTTAGTTCTGAATCCTCATCATTCGCGAAGGCAATTGTTTGGGGAAGGAATCATAAAGGGGGCGCTATAAGTGCATTCGAACTAGAAACCAAATTTAAAGTGGAAAAATGCGGTCTTTCATTTATGATAAATATTCTTGTTTATTAGCTATCCCGGATGGTATTATAGGTAACGATGCCATTATTGAAGTAAAGTGTCCTTACAGTGCCAAAGAAATACATCCATTAGAAGCAGTGAAATAAAAAAAATGAAGTTTATCAAATATATACAAGATTCTTTGATGACAAATAAATCTCACCTAATATTACTATACCAAATTCAAGGTCAAGTAGAGATAACAAATCGTAAAATATGTTATTCCGTTGTCTGGACCTTAAAAACTACTAGAGATGCCGATTTTTTAAAGAATGCGATGCTTCGAACTCTTTTAAAATTTTATTTTAACTTATTGCTGTTCGAAATAATAGGTAGTCGATATAAGAGAGGAATGGAAATTCAAAAGTTCCCAGAATCTTCAGAAAGAAATTTTGAAAACATTGTTGGTTAATTTTTTAATGTTACTTTGAACCAGAAATAAATTTTAAGTGAAATTGAAAGATTTTGATGTTAAAATTTCATCGGTGACAAATTCTTTCCAATCTAAAAACTGTATAATCAGAACCCTTCGTTGAGCCATTCTGAGGTCGAGAAAAATCGAGAAAACGGGTTAAATAGGGCCAGCGAAAAAAAATGATTAATCGGCGCTTTTAGTTAGTTTTAACTTCGTATAAACGGTTTTGGGTAACTGATCATGACTCCAAGATCTAAAATATGGAAATAAATATGGCTAATCGAATACGGCTGCGGAAATTAAAATAGAAATTATATCTTCCAATTTGTTTTCAATGCGACCAAAATTCATAGATGGGGTCCCTGAAGAAATCTTATACCAAATTCTGGGGCGAGATCATTGAAGCCAATCGAAAAAATCAATTCTTTTAAAATATTAATGAAGAGACAGGAAATGTTGGAGTTGGCCTGGATATTTTGTATGAAAACACAAAAAAATGACAGTTTAACGGCAAAATTGTATTCGACAACCATTGCATTATGGAGCGTTTTTGAACGGGAATGTACTACCGGTGGAACTTTAATTTCGAACATCTTCTAGTAGATTAGACGATTTTACAATCCGATCACTATTATACAAATCCTATCATAATCGGTTAAAAATGGCCGAGCTCCGTCCCAGGTGGCCATATTCCAGAACTTCTTCCGAAAATCATTTTAAAATCGCATTTCCATCCAATATACCAAATCTCATAATAATCCGGTTAAGAAGTGGCTGAGTGTCATCTCCAGTGTCCATATTTCTGAACTTTTAACAAAACTCCTCTTAGAATGTCATTTCCATCCCACATACCCAATCCCATCATAACCGGTTAAGAAATGGCTGGTTCAGCTCCCAGGCAACCAAAAAAAGAAGAAAAGGAGTCCGGACGAAGTCCTGATCGAATTTTTCGGTAACCAAAACCCATCGCAATCAATATATTCCTGGTACTCGAGGCCCCTCCCCTTTCTTAGTAATTTTCATCAACGTAGGTTGAGCTAAAGAGTAAATAATTAGAAATAGGTACTCGGGCCCCGCTGAAGGCTCCCTGAACGAATTTTCCGGAAACCAAAATGCATCGCAATCTATTTCTGGTACTAAAAAACCCTCTCAGTCATTTTCATCATTCACAGTTGACCCGAAGAGCAAGACAATAGAAAGTTACTCGGGCTCAACTGTACGAATTTTCCGGAAACTGAAACCCATCGCAATCAATTTTTGGTACTCACGAGCCACCCCTCAGTAATTTTTATTAATATCGGTTGACTTGGGAAAAAGGAAATTAGAAATATTGGATCTGCTTCCATGGATTAATGATCAATTACCTTAACAACCCCCATTTATAATAGCGCGAGCGCAAACCTACGTACATACAAAAGTTTTGTGGCTCTTTTTAAAGTAGTAGGTATAAGGTGACCACTATAAATCGTGCAACAATTTCATTACATAACGATTTCTCAATTTACTCAGCCGTTCCACACGGCATATCAAAGAAATTATTTCTTTCTCGTTTCTTTCCCCGTTTGCCTATGATACCGGGTTTAATTGCAACTCCTTTTTCAACAAAAAATTTTTCGTTAAAAAATAAAAAAATATTGAGGCCATTTTCGAGATGTAGATTTTAGTTTATAATGCAAAGGATTCGTATGCCACTCTGGAAGTGACAATATAAATTTACTCTAGAACTCGTGTAAATAAATCGAGTGCAAAGGGTTAACTTTTATTTTCGAGAGAGCAGAATAAAACAATACAAAAAAAATTTGGTTTTTTAATATAAAATAAGGGTATAAATTAGCAATAAAAAACCTATTACGACTTAGTTTGATGAAAGAAAGAAATTACAAAAGAAATGCAGTGTAGAACGGGCCCACTTGACTACATAGAATAAATAAAGGTTTTTCTATTGTCATTATTTTTTCATCATATGAAAAAAACACAAATCCCCGAAAATAAAAGCAAACAAATAAAACAAATTTACCCAAAGAACAAAAGAAAAAAATATTTTTATATTGACACAGTCACCGAGGAATAAATATATAAGAGAAATCAAGTAGTGCAAATTTTATAAGCCATTTTCCCCGAGGTTAATCTTAGTCTATAGTTTTGATATATTTATATACAGAAATTTAATACTTTTCTATATTTAATCCGTATCTTATAAACATATCGGCATAGTTATTGTATAGTTCATTGATATTATTAGGCATATACAAATTGTCAATAGTAAAATAGATTAACCTCGGAATGTCTACATGAGTCCTCTTATGTATATTTTTCTCTATGACACAGTTTAGTGTAGACACTTGTTTGGGTATTTAAATATCGATACCAAAACTGAAATTTTTTCTCAGTATCAAAGCCTTAAATGAGACATAAACTAAGAATAGAGTCGAAAAAATGATGGCACAATAAACCCAGCCCAGTCCATTTCCTTTCCTTTGAATTCTCAAAAGTTAGTTTATCATACATGGTATAGCTTTGATTTTCTGTTTCACTAGTTCCATCTACTTAAAAGTGATTTCAAGTACGAAAAACGTACGTAAATAGACGTACCATTTTTCCAAGCTTTCCTAAATTTTTTAATGGCGCTAGTTTCTACGAAAAATTGTTTTGAATAGGGTAAGATCGCTGGTCAAGAAAATGAAAATTCTCAATTCCGGAAATCTTAGAGCACTGGTAATAATAGGGTTGAGATTTTCTAAATTCCTTGCCATATAAGACGTAATATACCAGTTTTTGAGAGTTTCCCTATATTTCAAACGGTGCTAATTCCTACGAAAACTTGTTTTTATGATAGGTAGAGCTGCAGGTCGATTCTGGCTTACCTATAGGAAAAAGGAGTTAAGAAAGACATTTTCATAGTGTTTTTTTCCCAAATTTTTTTTTCTGGCATTTCAAAAATAAAATTAAATTGGGAATATTTTATTATCCAAATTCGTTGCGGAAAAAATATTTCCTAAATTATAAAAATTTAGACCAAACATAATTTCTCCGTAGGCCAGAATTTTTTGACAAAAATACATATGTAAATATTTTTCCTAATTCCTATAGGAAAGCGAGAATCAACCTTCAGCAGCTCGATTCTGGTTTTTCCTATAGGAAAAGGAATTAGGAAAAATATTTTCATAGTATTTTGGTCACAAAATTTTTTTATCTGACATACTATGGTAAATAGTTAGTGTAAATTTTTTCAAAAACAAAATTAAATTAGGAATATTTTTCCTATCCAAATTCGATACGGAAAAAATAATTCCTAAATTATAAAATTTTAGATCAAACATAATTTCTCAGTAGGCCAGAAAATGATATTTTTGACAAAAATACTATGAAAATATTTTTCCTAATTCCTTTTCCTATAGGAAAAACCAGAATAAAAACTCTCAATTCCGGAAATCTTGGGGCAGTGGTACCTAGGATTGAGATTTTCTAAAATCTTTACCATACAACACGTAAAGTACCAATTTTTCAGAGTTTTTCTAAGACTCTGAACTCTAAATAGAGCCGGATCTACTCAACAAAACAGTAACTCTCAGTTTCGGAAATCAAGGCACACTGGAAATTAAAATTGAATTTATCTAAAACCCTTACCATATAAATAGACGTAATGTGCCAGTTTTTCCAAGTTTGCCTATATTTTTTAACGGCGCTCATTCCTACAAAAAATTATTTTGAATAGAGTTAGATCTGGCCAAAAAAATGGTAACACTCAGTTTCAGAAATCTAAGGGCACTGGTAAAATAGCATAAATTTCACTTCACACCGGGCATTAAAATCGAGTTTTACGATGCGAATGAAAAATTTATTACAAGAATTGCCCTAATGTAAAATATTAAAAAAATGAATTTTAAAAAATTTATGATTCCAAATCTAGTTCGAGGTCTCATGTTTTTATTCGATAAATCGATTTCTGTCTATGATATTTGATTACGAGATAAGAATATGTAGGAAACGTAATACTTTAGCCCAACCCAGACTAAATATAACATTGTACATGAGACCGTATAAAACAAACGATTACATAATCTTTCAACATTACTGTAACCGAATCTACAATTTTATTTAAAGTGCATTTCAATGCATGCATGAATGCCAAACTGTAATATACTCGTGTGTAGTTAGTGTTGTATTTCAAAGCAAAATGCCATTGACCATTCTCCACATATCCAAGACAATAAATATCGTATGTGTGTTTTGAATGTAAATTCAACATTTTGGTATGATTGTTACGAGTAAGTATATGTATACATTACTAATTGTTATGCAATATCTTAATATATTACCATAAGCATATAGAAGATTATAACTGTAACACCTTTATACTTAGTATGAAGAATATACTTTCTGATTTTCGTCTTATTTTTATAAAAATTTACATGTTTTTTGGTCAAACTTCAACAAAACAATAGAAGTTTTAGAATCGAGCGCACAATTTGTTACCACATTTAATAACAATTTCATGGTAAAGTTGTTACATTTCACACACACACACTAAATGTAGGTCTTTGGGTTTTGTTATTTATTTTTAGCAAATTGTGTCTTTTGCCGTTAAAAATCTAAAATAATTTTTCTGGGTTATCGTGCGAATGTCCAAATTACAATTTGGTAGCGTCTCGGCTCAAATTACATACACGATGGATGTGCGAAGATTTATAAAATTGGAATGGGTTTGATGTCGACGATTTGATAGCCGCTCGAAAAATAATTTGAATACAAAATAATTCAGAGTATATTAGAGTGGCAGGTGAATCATGAAATAATGACAAGTGTTCTTACCAAATATGCTTGGAATTTTATATTGATACGGTCAGTTATATTGGAGTATGAGTGGAAAACGTTACGTTTATTGATATGTGACACACAAAAAGATTATTAATCGTTGTGCATAATAAATTTGTTTAGAGATTCGTTTTCACGAAATTTTATTAATGTTTTTGTGATTTTTAGGTGATATGTGTTTTAATTATTTGACATTGATCATTATGTCTTTATAAAGCAAATGATGTGTGTAATTGTCTGTTGTAGCATAATTTAATCGGGCATAGGTTTAATTTAAGTCATGAGCAAAGAGTATGTTTTATAAAAAGTAACGAAACAGAGGAAAAATGTTTATCAAAAAATGCGTGGGTTATGCCAATGCACCTAGAAGACCAGGCAATACTGCTTGATACGTCATCAAATTTATGTCTACATAAATAATTAACATTTAATGGTTTAACGAAATGTTTAATGCATATTTTAATAAAACATGATATGAAAATTATTTTTTACCAAACACAAGAAAACTCGGATCATTTATTTGACTTTAGTGCCATACCAAAGATTGAAATCGTCGACATAAAATGACGTCATATAGCAAAATTTTTAAAGCAATGAGGCCATTAGTATCTAGGTGCACTGGTTATGCACATAACTATTTTTTTTTATTTGTATCGAATTTTCTCATACTCGTAGCTCTTATTTATTTATTTATTTATTTATTTTTATACAATTTACAAATTTTGTAAAACCGCACACCCCATTTTGACCATCAAAGCTCATTCAAACGAGGGTGCAGTTCAAAGTTTTCTCCAAAAGTTTTATGTGCAATTTACAAGGTCATTTATAAAATGGATGTAACTCATAGCTCCATTCATTATCGTCTTCAAAAATTGGCAGTTGCTCTGAATTGCACCAGAAACATGCACGATCGCCATGCACAGCCATTGTGTGAGTATGTGCCAATAGCTGAGGCCAAGTGCAATTTGATCACATTTGTGCTCTTGATAGAAAACGATAAAAATTACCGTAAATAAAGATGTGTATGTGTATTGTATGACCCATTTAACACTTTGAAGGCGGTGAATTCATGTTTTTTGTTTTCCAACTGTTGGATACGGATAACGTTAACTCACGTTATTTGGAATTTCTAGCAACACCGTACAAAAAACTGCCATTATAAGTAAATAAAACATTACAACGAAGAATTGCTCTTATAAACAAAGACATGATAAACAAATGTGCATTATATAGTTAAATAATAAGGAACCGTTATATTACATTTAGTGTTACTCTGCGTGATTTCGAAACTATCACTAATTTCAACAAAACATGCGGGAATTCAGGCTATATGCTTTTCATCACATACGGTCTCCAAAGTGTCAAATTGCATAACACACGCATTTTATGCTGAAAATTTTTGCTCTGTTTCATTACTCTTTATAAAAATATACACTCTTTGGTATGAGCATTGTATAAAAATCGTATCGTAGGACAAAGGCGATTTTCCACATCAAATGTTAGCAGTGGCGTTTCCTCAAGGTGTTCTGCTTCGGATTTTGATCACACAAAATAATTAAAATAATAGTAATTAATTAAGAAAATAGTATTAGAAAAACTATAATTTAAAATAAAAAATTTTAAAAATAAAATTTTCTGTAATAAAAATAAAACTTTTAGAATTCGAATAAAAATCAAAAACTGTTTAGTCGTTCGGCGAACGAGCAGAACATCACTAGAAAACGACGCTGATGTACAGTTAGCTTAATATAATATATCTTATATCATAAACAAATAAAAATTATCCCCATTTTAATACGATGAGGTAGACCCATTTGCTATTGACCCCGAAGTTGTTCAATCTTTGCAAATGGAATTTACACATTCACTGTATCCAGGATTGGCCAGCACCCAAAGATTTCCAATTGACATGGCATATATGTCTAGTTAGTTTAAGACATCCTAAACAAATAAAAATTATCCCCATTTTAATACGATGAGGTAGACCCATTTGTTATTAACCCCTAAGTTGTTCAATCTTTGCAAATGGAATTTACACATTCACTGAATCAAGGATTGGCCAGCACCCAAAAATTTCCAATTGACATGGCATATATGTCTAGTTAGTTTAAGACATCCTAAACAAATAAAAATTATCCCCATTTTAATACGATGAGGTAGACCCATTTGTTATTAACCCCTAAGTTGTTCAATCTTTGCAAATGGAATTTACACATTCACTGAATCAAGGATTGGCCAGCACTCAGAGATTTCCAAATGACATGGCATAAATGTCTAGTTAGCTTAAGATATCCTAAACAAATAAAAATTATCCCCATTTTAATACGATGAGGTAGACCCATTTGCTATTGACCCCGAAGTTGTTCAATCTTTGCAAATGGAATTTACACATTCACTGTATCGAGGATTGGCCAGCACCCAGAGATTTCCAACTGACATGGCATATATGTCTAGTTAGCTTAAGATATCCTAAACAAATAAAAATTATCCCCATTTTAATACGATGAGGTAGACCCATTTGTTATTAACCCCTAAATTGTTCAATCTTTGCAAATGGAATTTACACATTCACTGAATCAAGGATTGGACAGCACCCAAAGATTTCCAAATGACATGGCATAAATGTCTAGTTAGCTTGAGATATCCTAAACAAATAAAAATTATCCCCCAGCCGCCCCGGTGACAAAGTGGTCAGCCTGCTTGCTCCAGCGACCGGAGGTCCGGGTTTGATTCCCGGTGGTGACAAGGAAAAAATGTCACGGCTGGTTTTAGGATCAATGAATTAATCACTCATTATCCGAAATGAAAATTTGCTTATGAAACCTCATTTGAGGCGGCCAAATCCCTTGATGGGATATAATGCCAGAGAGAGAGAGAGAGGGAGAGAGAGAGAGAGGATTGGCCAGCACCCAGAGATTTCCAAATGACATGGCATAAATGTCTAGTTAGCTTAAGATATCCTAAACAAATAAAAATTATCCCCATTTTAATACGATGAGGTAGACCCATTTGCTATTGACCCCTAAGTTGTTCAATCTTTGCAAATGGAATTTACACATTCACTGAATCAAGGATTGGCCAGCACCCAAAGATTTCCAAATGACATGGCATAAATGTCTAGTTAGCTTAAGATATCCTAAACAAATAAAAATTATCCCCATTTTAATACGATGAGGTAGACCCATTTGCTATTGACCCCGAAGTTGTTCAATCTTTGCAAACGGAATTTACACATTCACTGAATCGAGGATTGGCCAGCTCCCAGAGATTTCCAACTGACATGGCATATTTGTCTAGTTAGCTTAAGATATCCTAAACAAATAAAAATTATCCCCATTTTAATACGATGAGGTAGACCCATTTGCTATTGACCCCTAAGTTGTTCAATCTTTGCAAATGGAATTTACACATTCACTGAATCAAGGATTGGCCAGCACCCAAAGATTTCCAAATGACATGGCATAAATGTCTAGTTAGCTTAAGATATCCTAAACAAATAAAAATTATCCCCATTTTAATACGATGAGGTAGACCCATTTGCTATTGACCCCTAAGTTGTTCAATCTTTGCAAATGGAATTTACACATTCACTGAATCAAGGATTGGCCAGCACCCAAAGATTTCCAAATGACATGGCATAAATGTCTAGTTAGCTTAAGATATCCTAAACAAATAAAAATTATCCCCATTTTAATACGATGAGGTAGACCCATTTGCTATTGACCCCGAAGTTGTTCAATCTTTGCAAACGGAATTTACACATTCACTGAATCGAGGATTGGCCAGCTCCCAGAGATTTCCAACTGACATGGCATATTTGTCTAGTTAGCTTAAGATATCCTAAACAAATAAAAATTATCACCATTTTAATACGATGAGGTAGACCCATTTGCTATTGACCCCTAAGTTGTTCAATCTTTGCAAATGGAATTTACACATTCACTGAATCAAGGATTGGCCAGCACCCACAGATTTCCAAATGACATGGCATAAATGTCTAGTTAGCTTAAGATATCCTAAACAAATAAAAATTATCCCCATTTTAATACGATGAGGTAGACCCATTTGCTATTGACCCCGAAGTTGTTCAATCTTTGCAAACGGAATTTACACATTCACTGAATCGAGGATTGGCCAGCTCCCAGAGATTTCCAACTGACACGGCATATTTGTCTAGTTAGCTTAAGATATCCTAAACAAATAAAAATTATCCCCATTTTAATACGATGACTTAGACCCATTTGCTATTGACCCCGAAGTTGTTCAATCTTTGCAAATGGAATTTACACATTCACTGTATCGAGGATTGGCCAGTACCGAGAGATTTCAAACTGAAATGACATATAGGTATAGCAGTGGCATGTCCTGGTTGTGCTCTCAAGGTGTTCTGCTTCGGATTTTGATCACCCGAAATAATTAAAATAATAGTAATTAATTAAGAAAATAATATTAGAAATTTATAATCAAAATAAAATTTTCTGTAATAAAAATAAAAGTTTTAGAATTAGAATAAAAATCAAAAATTGTTTAGTCGTTCAGCGAACGTGTAGAACATCACTAGAAAACGCCGCTGAATGTTAGTTGTCTCGGATCTTTCAAATCGTCCAAAAGATGATTATTTGACACATGATGATTTAACACACATTATCTTTGAAGGAGAATCGATACATAAAATATAAATTTTATTATCGTATAAAACTTTAATTTTAGTTATGTTGCACTTCCTTTCTCTGAGCTTTTCTGTGATTGATAATGTCAAAAAATTATTTGAAATTAATAAAACAAAATTTGTAAATTTATCCCATATGATGACCTGGCTCTGCTCTCTAAATTATAATTCTAGCTCGGAGAGGGGTGTTTGTCCGCCGTCTAAAGTCGCTATTCCCAACGATGCAAAGACGAGCGCGATTTTCACATTAAGGTGATTAAACAAAATTTTCCTCGGCCGCCAGATTCATCCGAAAATATGACGTTTTTTGACGATTATTGTGTCACAGGCATGTTTTTAACTCTGGATTAGATAACATTTGTTGTGCTGGATGCAGTGTACTTGGTAATTGTGGATTATATAGTACAAATTTACACTGTTAAATTTAAAAAAAATCCAATTGGTGTCATGCCAAAGATCGAAAAATTTCCTGACGATTTTAGATGATGACACGAGAAAATTGTGATAAAGTTTTTTTAATTATAAAGTCGGCTATTTTAGGCAATATTTCTACCTTTATATCTGCGAGATGTTACTCTAGAGATGTTCACAGAGTCTCACCTAAATTGTCCTACAGCTAAATCAAATCAATAATGAGTGAATCTAATTATGATTATTTACGGTTATAACGTCTTTTACAGAAATGTTCACGGGTAAATGAAAGAGAATTTTGAACTAACTAAAAGTATAAACGTGACCATTTACATATCAGGATTTCAGCTCAATGTCAATTGGGGATAAACAGAAAACGTAGGTCTCAGCGCAGATTAATTATTTTCGGAAGAATTTGAATATATGGTATCAACTGAACGTTGAATTTCACACGAATAACTTTCAGTTTAAGGAACGCAAGGAATACATTCCAAAGGTTTCTAATTCAATATTGAATAAAGTGATTTTTTGTTACTGGCAGCACCAGGATCAACTAATCATTTAGAGCTCTTAAAAATGTTTTTCGAGCGATTAAGAAACGTATATAGGTTCCGTATGAGTCCGTTTTTCAGGATTACGCCATCTATATACCAAACGCATTAACGATATTTTGTATATAATTCCGCTAACCCTAGAACACATTTTTATCAGTTTACCCCAAATGCTGCCTTCAACTAGCCATTCTTTGCGAACCAATAAAACAACTTCAGTGTTTGGATTGTGCCCAAAAAACAAATTTTTAAAAATGCTACAATTTTGGCATGCCTGTCACCGATGGGCGACCTGGCAGTCACGGTTGAAGTATTTGACAAAAGGATTGGAGCAATAGTGCAACAAAAAACTGACAACGTTTATCAAGCCTTACAATTTTTGTCTCATTTAACAGGCAGTTTGTTTAACACCGACGTTTAACATTTAATCCGAACTTAAAATTGTGCGTCTATTTTGAGAGTAGAGACGTTCTAGCACAAAGGCTCAACATACAGGGTGTTTGGCAGGTTTACCAACCATTTTTGGCCGATTGGGGAGGTCATTTGGAAGTTTTCATCCCATGGAACTGATGTCCTAAGTGTCACGGTATCTGAGATATAGTATTTTTAAGTTTTTTTTAAATTACCCAAAATCTCACCTTTAAATAGTTATAACTTTTTTGTTTGCAGTCGTAAAGACACGAAATAAATTTTATGGGATTCTGCAACCGGTGTGAAGTTCTTGAACATAAAATTTTGGACGCAAATTTATGCAAGTGTTCTTTGTGAAGTTTTTGGACACAATTTTATTTTTTGGACAAAAATTTATGGAAGTGTGCAATTTTAACAGTGTATTTATTCGAAATACTTCAAAACAATAATTATAATAAATATTGATAAAATAAAAGAAAAATCTAATATGTCCATTATTCTAAATTTTTGAAGTAAATCACATACCATACTGTATAAAATGATACACCAGATAGAAAAAATCTCAGAAGTTGGCTTGTATAGTGACTATATACGTTCAAAAAGGGATACATTGAGCTATTTAATCAGTAAGCCCTACCTCGATATGGGTATCGGGTCGATATCTCTGTGATTTTTGCTACTTGGCTTGGAGTAGTAGAACATCCGTGGACATTCAGACTCGTTGTATTGGTAAAACTTTAAAAATTCGATTCTCGAGCCTTGGTCATCATATCGAGATAGGGCTTACTGATTTAAATAACTCAATGTATCGCTTTCCGAAAGTATATAGTAACTATGCAAGCCAACTTCTGAGATTTTTGCTATCTGGTATATCATTTTATGGTATGTGATTTACTCCAAAAATTTAGAATAATGGACATATTAGATTTTTTAATGTCAAAAAATTTCTTTTATTTTATCGATATTTATTATAATTATTGTTTTGAAGTATTTCGAATAAATACACTGTTAAAATTGCACACTTCCATAAATTTTTGTCCAAAAAATAAAATTGTGTCCAAAAACTTCACAAAGAACACTTGCATAAATTTGCGTCCAAAAATTTTTGTTCATTACTTCACACCGGTCATACTGCAATGTAATATTATTCCAAATAAATCATTATTTAGTACAATGGGTTTAAGAAAAAAGAGTTATGGGCCTCCAAATCTTAAAAAACGTGTAAAAGTATAAAAAATGTCTACCTTCTAAATGCATTAAAAAAATCTAGAGGTTGTTTTGAAATAACGTTTGTTTTAAAAACTTCTCTAGTTTATGTCCGGTGCTGGATGGATGTGAGGTCTGGGGACCGGACAGCATCCTCGTCAAAAGCTTGTATTCGTATTATTCTTTCATCGAGTGCAACATAATGTTGCCTCATATTCACTTAAGGCTCGTGAAAATGAAATCTGGCCGTTCTACATCGCAGACCCGAGGAGGCATTACAAACGAAAAAGTAAGGACCATTTAAAGGTGAGGTTTTGGGTAATTTAAAAAAAAACTTAAAAATATCATATCTCAGTTACCGTGACACTTAGGACATCAGTTCCATGGGATGAAAGCTTCCAAGTGACCCCGCCCCCCCCCCCCCCAATCTGCAAAAAAATGTTGTCGGTCCACCTGCCAAACACCTTGTATAAGGGTCTTTCAATAGGGACCCTCGAAATTTATTAGGTTATAGAAGCCATGTTGTTAAAGCAACATTTATTGTGAATTATTCAGAGTATATGGCAAATCAGAATGCAAGGTTATACCGTCGGATTTGGGCCGATACCCATCCACACGATTTACACGATTAGGGGCGTCCTCCGGTGGGGTACAGTTTTCTTTTTCTTATTTTGTAGGAGGATTTTGTAGGAACTGTTTTAGGGGGTCATTCAGTGGGGCCTGCTGAATTCGGTTTTTAGTTTTTTTTGCGAGTACGATTTTGGTAAAAATGTATGAAGCTTTCAACTGCCAGGAATCGATTGGGCTTGGTCTAGATTTCCGGAAAATTTGATCAGAAGTTCCTCGCTCCAATTTTATAAAAATTGGTGATAGACGGTTTTTGGAGTGCCAGGAGTCGATTGCGATGGGTACTACATTCGGGAAAATCCGTTCAGAGAGTCGTCCGGTGGGGCTCAGGTACCTTTTTTTAATTTATTTGGTTCTCACGATTTTTATAAAAATTGGCTTGTAGAGTGTTTTCGATTACCAAAACCTGATTTTTAGGGGTTCTTATGTCTGGACAATTCATTTAGCAGGTTATCTGGCGAAGGTCGGGAAGTTTGGAGCCTTCTTTTAACATTTTATTTGGGTTGAACGATTTTGATAAAATTTTTTTGGCTAGGGTATTCGAATGCTAGGAAACGTTTACAAGAATTGGATTCCTCGGCTATGTCGTCTTGTTGCACCGCACCATGTTGCGTGATGTTGCATGTTGTTTCACCATGTTAACAATGTTGTCCCATGTTGCATGATCTTGCAGATGCTGCGTTATGTTGCACCATATTGTAAGATGTTGTGTGATATTCCACTATGTTGGTCATGTTGGTTTGGGTCCTAATTTTAGCATTTTAATTGGCTTGAACGATTTTACTAAAATTTGGCAGGGCAGTTTTTTTCGTCCTCCGTCATGCGTAATATTTTACCATGTTCATAAACTTGCATTACGGGATGTTTAAAGAACTAACTTAACTTGCATCACGGGATGTTGTGAGATGCTGCGTCATGTTGCTTAATGTTTTTTTTTTTTAAGAAAGTATTAATTGTCCAGTGGATTTAATGTCCTTTAAAGGTCAATTAATCCCCCCTTTTCATTCACGCACACACCACCCATTTACACAATTACAGTTACGTACAATACCACCTGCACATTGCAACTATGTCAACCTGTACACTGACATGGACGAAATCGACGTAATCGATGGTGACAATTCACTTTTGCATCCAGCTTCTTGTGGGATTCGAACCCAGTAACTCCCGGTCTAAGTACCGAGGATTTAACCACTGCACCACTTGTTTGTAGATGTTGCATCATGTTGTTTCTTGTGGGATGTTGCTCGATATCGCACTATGCTGCATCATGTGTATCACTTTGTTCCGTGCTGCACCATGTTGCGCAATTTTGTACAATGTTGCGTCAAGTTGATTCGTGTTGTGTCTTATATAATTCATTATTTAGATATTTGGCGACATGTTTCATCATATTGCGGAATGTTAGACCATGGTTATGTTGGTCGCCTTATGGTCACATTAGATGGTTGCACTAATCGCGTCCTTTTTCAAAATGTTGGGTGTTATGAGAAACAATATTCACTTGTAGCATTCGCTATCTAATTAATGTTTGTACATCGGTCCCTTATTCACATTTTGTTCCGCCCCATTTGATGTCGTCTGGTGCGGCACGAGTCCTTTATTTATTTTTTTTCGGCTAGCACGATTTTGATGAAGAAAATGCCAGGAATCGATTCTGACGGGTCGAATTATGGAAAAATTCGCTTAAGAACTAAACGAACGGTTTAGATAAAAATTGCCGCCGTAGTAAAGGTTTTCTAAACCCAGGAATGGATGGCGATGAGTCCGAATTTTAAAAAAATTCATTTACGATTTTTCGGATCGAACAACTTTTAATATAAATATGTGAGTTGGGTTTTCGAGAGCTAACAATCGATTTAAAAATAGATCGGCTCGAACGATTTTGATAAAAAATTTGAGAGAGGATATTTTGAAATATCAGTAAATGTTACATGAAAGCAAATACGTGAAGCCATCGAGTGGTTTAGTAAAGCATCAAAAACAATGGTCAATGAAAATTAAAAAAATTGTTTTGTATTCAGAATTAAATAAGCAACTCATATTTGCTTCGACTTTTGTGTAATGAAAAGTTTCGATTTTTACGGTAAATTAATTGAAAATTAACGTACCAATTTGAAATATTAATACTTAGTGGCACAAAAAACTTTCAATTCAACCATCTTTGACCGAGCAAGGCTCGCTGATCCAAGGAATTTTAATTAAACAGCGTGAAACTTAACATTACTTAAAGAGCTTTACTTACATGATATAGAAAGGCTGGATAGATAAGAAAATTGAACTAGTTAAATGGTTTATGTATGCTCTAATTGAAAGTCACAGCTGTATTTATCGCAATGCTTCACTGCAGATATCGACGTCAATCGTATAAAACTATTTTCTTAAAGTTACCGGATTTAAAATTTTATTTTGCGTTTGGTTCAGTTATCAATTTCTTTGATTTAGGGCTAATTAAGAAACCTGTTAAATTATTTCATGGTTTCACATCTACATGAACACCACATCATTAACAATGATTGGCGGATTTATACTTGATTGCGCTTTTGGAATTTTCTCATTTAAGAATACACCATTACACTTTTCACCGCAGTAACAAATTCAATTATAAAACTAAACAATACATCTTATATAACTATAATCAATCAATAAACTAAACTTAATTCAATCAATTTTTATAAATCCGTATTTTCTGTAATCACATAAATCGATTGGTAACTTTCATTGTTACATGTACGAGTACGTACTCGTATGCTAATCACCAATAGTACCTTATGCTCGAATAACCACACTGTGAACGGCCGGTATCACAAAACATAAACACAGAAATCGAAAGTGCGCTATTCAAGCCGAATAATTGAGAGTGGCATTTCCATAAGTCGACGATTAATTTAATTACGGATAATTTGTGTATGTGTTTATGGTAAGCGGTAAGCGCGCAAGTGAAATTTTTTGGAACAAAAAATCTGTTTAGCACTAAACGTATGGCTAAACTCAAAAATAAACTAATTAAGTATTCAAATTCAACACTTGAGCGCACGGGAAACAGGAAAAATATTTAAGATTCGTTATTAATTATAATTACATTTTTAGAAACTACTCGCGTATACAACAGCAACAACAACAAATTATTATTAATAACAATATCTGTATCGTACGCAAATCTTTAAAAATAAAAATATTTTGATTCAAAATTTACAAAAAATCGAATTAATTTATTCGGTTGACCTTGAAGTATTGTAAAATTGTTATTATTACCAGCTAGGCTACAACAAGTATTAGACGGTACACACCTTGGTAAGGTTGAACATTTTTTATTGTTTTTTATCTCAAGACTTGTTATTACGAGTATCTAATTTAATGTATCGACTCTATGATTGATTGTGTTACTGGTAGATTTAAATTAGGTACAAGCGCTTACGCTTATTTATCATCGTCGTGGGATCAGACATACATATATTATTCCGCTTCGTGCACTTGTTGTACATCCTTATATAAGAGTAGCCATGTCACATATAACACCGCATATGCGGACATCAAAGAGGAAATGAGATAATATTCAACGTACACAAATTGTAACAATGCACCACATCGAAATGTTGAGGGTAACCATTAAAAACGGAAATGTTTTATATTGTCTCAAGGGCATCACTAACCAGCCGCGGCATATATGAACAATACCAGAAATTTATTTTCATTCACATGTCGCTTAAAAACCATATAAATGAATTAATTTATTTTAAAACTCATCCGCGATGATTTGTTGCAAAATTAATTTTTAGCATTGAAAATTATGCATAAACCTAAACTATTCCATAATCTAATGCGGAACTAAAAATAATAATTTCCAATCTCTGTTTTTACTTTCAGTTTGTGGTCCACCAGTCATACCGCTAAATACCAAAGTACAAACAAAACAATCACCAAATGGTTTAGGTTTAATTGAAGCAACATATGATTGTGATTCGGGGTACGAACTGTTCGGTTCAAAAACGATAAAATGTGATCCGGTTAAGGGATGGGAGCGGGAAGTACCATTTTGTGGGACAAATGTGGCATACCGGAAACCGGTAAATCAATCGTCATCGACGCGAGCTGGACCCGCATCGTATGCGAACGATGGACGATTAGGAAATTTGGTAAGTCTTGTAAAATGTTTCGAAATTGAATTAATGAATTGTGAAATGCGACATTTCCTCCTATTATGAGTAGTTTGAAAAACGTACATTCTGTATACAAGAATTCATTGCGCATAAAAACTATTTCATGAGGACCTTCGGATGCGAGTTGTTCTTCAACGGGGAACCATAAAGGGTTCCATCTGTTGGTTTTTTCAAGCTAAAAAAATATTTATTGTGCGATGGCAGCCCGAAAATTTATTCACAATTGAAAAGTTCAAAACATGCCATTTTTAGCCATTTGCTCGTTTTGATTATCCGTTGGATGGTCATTCTGTAAAAAAAACATTTAGTAAATTACTTGATGGTTTTGGTCAAAAACGGCGTCCTACAGAGCCTGGAATTCGCAAAATTGTAGAACGTTTTGAAGAAACTAGATCAGTCGCAGGTCGTAGAGGATATGAACACCATCGTCCAGCTCGTACTCGTGAAGCAGTAACAGCAGTAAGTGAAAACGTATAATTTTAGAAAATTCTGATGTCTGAACTGTTTTATTGGATGTTCCGAAACGGGCAGGCCTGTAACAGGAGCTGGGGTGACCACATGAACATAAATACATAGATTACATAGAACTAACTTCCATTTTAAATAAAAAAAATTGAATTTCCGACAACCATTTTGTATTTTTTAATATAAAAAAAAACTAACAGATGGAACACACTGTATTTTCAAACAAATATGTATGTTGATTTGACCAATAACCCAAAACCTTTACAGCTTCATCTCCAGATTGCAGTTTCTGAGCTCCAAAATATTTCGTTGATTCGGCGAAAACAATGAAATAGAATGGCCTTCTTTGTCGGAGATGTTAACGAGCGTCGTCGCCCTTGGTCATCTTTACGCATCGGCAACAAGTCGAATGTCGCCGTTAATAAAATGTTACGACCGATAAATTGATACTTCATACTACCAACATCACCACACTTCTACTGATCCAAATCGAGGCTGTTTGCTCTGCCCATTAACTTATCATCTAGAATCACTATAGAGCAATTAACACTAAGACACTTGCTAATTAGAAATACGCTATTGCTCTGCTGGATGACAAAAAGCCCTCCGGCCAAGATGAGAGGTGGTGCAGAACATGCGCATACATTTCTGGAAAAAACGCTCCAAATAGGAACGAGAAATATCTAACGTAGTACTCTACCAGGAGACATTCTACCAGATAATTTGCAACCACCAACAAAACGTAAATTAAGCAGGGTTATAGAGTTACTTCTCTGAAGTGATGTTCCCACCCGGAGGAAGGATTCATTGGACCAAGCCTGCTTCATTTCAAGTCCCGTTCAAGGCGATTTGGTAATAAAAGAACTTCTATGGCAATTAAATAACATCAAACAGGACAATTAATTCCTAATGCACAATGAGCGAATATAACCACAAACAAAGAGTGGAAAGTTAAGCAACACCATCACAGGAATTTATTCGAAGTATATTTCCCAAAGAGACACGGGACAGTATGAAACATAGTTTGCTCGTCTTCTTGAATAATCGAGATTGCTCGATATTTTTAATCAACTATATATGGTCAAGTGCTTGTATATTTGGTAATTCTGATCAATAGAGCAACCAAAAATATGCTCTTTAAAATCGGTTTTAGGGGTATATCCTCTATCCGGTCGCAAACTATTTAATTGCGAGGCGAAATATGGTTACTAGATTTATTTTACCATGCCAATTGACACATTTTTTTAAATTTAAATTTGTTTTGCGATTGTAAAGTAGGCTAGCTTTGTCTAAATTTATTCATTTGATTGTAAATAACGCTAATATTGGTAACGTTTGAGACATTTGGAACCAGAAAGTAAATTCGAAAATTCTGTTTTGTTTGTTGAAGCTTGATTTGTTTGGTTTTTATTGCTTCTGTTATCATTTCGATCAGACGGTCGCTTTACTGGGTTCACATATCGGGTTTTCTTGGTAAAATAACAGGTACAACTGTCTTATATCATGATTGTGAAATACTTACCAAAAATAACACCAAAAATATACACTGTTAAATTTAAAAATATTCCAATTGGATTTGTTTTGTGGTGAAATTGAAACATTTTAGATAATCTTTAACATTTATATTAAAGAAGTCCCTAATTAATAGTGTCGCTGTAAAGATCAAATAATTTTCTAACGATTTGAAATAAACACGAGAAAATCGTAAAACGATTTACTATTTTTTTTTTTAATTCTAAAGAAAGCTAGGGGTCTCATCTATATGACCGAATAGCTAAATCAAAACCCCACGTGTGTGGTGAAACAGATTTAATTTTAATGATTTTTAACTATAGTCCAGCGTATTTTTAAAAACTATGGTTTTTGATTTTGTTGAGTATATTTCGATCAGTGTGTATTTCTATCAGTTTTCAAACTGTATAAAGCAATGAAATGCCAAATAAAATATAGTTCTATGGTTTTGTCTGTATTCCATCTGGATTCATCCGAGTAAAATCAACAGGTTATGGGCCCAGACCATAGCTAAATTGTTAAAGAAAAATTGCTGAACGCAAATTAAAATTGAAAAATTGCAGGAGGCGAAGCAATTTTTGACATTGAAATTTCAAGTAAAACTTGGTTTAACAGCGAATGATCGGATCAACCGTGGCGAGTAACATTGTTACACACATTCTTACACACAATGAAACAAGTATGTTAATGCTTAATCACAAATTTTTCTCAATTACAAAGGATGCAACAGAAAACATGGTGACATTCGTAGCAAAGGTGGAAGACATGGTGCAACAATTGAACGATTTGGGTCAAAATATTTTTGATGAAATGATAAATGCGCGTATTATCATGGCATTACCGGATGAATACAATTCTTTTAGCAGCGATTGGGAATCGACAAGCAAAGCGGATCGAACATTAGACACAGGTGCGAGTGATCACATGTGTCACAACAGGGGTTGGTTCAGAACTTTTCCAGACGGTGGAAAACTTGAAGCACCGGGCTGTGGCATGATTGAAATCGTATCATTCGACGGAAAACAATGGAACAAGAAACAGTTATCAGATGTCTTATACGTTCCGAAATTGCATAGCAATTTATTTTCAGGCACGCACGCAATGGATAAAGGATTCACATTGGAATCGAATAAAGATAGATGTAAATTAAAACGAAATGGAAATGTCGTGGCAGTGGGAGTTCGTGATGGAAGTCTATAGAATTCAGTTCAAGGCATTGGCAACAGAGCGCACAGCAAATGTGGCGATAAAGCAGAATGGATTAAGAAGCTGGCATGAAAGGACATCAGGTACATCAGAACGTGAACTATCTGTGAAAGTTTCTAAAGAAAAACGACATTGAATACAACGACCAACAATTTCTCTGTGAACGATGTCTGCTTCAAAAGCAGTCAGACGAAATCGAACAAATGTGACGAAATTGTTCACACGGACGTGTGTGGACCTTTTCAAATAGAATCGCTCGGTGGCTCCAGGTGTTTTCTTTTAATTAAGGACGATTACTCACATTTCCGATTTATTTATTGTATGAAAAAGAAGCCACAAGTTTTTGAGAAAATAAAAACTTTGTGAAGTCTACGGAGAAGCAACATGGTCACAGTGTGAAGCTCATCAGAACTGACAACGGCACCGAATTTGTAAATTCTGATGTAAAGAGTTTTTTTGAAGCAAATGGTATCAAGCATCAGCGGACGGTACTATACAGGCCGGAGCAAAACGGATCAGCAGAGAGAGAGAAAATAGAACGGTGGTTGAGGCTGCACGGTCGATGATACATGCGAAGCAGATGGATAAAAAATTCTGAGCGGGGGCGGTTAACACGGCGGTTTTTGTATTAAACAGAACGGGCACGAGCAGTATTACTGGAAAAACACCATTTGACCATGATTTGTACAGCAAGCCAACCGTTTTTAATCATTTGAAGGTCTTTGATTCGGAAGTGTATATGCACACATTCCGAAGCAACAAAGACAAAAACTTGATCCAAAGGCAACAAAATGCATTTTTGCTGGATATGATGAAAACATTAAGGGCTATCGCATTTGGAATCCTGAATCAAAGAAAATTGAATGGCTATGTGAAATTTGTAGAGGCAGACAATGTTGAATTTCCGATCAAACACGAGGGGAAAGTAGATAGTGGAAAAGGACACGAAATCAACAATGACAAATGCGATGATGATGAGGTCGAAGAATTCAGCAATTTCAAGGATGCAGTGGATGAAGACAACGCATCATTGTCAAAGATCAAGAGTGGATGGTGTTTGCTAAATCAGGGGAGCGTCGTAGATGAACGCTTACGTGATCGGGAAAAAATGAAGAAACGAAATTGTGAATGATGCGTGGAGAAAAATTGCAACAGAGCGGAAATGGCGTTGCAATGCTGTCAATGGCAAGTGAACCAATAACTTACAATGAAGCAGTTGGATCGAAAAAAAAGAAGCTGGAATGTGGCGATGGACGAAGAGCACGACTCGTTAATCAAAAATGAAACATGGATATTGACGCGGCCACTGAAAAATCAAAAGGTCATCGACAACAAGTGGGTATATAAGATCAAGTACGACACTGATGGCAGCATTAAGCGTTACAAGGCCAGGCTGGTTGTTAGAGGGTTCACTCAGGAATATGGAATTGACTACCAAGAGACGTTCAGTGCAGTGGTAAAAATCACTTCAATTCGTGCTATATTATTACTTGCAGCGGCGGATAAGATGAAACTTTGTCAATTCGATGTGAAAATGGCATTTTATATGGTGAGCTGAGTGAGAAAGTATACATGAATCAGCCAGTTGGATACGACGATGGAAGTGGAATGGTGTGCTAGCTTGTGGAAAGTTTGTACGGCTTGAAACAGGCATCGAGATACTAGAATAAATATTTCACGGCATTTATTAAAAAATTTGGTTTCAGCGCATGAAAGGCTGATCCATGCCTGTTCATACGAAAGCAGAACGACAAGAAAATTTTCTTGGCAATCTATGTAGACGACGGATTGATTGTGGCAAATGATGAAGACAATATCATTTCGGTGGTTGCACATCTAAAAGGAAGATTCGATATAATAATATGATTTGCAATATGATTGCAATAAAAAAGGTTGAAAGACTCAAAAAAAAACAAAAATATTGTAACGTAAAATATTGTAACGTAAAATAGACAACTGTATCAAAAACTGGGAGTGTTGAGTATATTTCGGCCAGTTGTGTATTTCGATCAGTTGTCAAACTGTATAAAGCAATGAAATGCCAAACAAAATATAGTGCAGGGAGTGTACTGGCTAACAAACAAGAAGACGCGTTTTCCTTCGATTTATTCCTTGTATGGTTTTGTCTGTATTTTATCTGGATTCATCCGAGTAAAATCAACAGATTTCAATCAAAATATTTTATAATTTTTCTATTACCGCTCCTAGCTAGAGACGTTCACTTTAAAATGTATTTTACGATAGTGTAATACTACTTACTGATACTTACTGTGCCATACAGGCTACTTAGAATGAATTTCTTTCATGAATTTAAATAAATTTTCAAATTTTATTTCTCTTTTACATGGTCAGATAGATCACTCAAACCCCTATGAGTGTAGTGAGTTATGATGAATAGTTCAAAGTTCTAACTATCTTGCTGGCTACCTTTGTGAAGTTATAGTTTTTTTTTTTTTTTTTTTTTTTTTAAAGAAAGCATTAATTATCCAATGGATTTAATGTCCTTTTAAGGTCAATTAATACACCCTTTTCATTCACACACACCCACCCATTCACCTACTCACACAACTGCACATTGCAAGCTCCATGTCAACCTGTACATTGACATGGACGGTGGGTCGGCGCTGAGTTCTGCACTCCAACAGAGGGTCTTAGTTGTGTTTATTAACTTCACCGATCGCAATCGATGAAGAAAATTCTCTTTTGAATCCTGCCTCTGCTGGGATTCGAACCCAGTACCTCCCGGTCCAAGTGCCGAAGCTTTAACCACTACACCACTTTTGTCCGGTTAAGTATGGCAACACCATTATATATTTAAGAAATTATAATGAAACTACAACTATCACGATATAAAATTATAACGATAGTAAGAAAAAATATTATGATAAATAATACACGAAAACCGATTGACAAATAAAAACCGATTGACATATTTAAACTTGCGTTATATATATAGTTAATCATAGTCTTCTGAGTTTGTAGTAGATGTCCATTACCAAAAACCGGACTATATAAATTTTGTAGTTCAGGGATGTCTGTTGAAATAATAAGAGGCAGGTTGAAAATTTTAGAGCGGAGCTCTAAATCAAAGAATTTTTTTTGCCTCGTGTTAATTAAATTCAGAAGACTATAGGAGGCTCTCAATCATAGAATTTTTTGTCCCTTATTATCTAAACAGGCGAATCCCTGAACTAAAAAACCCACATAGTCCGGTTTCTGGTAATGGACATCTACTACGAATTCAGACGACTATAGCGGGGCTCTAAATCATAGAATTTTTTTGCCACTTGTTGTATAAACATGCCTCTCCCTCAACTACAAAACCTATTTAGTCCGGTTTCTAGTAATGGTCTACTACGAATTCAGACGTAATCAAAGAATTTGTTTGCCACTTGTATTATTATTTTGTGTATTTCTACTCGTATACTTAATTTTCCTATTTTATTATCTTTATATATCATTACATGTTTTTTTGACATCATACACGTTTTTTGTTTTCAATATCTATTTGTTTTCTTGTTTGGAAATTTATTGTGACATAATATTTTCCGGATTGGTATCAGTTTTCAATGCAAATTGTTTATAAATTTTTATGAATTGGTATAGTAAAAAACTGGCATGACATATTTTTTTCCGGGAGGACATTTAAAAATATCATGATATTTTTTATTTTAGTGTTGTCATCGCATTTTTGCGTAATGGTTTACGGACTAAGTTCACAGACATTTGCTGGCTCTTGTACGGTCTATTATGACGATTATTACTAATGTAAGTTGAATTTAGAAATTTTCACAATTTTATTTAATTTTAAATTTGTTGCTGGGCGCAAATTCTTTGAGGAATTCTGGGGTCGATTTTGTTCAAAATTCTACAGAAATAAAAACCAAGTTACGAAAAAACCATCCAAAATTATGAATCGGTAAAAATCGATTCAGTTTTTTGGTGCTTATGTCCTTTTGTCGGCGCACTTGTTTGACATGTCACCAAGTATTTGAGTGGCTAGTTAACACGTTCACGCAAATGACTGCTATAGCAGTCATACAACTTTTTCGTTTTTTAACACGTTCGCGCAAACATCTTTCATTTTTAAGCATTTTTGTTAAAAAAAATGCTACATGGTTTCGGTTTGCCGTCTGTCCGTCTGTCCGTCTGTCCGTCTGTCCGTCTGTGTGCACGATAACTTGAGAACGGATAGAGATATCCACTTAGTTTCTTCACTAAAAGTTCAAGCAATTCATGGGAATGATCCCTATTGATTTGGACATTTCTGTGTTTAGGGTGTTCGGAGATAAGTGGGGTTTTGTTAGCCCCCTTCCTTAAAATTGATAGATTTTTTTTTTATTTTTTATTCTATTTTCGTTTCATCGAGCATGTGATTGTGGAATAAAAGTATATCTCGTCTGGATGTGGGTTTGTGTGGGTGGTATGGTTATGGGGGTGGTAGGAGTGGCGGTATGGGAGGTGGAGGGGGTGGGATAAGGTGTTTTGGGTTTGGTGTGGGAATTTGGGATTTGGTGGATGAGGGTTTGAGTGGGTGGTGTGTGTGTGTGTGTGGAAGTGGGTGTGGAGATGTAAAGGGTGATAATATGGGTGGTGCGGTATAGGGTGGTGCGGGTGATATGGGTTTTGAGGTTTGAATTGGATAGTGGGTGGAGGGTGGTAATAATGTTTAGATGTGGTGGTTTGTGGTTGATTGGGGTCAGTTGAGATATGGTGGATTGGGATCGGTTGGGCTGGGTGTAAATGGGGTTAGGTGGGTGTGGGACTGGGTGGTCGTAATATTTTTAATTACGCAAATCACACTGCATAGAAGTTTCTTATAGGCAACAAAAATGCTTATAGAGTTCGGCTCCGAACCTTTCCCGTCTTTTTTAAAAAATAACTCGACATATTTTTTAATTCTTACAATAGATTCCTTTCCGCGACGAAATATCTTTGCAATTATAAAAGTTATCGAATGTGTTCCTGAATAGCACACACATTTAGAAAGTGTGCGTCAATGTGTTAAGAAAAAAAAAATTAACTATACATATTTTAATTTTTTTTTTTTCAATGTGATGTCGAATGAATGTTTTGTTTTCGCAGAAACACAGAATTAGAAATTATTTTAAAACCAAAATTAAATAAATTTAATTTTATTTAAAGCATATTTGCATTGCATTTACAAATTTTAAATTATAAACGGAAATGAAATCTAGAAATGTCATATCCAAAAAAATTATTGGCAGGCATCCACACTAACACAAACACATATACCACTACTATATACTTGCGGTTATTTTGTCAACTTGTCGAATTTTGGACCCCCCTTGATACATTGCTTATAATCAAATTTTTTCAAAATCATAAAATCATTATATCATATTCATACAATTAGAATATTTTTTCCTTCATTGTTTTAGGACCAATTTTCTTACTTTTCAATTTTTAATTAATTTTTCAATAGCCCCGCCCCTATGAGGTAATCAGAACTTCGGTCTAAAAATTAAAAAGTAAGAAAATTGGTCCTAAAATCGTAATTCCAGAACAAATACATAGTTTCGACTGGCTTCGTAATTGTCGCCTTGTGCACATCGTTATTGAAAACTTAATGACACACTGGTAGTCCTCTCTTCGTGCTCGATAAACAGGTAAATGACTTGTCGTTACGAAATAATACCACGAAATATTTGACAGATAAAGCATAGGTTAAGCTGTTTTGGTAAGAAAAATTGTTCAACAGCCGACCGTAGTCATTGTGGGTCATGAAATGTATTATGGACCCTTATGGGGTGGATGTATCGACCCTTACCGCATTAATTGTTATCTGAGGGGCCGAATATAGCCTTTTGAGATTTTATATTGAAAAATGATGACTTTTTAGAACGTCTGAGAGGCAGCACCGAATGGTCAGCTCCCATATCTACGAGTATGAGAAAACTAAGTTAATTTATTTTTTTATATGAAAATTAGGTTTGTTGTATGTTGTAATTCTCGTGTGGCCGGCGTCATTGTGAGTTTTATTCATTTATTGTCTTAACACCTGAGAGTGCCTATTTTCTCGATACATCGTATATTTAAAAGGTGAACGAAGCGATCAGACATCTGGGGTTTCGATGGAGCAATATCGTGATCGCAGTCTAAACTATTGTTGCTCTTTGAATCGATTAATTCTATACGGCAAACAGTTGCAATATTTAACTGATATTTTCTGAATAGCCCTTCGGAGTCGAGTTGTTCGTTCCTCAGCCGACTGAAATATCCTAACCAGTAAAGTTAAGCTTACCTCCACAACGAAAATCATTTCATGATTTCCAACCGATTGATTATGAATCGCAAGTATTGAATTTTATAGAATGACTCCTACCTAATAGTTGAGTATAAAGAAAACTTCAAGCTGTATTCCCTCTAACAAAATAATAATTGTTCCTCTAATCGACACACTGAATTTAAATTGTTTACGTAGGTTTACAACAAAGTCACGAGTATGTTCCTATAAACTCTGTAATCTACTCGTACACACAGAATTAAAATATTATTTTTCTTTTTTTTTACAGAATCCTGACGGCCAAGAATGTTCCGAAACACAAAAAGAACCCTCTCCATGGTGGCGAGTTGATCTTTTAGCATCACAAACCGTTCGAGTTGTTCGTATAACAACACGCGGTTGTTGTGGTCATTCGCCGCTGCAAGAACTCGAAATTCGAGTGGGGAACAGCACCGAAGTACAACGAAATCCATTGTGCGCCTGGTACCCGGGCACAATCGATGAAGGTATCACCAAATTATTTACATGCGCTCGTCCTATATTAGGACAATACGTAACCATACAGATAGTAGGTGTCGAGGGTAGCCTAAGTTTATGCGAAGTCGAGGTATATTCAAATGATGAATTTTCCGTCGAACAATGTGCATCGCCTGGTTTAAATGCAGACACGATACTAGCGACGTTCGCCCGGACGTGTTATGAATTTCATGTAACGCGCGGCGAAAGTTTTGATCGTGCGCGACAAATATGCCAATCGCATGGTAATTTAAAGTCATATTGAATAACTGTAATTTATTAAAATAAATTTTTTACTTTATAGGTGGCGATTTACTACATGGGTTCCGTGGACCAACACAAGATTTTATCCTGTCGGAATTAGAGCGACGGAAAAAAGAATTGCGCACGCAATTAGTCTGGATTGGGGCACAGAAAGAACCTGGATTCACACAACGAACATGGAAATGGGTTAATGGTATGTATTTCAAAATATAATACGTGTATCAATTATGGCCTAAACCTTTATACCGCGTGCAAATGCAAACAATAGATTTCGTAACTTCTCACATCGAAATTTATTTCAAGAACACATAACAGCTACCTAAGCATCTCGACTGTAATTTATAGTATGCCGTCATGTATGTATACAGTGTCGTGCTAAGCGTCGATTTAAATGATGGGAAAATTCTCAAGATGAAAACAAGAGAAAATCGCTATGTACAGGTACAACAATATACATATTCTAATTAAAAGATGAGTTTACGTCTTTTCTCGGTACAACTTTGATTTTTAACTATGATTCAAATTATTTACAGTCAAGTCATGAATAGTTTCACTTTGAAAGATAAAGTAAATGTACTTTTCAAGCTGACTGCCGTACAATGTACGTAAATTTTCTTTAGTTTGATTTCTCTATAAAAAAAAATATCGCGGTTGATTTAATCGTACACCACACAAGTATATAACAACAGGTGGGTATTGTTTTGTGGACAAGATAGTATCCATCTCTATTATCAGTTATGTGAAATTTTACAATAAATTTATCTTTAAGTAAATCATTTACTGTATGAATGGATTTTCATTTTAAATGTTCGATTGTTTTCTTTCGAATTAATTGCAGCCATTATTTACCACTCGTATATGTCGAAAAGTTACATAAGCGACGTATATTTAATGACTTAGTTAATCTGAGGTAGTTTCTCACATTTCAGATTTGTTTTTGGATGATACGAGCTAAGTTTCATTTCACACCTTTCCTTCACAGTGCTGTAATATATATGTAAGTGTTTTATTTTCTCATTGGTGATAAATAATTAGCACACATCGCAGTGGACTTGTACTGATAATGATCTTGTTGTTATTGAAGTGCATAAAATGAGGTACCTTTACGTCAGTAGTTTGGATCCTTCAATAGCAGCTAAGCAAATTGTTGCATTTATCTGTAAAAATTGGGAGCCAATGGATCTTGATTGCCAATCTTTATTAAAAAAGGATCGTTCAAAGGAGCTAAGTCTATTTTTTATCACAACTCTAGTGGAGATCGATCAAAATCGCAAGAAATGTACTTATCGGTGTTGATTAACGAGCATAATGTCATTTGTATCACGGAAACATAGCGAGAGATGGTGGACTTCTGCCACCTGTCTCGAAAGATAGACGTGCGGATATTATAGAGAGAGAGTAACGAGTTGGAGTTTTTGTCTGTTAAACTTACTTTAAACGGAAAGCTGATGTTGACAGTTATTGTTTACATTCTATACTGATCCTCAGCTGATATATACATGGAGCAATCTGCTTTTTCTCAAACCTACTAGCACTTGTGGTTACTTATTTCGATTGTGTGATGATCATGGAAGATCTTAACCTGTCCAAAGTAAAAGGGCTTACTGTTGAAGATGATCTTCTGCCATTCAATGGTGATTTAACCTCAGCCCTCGTGATGGACTCAATCTGTCCACTCGGACTAAGGCGAGAACTAGAGTCAAAATATCCTCGTTCTGGTGTTTACAACGGTGGACTTGGCAGTTCTTCGAGTATTTTTCATACACCACTGCGCACATTCAAGTAATTTTTGAAAATTGTATAACGTAAATTTTAATTCTAGTGAGTCTTTCAACTTTATAAAGCGAAACTGCGATCCTTTAAATGAGTTTCTGGACAATATTTATTATGGGATCGAGATAAAACGGGTAGTTTAATCGTCACTTGCCTGCGCACCACAAGAGATCGATAGATCTGCCTGGTTATCTGCAAGAGTTCGTTATTCTTGCACACGTATAGCGATTGGCACTTCAGTATTGGCTCTGCTTGGTAAGATTTCCTGGCATCGTCATCAAATGGAGCTTTCAACGTAACGAAAAATTATTTTAATGCATTCATCGAATCCTGGCTTTCCGTAAAAGTTCAATTGTCCCTTTCAGATATTTCATTATACAGATTAGGATAGAAAACTCCACCCACAACCTTTCCATCCATTGCTGAGTTCGCGGCCATTTATTTACCTATAGGATATCAAAAGGAACGATGAAAGGGGTGGTCCTTTTCGTGTTGTACTTTCATCAAAAACATTAGATTCGCCGGAGAATTTTAAGTTGGCAACCAAACAGTAACCCCATACCATAAAAACGGCCTAGCGGTTGAAATGTAGAGCCAGTTGGCGATGTGTTCTTTCAAACCCCACCATTCCCCAATGGCACTTTTGCCGAAGCAAAGCACTATTACCCTAGGGAAGTTTGTACTTCCAGTGAAAAAGATCAGCTAAGTCTTATTTAAAATATATTGAGGGTGCTGTGGTAACTTAGAGTGTTGCCACCGTCTGAAAATCGCACTCTTCCAGGTTCAGTAATTTTACCAAGCTCTAAATAACGAGGAATAACAACTTTCTGGGGGATCCACCCAGACTATTCATCACGATTCAGCTTTTCAGCCTCTCCGACAACGAGCAACACGCACAAGAATAGACATTTGGGTGCCGGTGTAATCACCCCCGGTTTGATCGTGCTAAATCGCTCCTCTATGTTCAGAAAGATTATCATGGATAATTCCTGATTTCTTATATATTATGAAAAGAGATCCATCGAGTACATGTCATCCAAAATTCTTATAAAGAAACTGATTTATAGTAGATATGTATAATATCCATCATACTTCTTTTAAAATTAAACGACGAATGTTTGCTTTACCCATAAGTTATTATCGCCCCAAAGATAAAATACCTCGCTACTTGTGGTGCAACATCCACTCAGTTATTCAAGACAGCTCTAGATGGTAAGACTGGTGTACTTTACAAAATAAATATAAGAAGATCAGTGTATTTCTCTGAGTCATTTCGCTGCGATTTTCTTAGTGGGAATTCTCACATTTTCTGTTGAATTTACGGGTTATCAATTTCATGCCGAAACTCCTATTACTTCGGTTTTGTAAGGATTTTTATGGATAGACCAAAGTTAGTTCTATTGAAAGATGTAAAACTGAAATTATGAGACTTATTCACTTTTCACCATTTACTATTATTTTTAATCACTAATTTCACTTTAACACCTATTATCAGCTACTTACATTCTATTTTAACTATCGCGTACTGCGTCTTAACTTAAGACTTTGCGCTGAACATTCTAGATTACCCACGAACTTTCGGTTCTTTTCCAGGCTGAACTGCTATAATCTGCTATAAAACTACACTGTTATAAAATTACTTCTAATACCACACTCTACATGTCACTAATTTCTCAAACGTCATTAAATTCGTAACCCTTGATTGACCAATCTACACTGAATTAATGTTCAACCCTAGTGACCAATCATCGATGATTTGATGCCCACGAAACCAATAGGCGGGATCGTAGCAGTATTTCAGTACCTGACAGCATTATTAACTCGAATGGAAAATTAAAAAATCTATCGTGAAAATTTGAAAATGGGTTAGTCAAAATTTTCAAACGAGATGAAAAATTAAAATTAAATTAATTTTCAAACAATCAATAAAAATGTTAATCTCTAATACAGCCGTAATAATTGTTATCTCGTACATATTTCAGAACTGTTTGCTACAAAAATAAAAAGTACGTATAGTTACTTTCGGAGCACTTTTCCTATAGCCCATTCATAAAAAAGACGAGTTTCAAGGGCAATGCGTTAAAATATTAGCAATTAAGAGTGCTTAAGGCACAGTTTCACTCAAGGTTAACAAATTTGGTTTCATTTAAAAATATGATTCGAGACTACAAACACATGAAAATGATTGCACAATAATCAAGTGTAACTACAATTTAACCGAACTTTTTCTCAGTTAAAGGGTCGAAAATTGAGTAAAATTTAGTATGGGTTTGTCATGAGTTTAAGCAAGAAATTTTAAAATTTTGTTTAACTCCGCATAATTCAACATTTCGAAAGTGATTATCAATAAGATGCTGTTTTTGATTTTCCTTATAAATTTAACGTGAAATCGATTCAATTAAGTGTCACAATATTGTCCTGTGATGATTCTTCCTTCTCGGTAGTCGATCAAAGTCATGTCTCCCAGATCCCAGAAAACTGTGACCCTAACCTTATACCAGCCGGCGAAAACGGAACACGTTAATCGTCCTTTTTTCGAGTAGTCCTTTTTTCGGCCGCTGCTTTCATTCATTAAAAGATACTTATCGCCTTAAAAACTCGCTTGAACACCAAGGCCGAGTTTTTGTCCAACGGAAACTTTTTGTCTAGCGGAATTCATATTTTCTCCCATTTCTTATTTAATTTTCTGTGATTCAAATTAATTGAATTGGCCATATTGTCGGAGGAAGACACCATGATAATTATAGAAAATAAACTTTCATTTTTGGATGAATGTTTAGAGGTTAAATATTTATTCGCGCGTAAGCTTAAAGAATGTAATTTGATAAAAACGTGGAAACTCCATTGGTTGTTGAAATTTAAACCTTGATGATGGTGCGAGTTACATGACTTCAGTAATACGGGTAATGAGACAAACCCACGGAATATTTTTGTAAATAGTGGAAACTCAAGTCCAACAAGCCCAGAAATTAAGAATACTAATTCAAATTTATTTCAAGGTATTAAAGGTTCAGTTAAAGGCTTTGAAATTTGAATCGGAACATGAAATCTAGGATTTGTTGGATGTAGGTGAAAATTTTTCAAACGCGGTAATAAGGCATACTATTAAATGAAATCACCTGCTATTATGGATCAGTTATAGCTGAATTTTTACAGAGAAGAGTTGGAATATTAAAAATAGTTAATTGTAAATCAAGTGTACGAATAAACCGTATTCTAAACAAACACCTTCATTGCGTCTACAAATAAGCGGTATGTTGAAAATTATACAATGTGCAAAAAAAACTTTTCAAACCATCATGTCCAAAATGTTTAAAACTTTTTCCAAAGCAACGATATGAAAAATCAAAAGAGTTAAATTTATGTTTGAATTTTCTTAAGTTAAACCATCGAGGGTTAGAATGTCGAAATGTGACGCGGTGTTCTGTTTGTAAGAAAAAACATCATAAAGTGTTGCATTTATCTAATTTATTTGGCAGTTCGCAAGAAGAAATAACTGTAAATTTAGAATCAAAAAGTTCAACCTGGAATACTTCTACGTCACCTAGTAATTCAAACACAAGTAATCTTGACAATAGTTCAACTCGCAAGACCTGCACATATCAAGCTATTTGGAATAATAGTACAGATCAACTTTCAGAAGTTAAATGTCATAATGTTTCAAAATGGTAATTCTTTCAGCGTCTGTTCTTGTAGGCGGTGTTACTGGAAATTATATTTTGGCTAGAGCATTACTCGATAATGGTTCAATGTTAAATCTTGTCTCGCATGAGTTTAATAAGAATTGGAGTTCAGAAAGGAGTTGAGACGTCAACTGTACACCAGTTGATATCAAACATAAGCTTAACCTTTCGTCAAAATTCCGATTAAATCAATTTAGAATAGAAAATTTACCTACCTTGCAGTCTATATCGTAATTATGGTAAATTGTTGGTGGAAAATTGTAACACATTTCATACATTTGCTTCTTCCCGATCGTCTAGTATACGAACCTTCGTTACGTCTTCGATACGTCTGCAAAGATTATCACAAATTTATCATTAAATGATGTTTTGTTGTTGGATTAAATCGTGCTACCAAATTTGTTATTCGTTGTCGTCTATACAAATTTGCTGTGACTAAAGACAATGAGAAAATTTATAGGCAAATTCTTGTCAAAAAACAACAATTACGTTTTCAAAAAATCTACTGGAGAGAAGATGGTACAACTTCCGCACCATATCTCGCAACTAGTTTTAAAATAATTGGCTTTAGATGAACGGAAACCATTTTCATTAACCTCACAGGCCACACTTAATAGTTTTTATGTCGATGACTTTTTGTCTGGGAGCAATGATGTGGAAGAAGCACTCAAGTTACACAATCAATTGATGAAAATGTGCAGTACGGCAGGTATGAATTTACAAAAATGGACACAACTGTCCCGCCTTAAGCACTTCATCAAAGTGGTCCAGAAATCATACTGAAAAAACAAGAAACAACCAATAAGGCATTCGTCGCAACCAAATTCGAAGATGACATAAATTTAGAAATTTAGAGAAATATAGTCTGTTTAGTCGGTTACGTCGTGTAGTAGCATATTGCCAATGCCTCCTACTACTCTCATTTTTCGCACATGACGTCAATTTATGTCTAAACCGATACTGCGCAGTAATAATGTTAAGATATTTACACTAACAAAACAACTAGAGAAAACAACAAAAACGTCGACATAGCGTGTCGTCATCATTTGGTGTAAGCGGCCTGTAGTTTAGGAGGCATTGATATTGCCATCGCTTTATCAACAATTCCCGAATAAAATTAAAAGAAAAACGTAATCTCGAGGTGCTACAGTTCAAAGAATTAGAATATACTGAAACAAGTTTAGTTCGCATCGTACTAAATAAAATGTTCAATGCTGATTGCTGAATTCAATTTATTAAAAAATTGAAAATCATTAACGGGCAAGTGTAAGTGGATAAACTCAATTCCATTTATAGTTAATGATTCAACAAAACACTATCAAACCGTACACTGCGGGATTCAACAAATTTGTTTTCGGTCAAACGGTTTATTCATCAATTCCATCCATGTTCCACGTAAAACCTTATACATTAAGCCAATTACCTGTCGTCCATTCCACTAACAGACTGCGGATTAGTTAAACTGGTTTAGCAAAATTCAATCAAGCACCCTTTGGAAAAACTTGAATTTGGTAGTAGATCTTTGAATTTTTCGTAGTATTTCGATCTGAATTGAATTTTATTTCCTAGAGTACTTGACCGAATTTTGCTAAACCAGTTTAACTAATCCGCAGTCTGTCTAGGCTGTAACTTTCTGATTAGAGATTTAGTATATTCAAAAGAACTCATTACATGTTTAAACCCGTTGCAGTTCAGTTTAATGATTGCTCCTCTGAGAGAGAGAGAGAAGTTGTGTACGCTTTTTACACATTTTGTTATACACTCGTTTATTTTATTTCGCATAAAAAAAACAAATTTTCTTTTGGAAATGAAAAAAAACAAGTGAATAATAAAATGTCTTTATTAAGTGTTGGGTCTTACAGTTAACTGGGAACAATTTTACTTTAAATGACGAAAAGAAATTAAGTTGCAAACCCAAGAACATCACAAATTTTTTAAATAAATAAGGAAGGTCTATTATAAAATATAATATCAGTAAAGAAAAATATATCGGCTACTCTATATACCGTGCTAATGGAGGGACTGGTGTAATTAAATTTAAATATTAATAAAATGAACGAGATTAAACATACAGCTTCTAAACCAGCTATATAGTTATCAACAGCTAAAATTTGGGAGAAAGCTAACTAAAGCCATAAGGAGCAGTAAGGAGCAGTTAATGATAACACTTCCCCTCAAAAATCCCCTTTATTTATATGGGATTTCGGGATTGCTGCTCAGGAGAGAAACTTATTTAATCCAAGGATTGCCAACACTTAAATTACAAAATAAATTGTTTTTGCTCTAAAAAATTATTAAGAACAGTAGATTTAAACACTTTATACCCATAAGTCATAAAACAATTTTACACACCACAAAACATCACAATCTGAAACTAAACGTAATTGCCGAGGCACGAACCAAAGCTCAATGATGAAAGATGATTTAAACACAACAAAAAAGTCATTATACAAGATTAGTACACTTACACCATAGAGACAATAGAATTGCTTTAATTCAATTACAATTCTTCTCAAACAGCTCGTTGAGTGTTATTATCAAAAACGTTTGATTGATCGTCGCAGCATGACCGTGGGGAGATGTGGTGTCGTCATCGCATTATAGTGAACCGATTTGTATATAGAAATAGAACCAAGTCACGTTTTATGCTCGGCCTTCAATCATCTAACTTATGCATGGGAAAATAATAGCTTTAATATGTACCTACAATTTATGTGATTTAAAAATGGAAATTAGGTTTAATAAGTGGAAATTTATGCATGCAAATTATTCACCGAACGGAAATTCTTTCACTTTTCCAATCGGAATAAATTTAGTACATTGTTTTAGTACAATGTATATATTGGTAGATTTTATGGCCGGAAACCTATTTCCGAGACAAGCGATCAACAAAATAAGTATGTAATTCTCACATGTACTAAAAACTTTTAAATAATCTCAAGCTCCAGATGTAGGTACTTAATTTCAATTGTTATCCATTTTCAATATAAAATATAATTATTTTTCATGATTCAAGATTAAAATCAGAAATATGATTAATAATCTCCTCATAAATACGTGAGAACAAACAGATTTTTTCACATAATTATCCAAAACCCGTCGAAGGTTGCATTTCTGTCAGTATTTAATTGAATTTCATTTAACTGTTTTGGGTTAATTACAGGTGAGGTCGTATCAAAACCCGCATGGGGTAAGGAGCAACCAAATAATTACAATGGGGAGCAAAATTGTGTGGTACTCGATGGGGCTCGCAGCTGGTTATGGAACGATGTCGGATGTAATTTAGACTATCTGCATTTTATCTGTCAACATTGTAAGTTTGCTAAATATTAATTATTGTACTAATTAACGCTAATTGTCTTTTATTTAATAGTGCCACTCTCGTGCGGTTCTCCGGACGCGTTACTAAACACAACTATCGTTGGGAAAAATTTTACAATCGGCGAGAAAATATCGTATCAGTGTCCAAAAGGGCATGCCCTTATAGGAAATGAAACGCGAAAATGTGAACCGACCGGAGTATGGTCAGGCCGCGCACCCACATGTAAATACATTGATTGTGGTAACCTCACGCCACTCGAACACGGCGCTATTATATTCTCGGAGGAGCGAACCTCTTTTGGCGTGACCGCAACATATACGTGCCACGAAAATTACACTCTAATCGGACACGAAAACCGCACATGTACCGATAGTGGATGGTCTGGCAAAAATCCACAATGTCTAGTCGATTGGTGTCCAGAACCACCTCAAATTTCGGGTGGAACAGTTGAAGTAAATGGAAAACGTGCTGGATCCCAGGCCGTCTTTAAATGTGATGCAGGTCATATTTTAATTGGTGATCCGATAATTTCATGTGGTCTTGGTGGTGAATGGACTGGTAAACCACCGGTGTGCCGGTTTGTAAATTGTGGAGAACCAGCACGACCGGATCGAGGTAATTTCATTTTGGTAAATCAATCGACCACGGTTGGATCAATTGTTAAGTATTTCTGTGATAAAGACTACTGGTTGGATGGATCGGGCGAATTGATGTGTACGAAAGAAGGTAAATGGTCTGGAGACACTCCACTTTGTGAACTAATTACGTGCGATACGCCACATGTTCCACCCGGTTCTTATGTAATCGGGTATGATTATAATGTGCACTCGAATATCGAATATCATTGCGATCCCGGGCACAAACTTCGTGGAGAACCTGAATTAAAATGTACCGAAACAGGTGAATGGAGCGGTGATGCACCGTTCTGTGAATGTAAGATTTATCCTTAAACCTTGGTTAGGATTTTATAATTTTACAAAATATTTTTTCTTTTATAAGATATCGATTGCGGACCCCTAACACCCATCCTGTACGGATTCCAAAAATATTTACAAAACACGACATATTTAGGATCAGAAGTATCGTACAGCTGTGTACCATCACATAAATTAACTGGAGTGCCAAAACGTGTGTGCCTCGATACTGGCTCATGGGGTGATTCCGCGCCAAAATGTGAGGAGATCAGATGTCCGGAACCGACATTAGCTCCACACAGTATTCTCTCGGTGACCGGAAACGATCGAATGTATGGACGAACGCTAATTCGAACAGCGGACTCAGCACAAAATACCATGCAGACATTCAAAATTGGAGCGTTGGCAAAATACCGTTGTGAACGTGGCTATAAAATCGTTGGCGATTCTTTAATCACGTGCGAAGACAACGGTGTTTGGAGTGGAATGATTCCAGAGTGCATATGTAAGTATTATGATTAAAAATTAAAGCAATTAAAGCTAAATCGCATTATTCCACAGTCGTCGATTGCCAGCAACCCGAAACTATCAAAAATGGAAATGTTACCCTGCCGACTAATGCCACATATTATGGAGCAGCCGCCCTATATGAATGTAATGGCAATTATGTACTAGATGGTGTTTCACGCAGACTATGCCTCGAAGACGGGACTTGGAGTCATGAAGTGCCAGTGTGCAAGGAAATTACATGTGCGGAACCAGACGTAAATGAAAATATGGTAATTGATCCATTAGCGTCAAGAAGTATTGGTGCCGTCGCTAAATATACATGCCAAAAGGGTAAATACATGATCGGGAACGAAACAAGGATATGCCTAAAGTCGGGTCAATGGTCTGGCAAGAAACCAACTTGCAAACGTAAGCCGAATTTTTACAGTTAACCAAAATCAGAAATATAATCTCATTCGTTTTTATATCTAGCTGTTGATTGTGATCGACCAGCACCGATCGAAAATGGTCGCGTAATTATTGTAGATGAAATGACGTTATTTGGTGGCTCAGCAGAATATCATTGTGTACCAAATTTTAACCGAATCGGGCCGTACTTAAGGAAGTGTATGGAAGATGGGCAGTGGAGTGGTGAGGAGCCTCGTTGTGAATGTAAGTATTTTGTACTACATAGCTCCTTACAGTGTTAATCTTAACAATTTGTTTACAGTGGCTGCAAGTGAACCACAGGAATCATCCAACGTTGGAACCGGTATTGCAATCGGATCCGTCATCATTATCGTATTGCTTATAATAATCGGCGTGATATTCCTGCATCGGAATAAAGCGCGACCCGTAAAAAATACTGAAAATGTTCAAGCCGCCGAAACAAAAGAAGATCACAATGCAGCGGTTATGTCGTATTCAAGTCTCGAAAATAATCGACACAATTTCGATTTGCCCAGTCGAAATACAACATTTAACACATTCCATCCGAACCGGAGTCCACCGGCCGTAAACGGACATATGAACGGTGGCATGAATGGTGGTGTAAATGGGCGACCGATCGAAAATATTTACGATCAAATACCAAGCGAACAATTTTACGATGCACCCTATGAGATGCGAACGAACGATGAGGTGTACGAACCGGAACCAAGTAGTAATGGGAATATGATAACAATAAATGGAATAAGTGTACGATAAATGTGTTAGGTTATAATATAGAAGCTTTAAAGTACCCCTCCCCCATGTTTTAATTAAATTTAAATTGTATTTTATAATTTTTAATGATAATTTGTACCATTTTAATTTTGGGAAAGATACACAATCGAACGAATATTGACTGAATGTGAATTACTTATTATATAAACATTGTAAAATTTTATAGAAAAAATTGTTATATTGATATTATTTATAGTGTATATAATATATAAACAAAATAATTTGATTTTATAAGGAATATTAATTTAATTTTTTCTAGATTTACGCGTGTAGAGATTTATTATATGACATTTAATTATTTTATTTTAGATATTAGAGTATGTGTGCGGCAAAATTAATTTTATTTACTGTTTTATTAAATAAAAATTGTAAATAATATACTATAATATAAATAAAGTTAGAATTGTATTTTATTTAACAATATATAAATGAACGTATTTTATTCGGGCAACTTAAATTAGTTTGAATGCGCCATCTATTGATAAACATGTAAACTAAATTTTTAGTACATAAAATAGTGCGTTTTATACTAATATATAATAGTATTAATAACGACCAATAGATGACTGCACCTACAGTTTCTCCGTTGGTTTTATGGCAAAAAATTTTATTTTTATTCTAAATTATTTTGACCTTAAAAAAGGTTAACCTACTTGTGTTTATAAGTTTAATACGCGTATTTTTTCTTATCAGCGCTCATAAAATTGAATGGTACACGGATTAAAGAGTCAAGATAACATCATAAATTGAAAAATCGATGTGAGTAGTATTGGCGTGTTGACGAAAATTTCAAATTTTATCTCGTCGTCCACATTGTGTTCAAGGGCGGTTGACAATGGTGTACGTGTGCGGTCATTTTTAATTATCCAATAAAAGTTTTGGTCAGGGGTGTGTTACAACATGTTATACTTGATATTTATAGTTCGTTGTAAATGAATATAAATAACACGCGATACCGGTAAAAGTTGTTCTCACATGTCAATCATCATCACTTTCGAATAATCTTAATTACATTTTAATTATCTTCTCCTAGAGAATACAACCTTGCGGGTGTCAATTGTTTTACATGTTTTTTTATTGTCGGCTACTGTTATTCGCGATTTTTATGCTTAATTAATTAAGCCAAATCCCCAAGTAGATAAAATTGCCCATAAAACAAGTTATACTTTAGTTATTGGCATACAACTGAATTTAACTGGTATTTTGCGTGTTGGGTGTTGAAGACGTGACCGAGTGACAAAAATATTCCAGAACAATCAAATGCTGTAGGCAAAGTAATGGTGTTTTAAAAATTATAAATACCGACATTATTTGCCCTTGGCATTATATTGATGGATTGGTTAACAATTCAAAAATAACCCAATTTTGTTGCAGTTTCGGATAAATTTGACATTGAAATTAAAAAGTGTCTTCAAAGTCTTGCCAAACTCAAACAAAAAATTCTTCTTAGTTTTTTACCCCAAAAGTATTTTGAATTTACAATTTACTAAAACCAAAACCAGTATTAAGCAACTTTTATATGAGATCAATTCCGCTAGGACTTTTATTTTGGAATCTCTCGTCTCTAACGGTAAAATTTGAAGAAATTGTATTTTACGAAATAGTTCTCTAGAATTTGGCCAAGGACCAACGGTTTAAGGTCATTAGTCAATCACCCATAGATTCACCATCTTTCCTTCACGCTTTCTGTATTTTAAACTGATAATTCAACTGACTGTTTGGCTCGCTTAGGCAAAAGTGCTCTTCACTATTTAACATGTCATTGTCGACACTAAGTTTTCTACCATTCCTAATACGTGCACACATCAACGGGACGACGATCTGAAAAATTTGTTGATTGGTAACAGAAAGCCCCCAGCGATATGATGTATTTTTGGATATAATTTGGGTTTTCTGACTTGGATATCACACCAGAAGTCCTATAGAACGGAAATGGTGGACGGAACCGATGCGTTTCCCGGGTTAAGTATGTTCGAATAGCGTCAATTCCCACAATCAGCTGGACTTAATGTTTCGTCAAAAATTCGCCAATGGGGTACAGGCCAAACTATTGACAAATTGGTGAACCTTGTAATAGAAGTACTAGAAGTATCCCAGACTAATTTTTCGTAGACTATCTTAGAACGCACACTCAAATTTACATAGCGGGAATTCAAACGATCGCGGCGTAAACAGCCATAGGAGTCTATAACTTATATAAATCAACAAATCTGCGGACCTTTTAAATCTATAGGCGGTAGAATTTTTCTATTTTTCTAATGAACAGATACGTTTCCTGTGTCACATTTATTTGAATTATGGTCAGACCCTCGTTAATTTTTAACAGTACAATTTGTTTTCCCAAAATAGTTCTTTTCTAAAATTCCAAAAATTGTTTTCCTCTAAAAAAGTAAATTCCATTAAAATCATCCCAATGTTAATTTTATGCCACCACACATTATATACTGTAGATGTCTTTGGTTCCGGAATAAAAGTAGTTCCCAGTAAACTGAACAATTTCCATTCAATTAAATTTCTGTTCTGCTCTCGACCCAATGTGAAATTAATTTTCATTTTGTTGCTAAGTGCTTTTAAAAATATCACTACTCGAATTTCCATTGGAATGAAAAACATTCTCATAAAAGTTTTGATTCTATACAGTTGGAAGATTCAGAGTTATAAGGACAGAAAATCCAATCAATTTTAACAGTTTAAACTTAGAAGAGAATGGTATAACCAAAATTCGATTGAGAATGAGTTTTCGCTCATGGGCTTGATTTTTTTGATACAGCTTCGTACTATATTTTTGGTTAAGACACGTGGAATTTGAAATAAAGAGATATTTACATTTAGGGATGAAGGAAGTGCGAGAGGTAGTTTTGAAAGATATTAACAAAATAAAGGATTTGTGAACTAAAGTAACCGTCACAAAAGTGTTTTGCGTGCTTCAAGATCTTTCAGTTGGCGTTTGTTTGTTTTTTGGCTTCATTATTATAAACGAATGAAAAAATAAATATCAGTCTTCAGCGTCTTAGCGGCAGTACTAAATACTAGGATGTTTCAACTAATTTTGTGGCATTCCATAAGACCTGTGAAACCCAAATGAAAAGTATTTTGAATACACTTTAAAACACCGATGGAGCAAAGACATTGAGGTACATTAGGAGATTATATTCCAAAATAAAAATATTAATGAAAATTACAATACAGTTTTCAAAGCGTGACTAGGCCGGAACTTTCCGAACACCTCTCCAAAGTCAGTTAGGTCTGGACACTATCAACAATTCTTAAATACTTACTCACACAGATAAATTTTAACATCTGTGCGTTGCAAGCTTCACGTAAGCCTAACGTTTTCGATAATTCGGAGTTAAAGAGAAGGATGGAATACTTTCTTTCTCTGTCACATGCTGAATATTATTTTGTTTGCTCCATCGGTTTGCTCCATCCAAAAAAAGAATACCGTGTCCATTTCTTTCATATCAGCAGTTTTAAAATTCGATACTCTGATTTGGTTTATCACACAGCTTAAGGGATCAAACTAAGGACGAAAGAAGCATATTCTTTTTAAATGTTTTGCAGTTGCGCGGACCCAACTCATTAGGTTGTACCACAACTTTGATTGAGATAAGTGAAAAATGCGGATGAATTTATAATTATTACACCATTTCGAAGCTTGAAGGGCGAGTATAAACCTTAAGCTAAGTATTTCAAGGTAGGGCTTCACGGTATTCAATTTTGTTTTTTAACTTAGGAAACAAATTTTGGCAATAAATATTAATTCAGAGAAAATATAATCTTTTGTTAACTATTTTATATAAATACAAATTAACACGATGATGTATTAGTAGTCTAAACAGAGACAAATAGGGGCGGATGAAAAAACACCCACATTAAAAAACGCAAAACTTTTGGGAACTACAAAATTTAAACTGTCGAAGCGGCCTACCCCTAACTAAATTGAGCTCATTATTATGATTAGTAATGATAATCCAACTTGTATAGTTATAGAGCATTACTGTTATAGATGAGTGACTGTTTCGTAGAATCCAGACCTCAGAAATAATAAGCAGCATAAAATACAAATTTTAATTATATTGCGTAACCAATTAAGAGACACAATTGGTCGCTGTGGCAGTTGTTATACACCACCACTGTCCAGAAATTAATAATCATAATTCTGGTGGGAAAATATTTTCATTAAATTGACTATAAATCGCGTTTTGGTTTCTAAAAATATCGCGGCTGGGTCAACTGATCAATTTATCGTTGTATCTTTTGTGAATCATTTTTTTCGTAAGCTCTTGCATCATACGCGTATCATATGTCAGATTATTATTTTAAGCCACGACATATTCTTACCAATTGTTTATATTATACATGCATGATCTTATAACATAGCCAGTTTCAAGGACGATCGAAATACCGATAATCAATTACTAATCATATGCATATACATATGTATGTGTTGTATATACATACTATGCGCGAATAATTCACCTTAACCCCCTACACACAAGCACAGCACGAGAATATTACATTTTATGACTATTTTCAGTGTTCAGTGAAGGCCAACTTCTGTTTACAAAAGTGAGATCGATTTGAAATTCGATTTTCTTTTCGAGATAATGACTCCGTCCGTATATACACTTTTGCAATTACCTTTTATAAGTTTAAATATTAGTATTTCAGCATGGGTGGAGTGATATTCGAGTCCGGCATAAAATTTTTAATCTATTTATTTTCAATTTGTCATCGATTACACTTCATATGACAAACTAAAAAAACTTGAATCGCAACTAAGAATAATGGTAATAGACGTTATATTCCAAACCGCATTGTAGATGAAATCATCTACAGCAACTGGAAATTACCAGGATCGCCGACATTGACCGAGTGCTAAGAGCAAGCAATGAACACTTTAGAAATTGCGACCGAAAAGATATTGGTACGTATTACGTAGCAAATTCAAATTTGAACGTGCTTGGAAGTGTTTGGATCGAGTTTCTGTATCTATGGAGTGTGCCCATTGCGAGCGTCTGCTATAAAATTTAGTAAAAGGCAACAACTGGCAAGGATGAAGATATTAAGCAAAACAACCTTTCCCAATAGATACTTGGTGTTTTTCTCAGCAGCTGAAAATTTCGAAAATGAGCTCAAGAGATTGTAATTGTTGGGAGTAATCAGTCCGATCGATTACTCGGATCTCGCTGCACCGTTGATAGCTGTTAAAAGAAAGGACGGGCGTATTCGTCTTTGCGCCAATTATTCAACAGGATTTGACGAAGCGCTGGAACTAAACAAGAAATATTATCGAAGCTGAATCAATACCTAGTATTCAGGAAAATCGCCCTATCCAATGCATTCTTGCAGGTGACGAATTAAAAATAGACGACGAATTAAAAAACTTATTAGAATAACCATTTGTTGTAGCCTATTTCATGTAAACCGCCAACAATTAATCGACAAAATCATGAGCGGACGTAAAAGGTACTCAAAAAGTGTTCATTTGACCCGAAAGAGCTTCTGGGCCACATTGTTGACGCAAATGGCTTTCGACCAAATCCCCAAAAAACAGAGATGCTGAGGTTAAGTCCTGCTAGCGGAAATGAAAGGATATACTGGGAAAGGAGAAACAGCCCGCAGATCCAGCGACAGGATTTGGCATTGATGTTTTCTCTTAAAAAGTTTCATTTATAAATCGAGCTTTAGCTAAGCAGATACGGGAGCCAGAGGTTACAAAAATTTTGCGATCGCATCGTCGTACCGTAACCTCATTCATTCTGAGCTGCACGCCAGGAGTCGCCCACATGTTGACACGAAGTGGTACAGACGATTGACGAAGACATCGTTAAACTGGTAAGGCTTTGTGGAAATTACGCTACAAACGAGAAAACCCCAACCAAATGCACATTGCAGTCATGGCCAATGCCAAAAGATCCGTGATCATGAGTGCACATTGATCTTGCAGGACCCGTAAATGGTTTTTGATATCTATTGATCATTTACGAGCTTAGCAAATGGCCAGAAGTTTTAAAAATGCAATCAACAACGGCTGAAAAGACGATCGGCTGCTTAGAAGACATTTTTTCCGTCAGAGATTCTGCGTCACCATCGTTTCGGAAAACGGTCCACAATTTATGTCAGAAAGATTGGAGTCGTTTTGCAGTAAAAACGGCATGGAGCACATCAGAACGACATCAGTGGCATTTCAGCCACGATCAAATGGTTAGGATGAAAAATTCGTCGACTCTTTGAAGACCTGAATTAAGATGCTAGAAGTTGAATGTAATCCGATTAAATTGTACGCAAATTCTTGACGCGCTTTCGTTACACACCTTCACTCGATTTTGATATGAAGTTACCCTTTCAAGTGATGGTGGGACAATCGATGAAAACAAAATTGGAATTTAATCAGCACCATGGCACAAAGTGAAAAGAGTTTGTGCTGGCGATGACGTATTGGTCAAAATTTTCAGCAATAATAAGTAGAAATTATACACCCGAAGTTCTTCTTGGGCTAATCGAAACAAATAATTGTTGTTTCTCTTTTCTCATAATTGTTCAAGAAAAAAATTAAAATCCACCCGAATGAAATGGGAAAGCGATTCACTTTACTCGATGACGGTTTTGATTTATCAACGCAAACGCAACGAGCAGTAGAACCGGAGATTCTGCCCGAACTGGAAACAGAATGCCAGAACGAGTCTAATGAGCAGGCCCGAGTGAATTCCGAGGAGAAGATACCACAAACACGTCGCACGGCTCGAGGTAAAACCTCGCGGCGCTTTGATGATTAAGACATAACCCGACTGATTCAAAGATCAACACGATGCGCTTATGAGAAGTTATGGGGGAGTAATAAACAGATTAGACTAAAAACTAAATGTGTATTATTTAATAATAACGTTTATAACAATAATCATATATGTACTCGAGGTTAAATCCTCAGACGAGTCCAACCCTTTATATTGCTATAACTCATACCAGGCCTATCTACCTGAGTGTCCCCTGAAATCACACACACAGAACACATCTCTGAAATTTCAGTTATTTTATAAAATTTATAATTACAAAATTCAATTGTACTGTTAATAATTGAACGCGAACCTGACTTATGGGTGTATTTTAAATTTGTTAGAAAAATTAACAAATATGTTAAGAACTTCACAAATTTCTAGGCATTGCTCTAGCCATGAAATTCTGGAGCGAGATCATGAAATACGACCAAAGAAATCAATTGTTCTAAAATATTTCAATGAACGGATAGAAAAATGTTCGAAAAATGATCAAAACTGGAAAACACAAAAAAATAAATGTTTAATCGGAAAATTTTGAATGTAAAACTACTACCGGTGGAAATTCCGAAAATCTCCTAGCAAATTAGTCAGTTCTCTTAAATTATTACAATCTGGATCAGCTAAAATATAATAAAACTGAGGATGTTCAGTAAGATCGGTAAATCTATATGAAATAACGATAATCGGAATATTTTCTTCTTTTTAGGACAAGTTAACTCTATTAAGGCTACAAAAAAAAATAATTTGATGCAAATCAATTGTTTCATTTAAATTTTTAAAAAGTCGAAGATATTTAACATCGTGCTGTTATTTTAATCTGAAACACAAATGCGATCTTGCGAGTCGAAATTACTGTCAAGAGGTGCTAGGCTAGTTATTTCGAATCGCAAAATCGCATTTTAAAATCACAGCACGATGTTCAATATTTTCGACTTTTTAAAAATTTTCAAAACGTTCATTAAATCACGCACAGAAATTAAATGAAACAATTGATTTGCATGAAATTATTTTTTTGACGGTATCGCGGAGGCGAACTGGTGAAATTTCGTAGGCCGTTGCAGCTTTCACAGTGAGTCGTTGTCACACATGGTCGCTTCTTTCGCTGTAAGTGCACTTAAATTAAGTCCTTCATCAAGTCAGAAGTCGTTCAGAACGGAAATATTTCGTCTTTAGGTTGGCCAATAAATTCGTCTACTGTCAGATACGTGATATAATTTCCGCCTTAAAAATATTCGCAGAAGTGCTTGTCTTTTCGTGATGTTATTATGGAACTGTTTATTTCCCATGCTGCCTATTGTGAAATTTTTCGATTTCAATTTTTTTTTTTATATCAAAAGTTTCCACTCTCTATAATAGGACTAAAAAATTAAAAATTTGATCTAAATTGATCGTACTTTTTTTAAAAAAAATTCTCAATTATTAATTATCAATTTTAAAATTTTTAAAAGATATTAAAAAAAATAAACTTAGAGATTTTTTTGTTTGTTATATTATTACTGTTTAAATTAATTAAGAAATTATATAGAAAAATTTCACAATAGGCCCAGGGATTTTGAAATAATTTGCGAATTGCTGGCTTTTAGTCGAACGTCTCGATAGACATTAGCTGGTAGATGTTCTCCTATACATAACAATAATATCACTTACCAAATTTTGAACTCTATAATCTTACCTGCATATTTCTTAAATATTGCCCTTTGCTTCAAGCCAAGGTTGTTGCTTGTATTATCCAAACTGCAAATGGCTTTAAAATTATAAAATTTTATTGATGTGCTAAGTGCGTATGTGTTAAATGATAACAACATTATTTTTTTATCACACAGTCGTGTGATATGAAATTGTTGGGTGTTAAATGTGCGCGAGGCTTAAAATTAGCGTAATAAGTAAATGGGTGGGTGCTATTTGTACGCACTAAGTACCTGCAATAAAAAAGTACTTCAGCCAACAAATTTATTTCGCTTTGCATATTTTTTTTAATTTTTGTTAAAAGTTTATTTATTCCCATACAATAAAAAAATTACAATTGTAGTTAAAAAAAAAATAAAAAAATAAAATTACAAAATAAAATATTTTTAAATAAAAAAACTAATTAAAAAAAATATTACATCTCAGTATTATTTAACAACATAATATTTTTATTATAATAATATATTTATATATAAGAATGTATACAATAATTAATTGTTTTATAATTAATTAATAATTAAATATATAGGTTTTATAAATTTCAAAAATTTTATAACAAATAAATACAATAATATCATACAATTTTTTAGATTTTTGGGAATTATTTATATTTGTATTTTTTTTTTTTTTTGTTTTTGGGATAGGATCACTCGCCGCGCGCCCGGCGCGTTTTACCAACAATATATGGCGCGAGTCCATCCAGCATTAAAGTTTTTTGTTTAATTAATTAATCATTAATATTGTGTGTGCGTGTGTATGTGAAATAAAATATACGACGGTCAAACGCTGTATACGTATGCGACTTGCTTTATAATCGACAGCTGTACCTATATAGCGACCGAATGCGTTCGTTTTATTAATAAGAAAATTACTAGTCTAGGAAACACGGATAAATGTAATTAACTTTTATGGTTTGTATATAAGAATCAAAATAGTTTTAAGATTTTTTTTTTTATTAATTTGAGTAGTACGTAATTATTATTATTATTATTATTATTGTGTGTGGAAAAATATATATTCCAATAGTTTAATAAACCAAAAAGAATTTTAATTATTTTCCAACATCTTCATGTGTATTATATACGGCACAGAAAAATGCGCGACCCATAGTTTTGGGGTGGTGTCGTCGAGCGCGCGCGGCAAGACGGGTGGCATATTTTATATACCTACTTATAATTTATGTGTACATATATTTTTATTTAGGGAGGAATGAATTTTTGCGTTCCTAAAATACTTTTTTTGATAGCCTCTTGGTATATATACTTATCACGTTGAGATGACCTAAGGTCATCAGAACGTTTTGTATAAGTGTATGTGTGTTTCTGGCTAAACTGATCTCGTCGCTCTACAAAAAAATATAATTTAAAAATGCTGTATGCGACGAGAGCTTTTTAGCCTAATTTGGTTTTTTTGTTTGTTTGTTTGTTTGTGCAATAATCGCATATCATGGTGGGAATGTTTTTGAGATTCATAACTGCTTTATGTGACAGTTTTAGAGATAGTTGTGCTTCTTATTTTAGTAAAAATTCTAAAATCACAGAAGATGTACGTTATTTCTTTTAAAGGTGAGGAATATTTAATAAGTGTTTATTTTTTAAGGGAGAAGGGCTAGTTGTGTTCGATGTTAAATGCAGAAGGAAATGCGCTTTCATAAAGCATATGCTACCACCTAGCATATGCTTCCTTGAGTTGGACAAGGTCTAACCAGTGCCATTTAAAATTAACTCTCAAGGAAAATTTGTTTTCGGCTGGTATTGAGTTACCAAATATGAATTTTCCTACAACTATCGTCAATTGTAGCCATTGCATGAATAATTAAGAAAATAATTGATGATCGCATAAGTCTTCCGAGTTAAATAAAATCACTGGGAACCTATCCAACACCCTTGATCAAGAGCCAGTTCCGGAATTCTACGTGAATAATTTGTACGTTCCTATAAAGTCAGGGTCATTTGTCTCAATACCGGAAGCGATCGTCACTTTTCGACTTGATAAGAATTTACTGGTTGCCGGGTTTACAGTCGCGTACATGACATCGCAAATAAATAGTTCTATACTCGGTAACGAACTCAAAACCAATCAAACTACGTGAAATATTTTATACCACGCCTACTAGTTCCAAACTCCAGTTTAAATTGTTTTAACTTTGTTGGTGTTTTAATACATTTTGTGTGATACCATGGTATTTTTCCGAACCACTTCAGTAGAACCAAAGGTCCATGTATACCATATTTTTGGAGGAGCGAAAACCCCTATTATATTTCTTATTAGAGTTTACAGAACCCAAGGAATGCTTTTAAAAACAGAGTTTTGATTTGTTTAAAATCCTTTTTGAAAAGAGAAATTTCGTGACGATTCCCGAGAAAACAAACTTAGTTTGGATACCTCTCTCTCTCTCTCTGGCACTATATCCCATCAAGGGATTTGGTCGCCTCAAATGAGGTTTCATAATCATATTTTCATTTCGGATAATGAGTGATTAATTCATTGATCCTAAACTAGCCGTGAAACGCTTTTCCTTGTCACCACCGGGACCAATTGGAAATTGCAAAGAAGCATTAAATTATTTTATTATGTTTTCGTATTTTTTGGTGAAACGCTACTAATCTAAAGAGAGAGAAGAGGAAGAGAAAAATTACGTTTGGGAATGAGCAGTATTGAACAAAATGTTCATCTGGTTATTAAAAAGGTGCGACTTTTTGCTATGGGTTGCTTGAGAGTTTTCGTATTTAAATACAAACTTTTAGGGGCACGTAAAAAAATTCTTGCATAAGGCGCACAGAGTGCTTGAAGAGAGCACTTCAACTATGACTTGTGATATTTTCGAGAAAATAGAAAATAACACACAATACATTTAAAAAAACACCCAATCCTAACATTTTTCTGGATATTATGGGAATTGAGCCCACGCTCCAAACAGATCAAAGAATCTATCAACATTTTATAATCAAAATTATTTTAATTTAATTTCATTTAAGTATTTCATTTAATTTCATTTTACCGGACAAGTGGTGCAGTGGTTAAAGCTTCGGTTCTTTGAGACCCTCTCCTTCTGAGTTGGTCGTGAACCTTCATCGCGGTCAGTAGGCCGGCCGTGGTGTAAAAACTGGGGGGAAACCCCCTGCGTCCTCTGCGACGCGGTCTGGTCTTACTTACTTTGCTCGTTGGTGAAAGACTAGTGCAAGTAGCCTTCGGGAATTGGGGTATGACTTCGGCTTCTGACCTATAAAGGTTGCATTGTTGGGGCCGCTAGGGCCCCGCCGGTGCCTTAATAAACGAAAAATATGAATCTTTCAACCACTACCCGCCGGGAACTATGTTACTAGGCGAGCGGTAGAGGTTTAACGGTTTATGTTACACAGTTCTGTAGCTGTCTCTACAGAAAATAGATTGTAGTTGATATGGCCTAAGTTATGGATTTTATCTGAGAATGAGTGACTGTTTGCGAGTGTTGAGTGATATTTGATTATATAGCCTCAATACTTACATCCTTTATTTCTTTTCATTTCAGATTTTCATCTCGTATCAACTATTAAGTAAAGTGCTAGTGTTATAAAGAACTAAAAAACATAAAATATACAGTGTACATATATAAAAACAAGAATAAATACGGTAGAAGTGTGAACTTACAAGTGAACGTTTCAGTGGTGTGATTGTGATAAAAAACTTATATCAGTGTTTTATTTAGTGCGCTATCATTGAACAAAAATTAAAAACAAAAAACAAAAATGGCAGATGCAGGAAATGAACAACCTCCTCTGCCACCACAAAATGATGCGGCAGTCCCACTGCCTGGCGACGGTGTTGCGGTGATTCCACCCCAGCAGGTCCCAGTCATACCTGTGAAAGGTGGCGTAAAAAGAAAGAATAAGGGGCCACCTGCAGATGAAGCTGGCGCATCATCGTCTACAAGTACGGTGTACACATCCGGAGGTATATCAGCCTCATTAAATATTGAAACTAAAATGGGATACGACGGGGAGTCTCGACCTACGCAGCGTATGTTTGCGAAGTTACTCGATTTCACTCAAGGAGCTCCCAACGTATTTTACACGCCCGGAGATGCCAATGGAGAAATCCAATTCAATGGTCGCGCCAACCTAGGGCCTGGTCACATAGGCGAGGGTATGCGCAGCTTTGCTACGATGGAAATTGTAGATCGCTGGGTTGTACGTCGTGATGTGGCCCGAATCCCAAGTTCCTGGGGGCCACCTTTGACAATCGAGCACTTAGATGCTTCACGCATCAACAGTTTTCGCGATACAGGAGGCGGTTCATCTGGAACTAAATTGGCAGGAATTATCATGGGCCACTATGGTGTTTTTGACCATAACATTGCTCGTGCCTTGGGCTCATTGGCTTTTAGCCAACCTCATATCCGTCAAGATATGAGTGGTTTCTTCACGCTGGGATACTTATGCTATATTATCCTAGCTGATTATGAAGAGTTGGGCTATGGCGGGTGGGAGCTGAGAAATCGCCATGCGGACCATGTTGGCTACATTAACATTAATGATGCAGCCGGAGTAATCGCAATTAGAACTGCCCTTAATCACGGAAGATTACTCCTTGACTGGGACGACTACGATAATCTTGATTATCAAGCTTGTATCCAGATTTGTTCTGGACCTGGAAGTATCGGTCCACAGCCCGATGCGGGTCGCATTCGTGTGGGCACTCTATACGATCACGCTTGGAACGGGGTGCGATTCTACGGAATTGAGGTGATGGCTGATGCTGCTCGGCCCCCAGACGTGCGCGTAAACGCGGACGCAATAATGGCCGTGATGCATAAAATCTCGGAAAAATTGCATATGCAGGGTGATATGATAGCTGGATTTAATCGTGCCAGTATGATGATCGTGGGTAGATTGTATCCCATAGACCCCAACAACTATGACGTGGTGCCGGAAGCTGAGCTCGACGTGTTCATTGGGCCTCCTCGAGATTATGAAGTCGTGTTAGCTGACATTTACGCTGGTCGAATGCGTGATGCAGCTATTCGAGTGCTTGATGAGAGGTTAAATCCAATTCGAGAGAATGTTGAGCACATACTAGAGCGAATTCCGCCTAGAGAAGAACCTGAGCCGGACGGTCCTCCTGACCAAGTAGCGTTAGTAGGCCCTCGACCTGGCGGTCAGGGGCGACGGCAACAACCACCACGCGGCCAACCCCAGCAACCCGGCCAACAACAACAACAGCAACAACAAGCAGGAGGACAAGCTGAGGTCGCTGTTCGTGACATATATGCTCATGTGCGCGCCAATCGTGCACAACCCATCCCTGCTCCTGTGGATGGCAATATACCGCGTCCAGCAGCTGGCCTTGTTAACGGTGCAGCTTACCGGAGATTCATTGCTGCCTACAATCCCGTGGGAAATGATTTCGCGCGCAACAGAGTTGAAGCTGAACATGCGTTTGGTTCTGGTGTACGATATCAACGTGCTCGCCGCCTATTCCACGATAATTGTGTTGGGGCTATGAACGGCAATTTGCGGGATCCGCCCAACTGGCAGCGCTTGGCTCCGAACTACATATTCGTGAATGCCGGATTCGAGGTAAGCGGGGTGGAATTGGTGCGGCCTGCCTATCGGTCGTGGTTTGAAGATGCCTGGATTGAGCCTGAACCGCGAACCTATTATGCGAACCTGTTACCAGAATGGGGTGCACTGCGGGCAAATGACGAAATAGCCCGGCTAAATATGCTTAGCTGCTTATTTGCAATGACTGTGAGCATCAGTATTTCAAGTGTATTCGCTAGATTCAACCTCACAGGCCAGGCTTTAGCCCGGTGCGGAAGGAGAGAGAACCCCGGCAGTGGTTCTTACCAACTATTTTATGGTTATGTTGAATCGGAAGATGGCACATGCCCTTTAATAACGTCGGCTTGTGCGCAAATCCAACAGCTGACAGAGATGGTACTACCTGCCAATTGCATGCAATGGCGGCACTGGAATAACCAGAATATTGGAATGAGAGATGCACCTGGCCGAGATTGGGGGTTCATTTACGGACGGGAGGTGCCTTTCATGTGGCAGCCGAGCGCTCTCAATGAGATATTTATCTTATTTGATGCTAATTGGGGAATGCTGGGAGCTGGTACGAGATACGACCCAACGGGAGCTGTCAGTAGAAGAGGTGATGCCAGAACGGTGGGTTGGTCTGTCTTACGAGCCTCACCTAAATATGATGAGATAGTGGAAACATACTCACCAAATCGGCTAGAGAAACAAAAATAAGCAAACCGCCACCATTACACATTCACAGCCAGGAAGTTAGAGATACGATTCAATTGGTGAAAGCTGCACAAATTGATAAGTTCGAAATTCGAAGAGTTAGTAACAACAAACACTCTCTCATAATGAATAGCATGGATAACTTCAACAAAATGCAAAACATCTTTAAAGAGGTCAATACAAAATATTTCACGTTTACCCCAAAGGATCAAAAACCGAAAACTGTTGTTCTTAAAGGGTTAAACTATGACGAAGATACTGACGAAATAAAAGCAAGCATTGAGAAACATGACATTAAAGTGACAAATGTCGCACAACTTAAAACGAGACGCTCCGTGGAACAAAACATCAAATTACCGCTCTTTATAATTCAATGTTCTCCAGAAACTGACATGACACGATTATATAATATAAAAACATTAAACTACCAAAAAATTTCTTGGGAAAATCTTAAAAAGAAAGAACAAATTATGCAATGTCGCAAATGTCAGAGGTTTGGCCATGCAGCCATTAACTGCAATCTGGAATACAGATGTTGCAAATGCTCGAAACTGCACCAACCAGGGGAGTGTGAAATCAAAGAAACAACTGAAAAAAAGAATATATATTGTGTCAACTGTAAAAGTGAAGGACATCCAGCATCGTTTAAAGGCTGCCCGACGTATCAAAATGCATTATTGAGATTAAAACAAAAAATAAAAGAGAAACATAATCGTTCACCGTTACCCAACCTATCCGAGCCAATACAAATGAAACCACAGCATGGAACCTATGCGGAGGTGGTAAACCAAAGCAACACGGAACAATTGACAATACAAAAATTAGCAGCAAAAGTGGAAAAAATGTCACTGGTAATTCAACAACAAAGTGAACAAATTTCTCAACTCTTAAGTATGTTAAATAAATTATGAAAAATCACAAAATAATAGCATTAAATGTAAATTCAATCGTCAGCATCGCCAGACGTCTAAATTTACTTAATTTCATTAACAACCATAATCCGGACATATTATTACTAAACGAAACCAAATTAAATTTCAAACACCACTTAGAATTTAAACAATACAACATAATAAGAGAAGATCGACCATCAAATTTACAAGGAGGGGGCACTGCAATACTACTTAAAAACAACTACAAATATGAACACATCAAGACCAGCAAACTTCAGAACAGCATTGGCATAGAAACAACAATCATTAAAATTAATCTAAAACAGGATCAGCGTCTCTTCGTAATATCTATATATTGTGCTAGCAGTAACAACATACTAAAGGATCGACAATTTGAAATAGAATGGAAACAGATTTTTGAAGAACTGGACCTGATTAACCTAAGAAATTATTATATCATAGCTGGGGATCTAAACGCGAGACACACAACTTGGGGTAATAGTTCCAACAACCACAAAGGTGTATCGCTATATAGATGGATAAGCAATAATAGCATTTTATATAGAGCTCAAATCTATCAAACAGATTCGCCCACTTTTCCGGCAGCTAAAAGTTTCTTGGACCTAGCAATAGTGGACACGAGATTGACCGTAACAACTGATGTCAGAGGAAAAATACCAACACATGTCTATGAAAGTGACCATAAAGCCATAGAAATACAAGTGGAACTAATAGACACTGCAGATAATGATCCAAGCGTAGCAATAAACCAACAAACATACATATTTAAAAACACTAATTGGGATACATGGAAACAGCAAATGGAGAAGAGGTACCATAAAGAATTACGTCGAACAAAACAAACATGTATAACGCCAAATGATAGAAACCTTACGAATACGGAAATCGAAGATGGTATAAAGCAAATCACGGAAATAATACAGCAAAATCTAAAACTAAATACTCCGAAAAGAAGGCGTTGGAACAATATGGAATGCTACACGAACAATCAAATAGAGAAGCTGTTTAAACATAAAAGCCACATAATAACTAACATTAAAAACCTGAAACGAGCCGGAAGGAATAACGCCCAACGAGTAAACACGTTAAAAGCAGAAATTAAACGGACAAATGAGTTGATTAAACAAAATATAATACTACAAGTTAATAAACACTGGAAAAACAAATTGGAAGCCATCAGACCAGGTGCAAAAATGTTTAACGAGCTAAAATCCTTCAAAAGAACAGAAGTTAACAGAGAAATCAGTAGGCTGGAGATCGATGAAAACGAGGCCAAATCGATAACAAATCTAAACATTAATTGGAATAAAATGCCGAAATCAGGAAGTAATTTTAACTGCTTCAATGTACAGGATAATTTGAATATCATAGGCCACTTTGTTGAAAAATACACATTCCCTAATCCTACACTGGGCAAGAAAAAGCACGAAGCAATCATCGCACAAATAGTACGACAAATAAAACAGCAACACGCCTACGAATTAGCTAATAACATCTCGAAGTGCACATTCAGCCAGGCAAACAAAGCAAATGAACAACAGGAAGCTGAACAGAAATATTTTGTAACCATAGAAGAGCTAAAAATGTTGCTAGCCTGCTCAAACAGTAAAAAATCTTATGGTATGGACAGAATCCCCAGTATTGTATTGAAACATTTACCCGAGCCAGTAATAGCAGAAATTTGCACCATTTTTAATAATTTGTTAAACAACAGGACTTTTCCGAATTGCTGGAAACAAGCCAGAATCTTCCCAATCAAAAAGAAAGATAGAAATGCAGTCAATCCATTAAACTACAGGCCGATCAGTCTTTTGTCTAATTTAGGCAAAGTATTTGAGATCTTAATATACAACAAGATCTACAATCACACAGTCGAAAAAAACTTAATCCCTGATAACCAGTTTGGATTTCGTCACAATCACACAACTACACATGCTATTGCCAATCTAACATCACATATATGTCGTAAACTAAACCAGAAAATATGTACGGGTGCAGTTTTTCTAGACATGGAGAAAGCGTTCGAATCTGTGTGGCTTGATGGTCTCATATTTAAACTGACCAAAATGCATTTTGATATGGATATAATTAACATTTTGTTAGACATGTTGTACAATAGGAAGTTTGCCATCACGAATGGGATCCACACGTCAGCCAAAATATTTAACATCCACAACGGACTACAGCAAGGCTCTATAACAGCTCCTATCTTATTCAACCTCTATACAAAAGATTTAATAAATAGTGACAAAATCAACACAGACCAAATTCACACATTAGCCTATGCTGATGACTTGGTAATATTCAGTTCAGACAACAAAATTAAAAACATCCAAGAGAAACTACAGATGGCAATTGATTTTATTTCTAATTTTTTACACACATGGAGAATCAAGTTGAACGAATCCAAATGTGAAACAGTTTTATTTAGAAGACCTTATGACCTGGCAAATAACGATACACGGAAGAATCGAAACAACCTGAAGATACAAATCAATAACAAAATAATCGACCAAAAGACTTGTGTCAAATATCTGGGAATTAATATTGATCAGTTTTGCTATATGACAAAACATATCAACATCCAATTAACTAAAGCAAAAAACGCATTCTTCCTAAATAAAGCTATTTTCTATTCTAGATACATAGATCCAGAAGTCAAGAGAATTTGCTACCAGACCTTCATAAGACCAATCATCACATACGGATGCGCTATATGGTTTAATTGTAATGATACTTATATGGAACGTATACGCCTTTTCGAGAGAAAATGTATTAGATATTGTACAGGCAGACATCGCAAAGCGGAAACTGATTTTAGACATTATATCTCCAATCGAGTCCAGTACAAAAAATTTAAAACCGATCGAATAGACATCCACATAATAAAGCTAATACGGAACCATATAAATAGAACCACACTGAAATGCGAAAATTCGCTAACGTTTGGACCATACTACACGGATAAGCTATTCATGGAAAGTAGCTGTGCAAGTAATAATGTACCAGGACCTGAAGCTTTCATTTATTTAGACCAAATAGGATATATCCAAGACAATCAGCAATTGCCCATCATATATTACATACGAAGACAACCAAACGAAAAATGGTTCGATAGCGTGAAGTTCCAAAATTATAACCCAAGCCATTTTAGATCCAGCACGGAATTTGTTAAAATGGATCATCACAAATTCATTCTACAAAAAGAGAAATATTGGTGGTTGCAAGGTAGTTAACGCAGGAACTACTAGAAAAATGGAAACGGAAAATTTCACTTCCTTTCTTAGTAGAATAATTGTTTTAGTATAGTTTAGTTTTAAGTAGGCAAATTAATCAAAAGGGATAATGGCAATGTTTTAATAGCTACTTTTCAAGCCAACGAAAATTAATTAAATGAGATTGGAGCTCTTATAGAATAGAAAATTTCTTAGTTTAGTTAAATGATGAAATTACTTGAGATCCTTACCAGGACAGTAGTAAGCTTAATGTAATAACGATTTTGTGTTTTTTTGTAATATTCTTTTCTCAACCTTAAAATTGTAAACTAATAGCATTAATAAAGAATTATATGATTGAAAAAAAAAAGTGGTTAAAGCTTCGGCACTTGGACCGGGAGGTACTGGGTTCGAATCCCAGCAGAGGCAGGATGCAAAAACGAATTTTTTTCATCGATTACGATCGGTGAAGTTAATAAACACAACTAAGACCCTCTAATGGAGTGCAGAACTCAGCGCCGACCCACCGTCCATGTCAATGTACAGGTTGACATGGAGCTAGCAATGTGCAGGTGGTACACTGTAGTTGTGTGAGTAGGTGAATGGGTGGGTGTGTGCGTAAATGAAAAGCGGGTATTAATTGACCTTAAAAGGGCAATAAATCCATTGGATAATTAATACTTTCTCTATTAAAAAAAAAAAAAAAAAAGCATAAACCCTTCTTTTACTTACGCGGCTTTTACATCAAGTAAACTTTTTGTTTGATAAACATTTTTGCTATCGAAAAACAATATTTGTAGTTGTTTTTAATATGAATAAAGATTATTTTTAAAAACTTTGATCGTATTTAAGCTTTTAAAAATAAAAAAAAAATTAAAGCCATGCGATTTATGAACTTTTTAGCGAATTTAATATTCTATAAAAACTTCGATAAAGAATTAACTTATCGAACTCAAAAGTTTATTAAACAAGCGCTAAATCAGTAAAAAGAATGTGAGTGTTGAAGAAACTAAAGTTATTACAGCAGGCAATTTCACTTATAATACGAGCGCATCGGGTAATTCGAGTTTTCAATCATGTCAAAATATTCAAATAATTGTGACAGATAAATAATAACATGCACATATTTGTTCAATTTTATTATTTTATGAGAATATATTTGCCAATATATATAATATCATTAGATTTATGCAATTATGGACTTAACGAACAACAATGTTCAGCGATAATTAGCAGCTTTGTATAATACGTTAACCTTTTCATGCGATAAAATTTCTATTCGAAGTTAAAAGGGCCATAATTTTTTAATTTAGAGATTATTGTAAAATGCATGATACTCGTAACTTTTATTAGGTTTGACATCGTCAGACAGACGTGTTTCGATTTTTCGTTCAGACATTATAATAAATTTATTATTTCTATTAAAAATTAATAAATAGAACTTTTAGTAGACATAACTGTATTGCAATGCTTTAATGATTTTATTTTCAATTCAAAATTCTGACATTTAGAGTATTCACAATGCCTACTAGATGTCGTAAGAATCATAAAAAGTTTATCAAATATATTTAATGCATGTTCGTTTGATGTAAAACCCGCGTTAGTGGAGTAGTTTTAAAAGTATAGAGAATTATCAATAAATGGCAAATAAGCCAAATAAGCTAGCCTCAAAACGGTAATTAATAGCGTTTTGGCCTAAGCGACACTTTTGCAATAGAGTTTCATGACCCAATGAAACACTGTTTCATGATCCTATGAATTCACATTCGATGTTTCAAATGTGTTTTTATATTTGCAGAAAAATTGCACCATAAACGTGTTTTGAAAAACTGAGCGACCTCTGCGTACGAATTTTGTTCGGAAACTGAAACTAAAAATTGTTTTTTGTTAATGTCTCGCAAATTTGCTAGGATATACAAAATTAATTTTATAATTGTTTGATAAAAATAATAATAAAATTGAATATATTTACATCTAGTGCATTTATGAAACAACGGCAAAACTCCCAACACTAAAGTCTGGTTCATAACTATGGATAAAAAGCTCAAAATCTTAAAATCCCACATCCGAGATTTTTTCAACTCTTTTGTAATTAAAGAGGCGTGTCTTTAGAATAATTTATGTGATTTAATTGGGTAAAACGATGGAATGAAATTTCCGTAGTAGCCGACAATGAAACTTTATTGCACAGCAAATAATTTTCAAAAGTTTACTTTTCTAATTTAAATATTTACTAAATAATTTATATAAAAAATAATTGATTTTTACATTACGTAAATAAATTATAAATTAAATACATATTTCGTCGTATGTGATCAATTTTAGGAGTATACTCTTATTTTAATATTTGGTATAGCCGGCTTTCATACCTGCAGTAATCCTATTGTCCCAAACATCGTCTCAACACGCATTGTGAAAAATGTGTAAGAGATATCTTAAGCTCGCTCTAGAAGTGTTCTAAAAGGTTAAGGTCGGAGGGATTAGAGTGGCCATTTTTCGTAATTTTAGCAGTATATAACTCAGGTCCTTGTTTTGTTGAAAAACAACGATCTAGCTCGTTATAAGAAATATTCGTAATGAAAGTGCAAAGCGCAGTAAAAATTAGGACAGCTTTGTTATCAATAATTTAACCGAAGGTTGAAGAGAAATTATCCGACCTATATTAAAGGAATTTGGAATGAATAGATAGTTAAAACCTAAGAAATCACTCTTAATAACACAACAAAAACTTTGGCTCATTTTTACACGAAAATTTAAAAAAACCAACTGTTTCTCCGTGTTCTAGAATATTATGCTCAGAAGGGATCATTCGATTTCAACAGTCGCAAAAAGTAGTTTAGATGAAACCTGGATATTTTATTACCACCTAACTTATAGCAAACATTACAATTTGGGAGTGGTTCCATAATGATATGAGGGCGCATGATTCTTGACGTTGAGATTTCAATGAATCCAATAGCAAATCTATAAAATTACGAAAATATCGTTGGAAAGTTTATTACGTAATGTTAAATTTGATACGCCGAATTCTCAACCGTAGCCGTACAGAGCTTCTCTGTGGCGAGCTTAAGGGTTCAGTTAAAATGAATAGAAATATGCCCAATAGAATAATTATTTGATAGCCAAAGAGAGCTGTACCAAATATTAAACTACGATTATAATATAAAAATATATTTTTAATTTACGTATTTTTTATTTGAATGTGCAATGTTAGCGTCCTCGTGATCAATTAGAAAGCAACCATATCATGGATTTCCGTCACCACTAATATTTTTACTTCTTACGCTATTTGTCGTAGGCACTTGGCGAAACGTATTAAGGCGTATTAAGTACTAATATTTTTATTCAACCATCACTCGGCAACAATTTTATCTACTAAACTATCATTTCTTTAGGTTCTTACTGTGTTGCCTCTATAGAGTGTTATTCAATCACATAATCTAGAATTAGAAGATATAATGCATTTAGCATTTGACATTTAGCCCACGATACATTTGGAACTCAACTTTTCGTTCCTTGGTGAGGTTTAAATAAGTTAAGTAAGGCGTCCATAAACTTGCAACTATATGTACTACTGGTTCTAGTATCTGAGAAAGAACACAGTTAATAGTATATCACTAACTGTTCCAAAGAAAGAGAAAATGCAAAAAATGCTCCTGATGATGATCTAACAAGTCGAAATCGATCGAGTGATTTTTTAAACTTTTTGAACAAAAATTTTTTAATTAAAATATTCAAAAATATAATTTTGCGAAATAAAAAACAAGTGTTTAATAAAATGTGTTTATTAAGTATTAGTGTGTTTCGCCAAGTGCCTACAGCGAATAGCGTAAAAAGGAAAATGCAAAACTTGACATATAGGTGGTACAAAAGGCAGAACGGACTTAAGATTGGCAATAGTTTTTTAAATCAACAGGGACTCCATTAGGACTATCCAGTTTATTGGTATATATTTGCTACAATTTTATAAACTTACAAGATCTGGTGACGGGATGACCGAAGAGGTGACAATAATTCAAACATGCTGGGTTTATAGTAAACTGTAAATCTAGAAAGCCAAGTTTCTCATTAGCGGAGCTCTCAGAGATGGGCTTACCATAGATGCAAGTGGTGCATTGTAAAAAAATTTAAAATTGGATTCACAATCATATGAAAGTCAAATGACAATGATTCCGATTAACCTGTTCTTATTTTTATGCTAAATACATATCGCACCAGAAATATCCTTAGAGGCTTTCAACATCGGCTGTAATAATACTGACACTTAAGTGTCTTTAGAAAAACTACTTTTACTGTATAACAAAATGTACATTCTAAATGGCATTGGTATATATGATACAGACTAGTCTTATATTAAGGGTAACGTACCATGGTACAGCAAAAAGCGAACAATTAGAAACATTTTACAGTTCCCGAACTAATGAATGAGAACCAAAAGAAAAATTATCCTACACTTAAAACCAACTGTTAAAAAAATTATTCGATTTCAGATTATATCAGGTAAATTTTTACCGAAAAACGTTTTAGTAATTCTCTAGACAAGTGGACACTAGAATTTTAAACACAACAGAAAGTTGAGAGTCATAGGACTCTATAAAAAAAACTTTCCAGGAACTAAGGAAAACAAAATTCCTCTTTCTATATTCTTATCCTTGTAGAAAAGCATGGAATGTTTTGAAAAATTAACTACTTAATATATTCTGGGGAGCAATCATTGATCATCCTTCGAGTAGGAAAGAACACATGCAGAATACATTTTCGGAATGTTTATTGGTTTAAATGAAACCATGACAAGAGATTATGATACGAAGCTATTATTTAAAACACATTTTTCATTTCTCAAAATATTTGGAATGAATGAATCAATGTTGGAATGGATAATTTAGCTTGATAAATGCTCTAATTCTTTTGTTGTAATTAAAAATATTGTCGATAAAACCTAAGCAATAAATGGCACCATTCCCGTTCTGGGCCATAATTATGATTTGGTTTTTAAAAAGTAGTAAGTGCTCCGAGCAGGGCCTTAAGTGTATAATACAGAATATACCTACACTGAGTAGTACACTATATACCAGCTGATTTGATTAAAAATCAAAATTTTGTAAAATTTGTTATAAATGAGTATGTATTACAAATTTTATTATACTCATTAAATAAAGGCAACCCTCAATTTTCACACAGGTCAGCGAACAATTCAGTTCCACAAAAGTATATTTTAAAGGAAGTGTGGTGGTTCAACATCCCACAATTCTTGATATAGCATAAGCCTTCATTTTTTGATTAAAGTGTTACCAGCCTGGGCATTTGGGAATCCTATTCGAATTGCCATTCGATTCGAACGTGAATTGGTGGTATTTGGGATTTCGATCGAAAATAGAGATGTACACAGTTAAATAATGAGAAGAGAATTTTTTTGAGAATGGTCATTTCTGTACATCTTGATTGATCGAATTCACAAATACCGATTGTTCGATATCAAGTACCCAAATAGGGGCCCAGTTTAGAATTTTAGTTAGAGAAGAAAACTAATCTGAAAATCTTTTTAAAAGTTAAAACCCCACTTTAAGCTTTAAAAACTAAATTTATCAAATTATTATTAGAAAAATTAAGGGTTGGATTACTTAATCTATGTAGAGTTAATGTTTGATTTTAATTTAAGATATTTATTAAAAGTATAAGAAAAATCTCCGAATTACCCATAAAAGAACACTTTCTGCCATCCGGAAACCTTCCTTTTAAGGATTCTACTTTATTCAATTTTTATTCACACCAATTTATTGTAAATTCGGCCAATTTCCTTTTCAAAAATCCTACTATAGTTAAATTTTCTAAACTTCACTGAAAATGTGTATTTTTTCAATCTCAAGTAAATATAAAAACAAATAAAAATTTGTTATAATATTTATAGATTCTTCTTGAACAGTTTTAGCGAGATATCGGGCCGAATCTTTTAAAATCCTCTATTCCGCGTGTGTTCATACGAAGGATATCAAGCAAATTAGCCGTTTCTATGCTGGATAAGTGGTGCAATGGTTAAAGCTTCGGCACTTGAACCGGGAGGTAATGGGTTCGAATCCCATCAGAGACTAGATGCAAATTTTCGCCATTGATTACGATCGGTGATGTTAATAAACACAACTAAGACTTGGAGCGTAGAATTCAGCGCCGACCCACCGTCCACGACAATGTAAGGTTGACATGGAGCTTGAAATGTGCAGGTGGTATACTGTAGTTGTGTGAGTAGGTGAATGGACTAATGATGTGGCGCTGGCGTGAATGCGTTGGGGCCCAAATTTGGCCTCTAAGTGTGCGATAGCAACCACTGGTACCTCCTAGCCGTTTCTGTATGAAATTTATAAAATAATAATCGAGTTGCTACATAAACAATAGCCGAATCGAGACCATTAATTAATTAACTATATGCATCATCTAAAAGTCAACTGTGCCTTATTCGACTAATTTGACAAAACTAGTGCTGTCTTTTTGACTAAACTAAATTTGCAGCGGCCCCGGTGGCAAAGTGGTTAGCATGCTTGCTCCAGCAACCGGAGGTCCCGGGTTCGATTCCCGGTGGTAACATGGCAAAATTTTCACGGCTGGTTTAGGATCAATGAATTAATCACTCATTATCCGAAATGAAAATATGATTATGAAACCTCATTTGAGGCGGCCAAATCCTTTGATGGGATATAGTGCCAGAGAGAGAGAGAGAGAGAGAGAGAGAAATTGGCATTAGTTTGCTTTTGCACTATTTTTGTATAAATTCCGGAGTTAAGTAGTACCATAAAATATACTATGGTAGTCTACTTAGTACCATAAAATATTCTTGACAATTGGAAAAATGTATACATAAACGAACTAATATTAATTTTATTGAGTCAAACAAAATTGATCTCAGGCAGTCAATTTAGTCGAATGAACTCAGTTGGGCTTGGGCGACTCAGTATTGGAATATTTATGATCTTTTGACAACATACATTTTGTTATCTAATTAATTATTCACTATTTCTGATGTAACTGAGTTAACAAAATTGTTTGATGTAAGACCCTTTACTTCACTCGTGCACTTGTGCTATTCAGTGAAATAAAATGAACCTTTAGAATGGAATTTTGCTCAAAACAACTTCAATGTATAGTAACGAGCTCGATTGAGTGCCCATCAACAGCTCAAAATAAACTACCTACTTATCACAGTATTCGAGAACGAAGTTAGAAAAATTCTCTTTTAGAATTTTATTTATTCGGTGGACCCTGCGAAATTGCGGCTAATGGCAATCTTAAAGCCTTACCACGATTTTTGTTTAACAGTTCGATAATATTTTGTTGCCAAAAATCATAAAATATATTTGATATTGCTTTTAAATTCTTATTTTTAGGTAGGTGTAAGAGAACATTATGATTGTTAAATTAGTTATTCAGCGAATGACGACGTCTACAACAAAGTGTTAGTCCAAGAATTTAGCGAGTGAATACTTTTAAGATATTTATCTACTTAAGAGTTTGAGTATACTTCCCGTATTTGCTAAATGACAATAAGCTATTGAAATGGCATTGAAATTTCTATCTATTTATGACCCAACTAAATGAATATGCAAATTTAATATAGATATTCTTTTTATTCAACATAAGTGTTGTTCATTAGTTGCTTGCTAATTTGCTATTCTTAATCAAATATTTGAACAACTACATTCACTTAGCGAGTTGCATTTCGTTATCTACCAATAATTTTGGATAAACAGAGATAATAATCGGCAGTTACCAATAAATATTTTAAGGGAGAAGGGGGGAACTTATTCAGAAAATGATTAAAGAAAATTCAACATCTGCTGATTATAAAATCTTTAAATGAAACACTTATTAAATACCTCGGTGTGACAAAAAATATAAACCGTTTGAGATCAAATTTAAATTTATAAAAGAATACATATAAATAAAATAGATTGTTAAAATTGAGATTAGAATAAAATAGTAAAAGAGAAAAGTTTTTAAGGTCATGTGTACTTACAGTCTATGGAATTAAATATAATTTTTTTGAGAATTTTAAATATTTTTAGCTTTTCAAAATTACCTTTGTTTTGTAATTAATTTTTTGAATCAATTAATTCAATTTAATTTAAATATGTCTTAAAAATAATATAGTTTTTTTTTTATTTTTGTTTTGTTAAGTAGTTTGTTCGATCCAGCAGCCTCTTCGTCGTCCCTTATAGTAGTGGTTGGTATGTAAGTAATATAGAAGTAGAGAGCGTGGGTGCAGCAGCTTTCACGTTAAATTTAGTTTGTTATACATATTTTTGTTTTATATACAGCACGTAATCTTATCATCAAATCACAATTTTAGTGAAAAAACTAAAAACCGTTATTTTTTATATAATTAATTCAAGAGAGATTAATAAAAGAGATTATATTGTTTTTGTTGGAGAGAAAATGATAGAGAGATTATTTTGTAGTGTCCGTTGTACCAGTTCCATTTACACGTGATGTTTGTTGATCGTTGCTACTATTTTGATCATCGGGATTAGAATTATTATTATTACTATTGCTACTACCACAACTATTTGGACGATTTCCGATTGGACTACGACCACTAGAACCTCCACTACTTAGCGCCATTCGTTGCATTTGTCTAATAACAGTGGCCGCATGATATGCCTGCTTCCATCGTGATTTGGCGAAATTTTTCTTGAGCTGCTCCGACACAGTACCATGAATATTTTTATTACTAGCCGCGTTACCCGATATCCAAGGATGGGCGAGCGCTTGTTTGCACGTGTACCGATCGTCGACCGATGAGCACATTAAATGTTGTATAAAATCCTTTGCCGATTCACTAATCTCGTCCCAATATGGTGAATCAAATTCAAACTCACCTTTTAAAATTTGTGCAAAAAGGTTTGCATCATTCTCATCGTAGAACGGAGGATATCCGCAAAGTAGAATGTATGAGATGACACCTATACTCCATACATCGACAGCTTTACCATATGGTTTTTGGGCTAGTACTTCTGGAGCTACATACCCTGGGGTTCCGCATGCCGTTGCCATCACACCCGAGTCCTCCATTTTTGAAAGCCCAAAATCGCTGATCATTATTTTGCTATCCTCATCGGGGCTGTAGTACAACAAATTTTCAGGTTTCAAATCACGGTGAACAACTCCCTGTTCGTGCATATAATCCACAGCTTCAAGCACTTGCCTTATTAAACCGGATGCATCTTTTTCTGTATAGGAACCCTTTTCAACAATTCGATCGAATAGTTCACCACCCGTTACCAATTCCATGACTAGATACACTTTTGACTTATCCTCATACGTTTCTAATAATTGAACAACGTTTGGGTGGGTTAATCGGCGCAGTACTTTAATTTCATTTTCTAGCGAGTCCTCCTTGCCCTTGAGCGCTTTCTTATCTATAATTTTCACAGCATATAGTGACCCGGGATTATCTTTACTCTCGCCTAGACGCACCTCAGAAAATGCACCCGTACCCAGTAATTCTTTTAGGGTGTATTTCTCATCCACCGATGGTTGACGTTCCGAGTCTTTGTTGTCCCGTTTAAGTTTTTTCCCGGTGTCCTTCTTACCGAATAGGGGCATTTTGACGGCTACAGGATTTTCGCGTTTGATTTTTTGATCAAATAATGGTAATTGATTGGTTCGGAAAGCAAATTTTTGGTATGGTTTTGGTATAAATTTTCTTCTGTAATTTTATATGTATGCTCGTGTGATTCAATTGCGTCAAATCATTCTTGGATTTTTCTTCTCGTATTTCACTTTCTCGACTGTTTTTCTTCGTTCACAATTTATCCACATACACACATACAAGACGGCGACGACCACCACCACACCACACTCAATTTAAATATAACAGACTTTATTACACACGAATATACAAGATAAATTAATTGTTTTTAAATAATAAACGCGACTTTATCACTTATCTGAGCGTTTTAATTACTATCAACATCGCCCAAAATTGTTGTTATTCTATTTCACTTTAAATGCATTCATCTGATTATCACTTTCGCCACCACAATTTTTCTAAGCAACAAATATGTCAAAAATTACAACAAAAACAACTTAAATTTTTATATTATTTTTTTTTTTTGCTGTAGTTCAATTCAAAAAACGAGGCGTAACAATCGCGCAAGCCCCATATATCTCTCCACCGAATACATAAAAAAAAACTTTTGCAAAATATTTTTCGTGTTCGTTCTTGATTTTCTCAATAGTAAAATATTTTTACACTTTTAAATGTCTAGCACTTGTTAATTACCGCGGCGATAATAAGACCTTCTCACTAAACAATATTTTAAACGAAATTAAATTTTATTTCTTTTTTAATTAAAATATTTTTGCTACTTGAATCATTCTTGCACTACAAACAGTCCTTCGATTAACAACTCCACTACAAAATGCGAGATAACCTTCAGCTAAATATGACATTTGTTGCCAGAGGAAAATTTTTGTTGTTGTTTTTGTGTGTAATTTTTCTTGTTTTTCGTCTCGTTTTGTTTTGTTTTTTAGCACAAAATTGATAACAATTTTATGTTCTAAAAATTTACACATCGGGTAAACATTTTACTAGTACTCTTTCGTCTTGTATGGGACATTTTTATTTAAATTGCATAATTTTTATCCGGTGCAATATAGTAAAAATTTTATTTAGCAAAATCTTATAATTTGTTTTATAAAGTTGGAATTAATTTAATTTGATTAAGTGACAATGCTAAAATGGAATTTTGGTATTTATCAAAATCCAATATCAATCCAATATCAAAATATGATACATAGTTCATTTATATATGTTGCATGCAATAAATTGTTGCATAAAGTTATATCGTAACGCATAGCCGACAAATATAATCAACTTATAAGAATTATAAGGCCCGGCTAGCTCAGTCGGTAGAGCATGAGACTCTTAATCTCAGGGTCGTGGGTTCGAGCCCCACGTTGGGCGAGTTTTTTATAGAAGAATCATAAACTCAACCATGCACATGCATACACACGTATCCATCCATACAACAAAGCTGTGGGTGTGGTGTATCAAGGAAAGTTAAATTTCATATTTCTTGCTCGCATTGGCATCTTAGTAGGTTGAATACATAGTAATTAGTTTTTATCCGGGCGTAGAAGTTGCGACTTGTATTTATAGTGTACTGTAAAATTTAAATATTTTGTTATTTCCGATTTTCTAAACGGCTGTGTTCATAGTGTCTGATGTTAACAAGTACGGCTATGACTCAACATGTCCCCAACTGTTTTCTGTCCTGAAAGCCCCCAGTGCATTGTATAACTTTTAGTTTTGAAATATCAGCAACAGAGCTGGAATTAAGGCATTTCAATAAAATTCCGAACAAATCTCTAGTTCATCCATTATTTTTCGGGTGGCAATTGCACTTAACTGATTGAAATACGCATTCAGAAGTGTCATTCAATGTGTCAATGGATCGTTGTTGTTCAATGGAAGTTGGCCAATTCTGGATTCAGCGACTATATTTTTCGGATGGCAATTAACATAACTGATAGAAACACGCAACCAAAAGTGCCAAGTTCCATAGGTTCTAGAACATTTTATTTCTAATACTTGATTTTTTGTTCAACAGGAATATTATTGCACGGTATGTTTTCGTTTCTATATAGTATCTTTTAAGGGCTTGTTTGTTTCTTCTCAATTTATGAATGAAAATTTATAAAATTTAGATTTCTGTGATAAGCAAAAATTTTATCGATTTAGCCGCATTTCGAAAATGTTAAAGCTTATACTTAAATTATTTCTGGATTTTTCTAGAAACCGGAATTTAGTTTTAACGCCTTTAAGGCGTAATTTGAAATTTTCCCGTTTTCTCGGCTGCTAGACTAGAACTAATTTTTTCCGAGAGCACCATAATTACTTGAAATTGGACATGTTTGACAGTGAATCGTAATTCAAATTTCAGTATCGTCTGGGAATGATGGTTCTGTCGCCAAACATAACCCAATCGGAAGCAGTTATAATAGTGATCTACGTCAGTTGTAAAACTACGCCAATTGGTCGTCGTCTGAAAGATCCGCATTCGAATTTGGCCCGTCTGATTTCAAATTTCGATCGCGTTTCGCTTCAGTTTCGATCATTTCCCGGGTGATGGATAAGACAGCGATGCCTTCCTCGATCTGATATTTTATTTTTTTTCGAGGTGGATACAGGCAATCACGTGTAGTCTTCATTGTCAAATTGTGTTACCGAAATTCGATAAAATATCGACTGTTTCAAATTCATTTGTCGACATGTATAAATCGAAATCACATATCGTAATAAATATTATTAATGCCCACCGTTTTCGCTCCGATAATGCTGAGAAAAGGTCTGCTTTTGGTCGATTACCAGTGTAAATCTTCGCCGTTCCAATTCCCGTGTTGATAGTATCAGAATGGACATCATTTTCGAACTTGTTTACTTTCTTAGTGGTAACGTCCTGATTCACACCTAAAAGGTCAGATAAGGCCTTCCAGTACCTCTTAGGTCTTGAATTATGTTCTCGACAATATATTGGGAGACCTGAAGTCCTCTATGAGTAAGTATATTAGCTTTCAATAAGTATTTTTAGAAGCAGTTAACTTGATAGACTGAGTTAACGTTTGAAACTTGGACAATTGATATGTATCTCGATGATTAGTGTATTTACTCTGGATAGTTTTAAATTAGTCGAAGGAAGCATCGCTCAAATTATAGAAGGTGATCGGTAATTGAAATGTTGGTTAAAGGAAAAAGTGATCAACAAAAATATTCAATAGATATTTTGCTAATCACTTAATCTAGCAGCTTCAATGAATTTTTAGACAATATCAAACTTTCTTTTTTCGAATGACTACCTATTTCTAGAAATTTTTCGAATAACTATTTCTAGAACTATTTTCAATAGTTTTGGTTGCAGCGACGTCAAATACTTCACATTTCACTGTTTTCGGAAAAGTTGCGCCATTTGTTGAACCACTCTTCATCTCGTTAAATAATTTGTTTTAATATTATTGATGTCTTATTCTGGAACTTTTGTGGCTGTGGCAAACTAAAATGTGAGATGGTATTCTAAATGTATCGTCTTCGTGCTTACGCACATAAACAGCGGCATTTTTGCAGTTTTCGACTCGACCCGCAAGCAACTTGGCAGGATGCCCGTTAATTGGTTATTTATCCGTGCTTTAAATTTAGTCCAGATTACACATCTATTGATTATTTGACGAACTGTGTGGCGTGAGTTTGAATTTTGGGTGTAAACGTCATCGAGAAAGCTCGACATGAAACCTGAGACCGTTAGCGGATTCTTCTTTGGCTGACAAAACTCCGCAATCCCAATTTTAATTTACCTAATTTAAAACGACATTCGCCCTCCCAAAGTTATAAACTTGGCTGCAATCACTTTCTCAACGAAGCAATGATGACGACGCGGCTCGAGAAATTACGAATGATTCGTCTGGCCGCTTCAAGAAAATGTTATTTTTCGAGCTGATTCGCCATCCACAAAATCGCAGAACGTCTTGACAAGGCAATACAGCGCTTCCGCGGTTTCTTTTATCCATAATACCGATGATCATTACATCCGATCCAAACACTCAACCCGCCTACAAACAGTTGTTTCTCGGTTTTTTGCTAAAGCCGCTTGCCAGCCACACTTGCCTGATTTCAATCCGACAAGTTTCGTGTTGCAATGCATTTATATTCAAACCAGGTATCGTTTGTTTAAGGCGATAAGTTAAAATCGCATAGATTAGTTGTACGACCCGAACAATGTAAAAAGCTTCCTATGAATTAAAACGTCATATGAAAAACACGATGAATTTAATAGAATGAATGAGAACGTGTGGATTAACGTCACCACATCTTTGCTACGGTTAATTTTGGCGCTGCTTAATTCATTTGTTCAGTGCCATGTTATATTCCGACTATGCCCAATTTGTAAAACTGGACTGCCTCCACTAATACGGGGTATTAATTAATAACGATGACCTTCAAAATAAAACCCATTTACACTTTTCTTTTATCTCCTCTGACTTGCATATTATATTTTATTTTCTATATAAGTATATTTTTTTAAAATTATATATAAGTGAAAAATGTACAATTTACGTTTCTTATAGAAAAAAATCATAACAGTAATTTAAAATAATCATAAAGTAAAACCCAACACAAAAGAAAATAATGAGATTTGTTAGTAATAAATTCTTAAAAACGTTTAAATGGTTCTCGTATACTGATCCCATTTTAGTTGTCTCCAATTAGGATGGCACTCTAATAGATAATCCACTAGATAATCCAGTTTTGTTCTACAAGACCGGAGAGACACCTTATCGCTTCTGTTCTGGTTAGTAAACAAAATCAAAAACGTAAAAATACTGATTTTTTCTTGTTATAAATTTATTATCTTGGCTTCTAAATATATAAAATAATAATAATAATATGTAATAATTAATTTAATTAATAAAATTAACAAAAATAATAATAATAATAAATTGGAAATAGATCTTTTTCTGGTTTAGAGAAAAAAAAGTACAAAAGTTGCGACAAAAAAATATTAAGACAAAATGTTAAATAAAAAAAAAATTAACGGACAAGAGGTTGTTAGTCTTAATCTTATTGTTCATCCTTATCTTTAGCACCGTGTTTGAGAATTCGTGTGAATTCGATATAATCGAATAGGCCATTCTTGATAGGTGCTTCACGATACATCTCGTCAACCTGAAAAATATAAAAGAAATACGTTTTCAATATAAATAATGCGATTCAATTTTCATAGAAGGGTTTTGTACTCAGACATCAGGATTTTGTCGACTAATTTATTGAGAACTAATCTTAAACGGATGGAGCAACTATCACGAAAACATGAGCCACCTCTTAATATGAATAGGGGTCGCTGTCAATGGCAATGGTTGCTCGGCTAATTGCTCTAATCTTCTAATTGCCATCCAATGGAAACAGAGTTAGATCAGTAATGCTTAGTAATCAACTATTTTAATAATAATAACGTAGCACTTTATGTGTGATACGTCACACCCAATGTTATTTAATCATGGATATTCAAACAATTTTTTTTTTTTTTTTTATTGTTTACTGTGCGATCTGTTTTGGGGCTCAGGGTCATCCTACTCTTCCGCGGTTATGCTTTTTACGTCCTTACTTTACGCCTCCCGGCCAACTCGAGGACGTACGGCTGGGTGGCTATAGGACCGATAAGACCATCTGCACATTGCAAGCTCCATGCCAGCCTATGGCATGGAAGATGGGTCGGCCCATGGGTTTTGCACACCGACAGGGGGTCATAGATGTGTTACATTTCACCACAGATCGTAATCTGTTGATGAAATTTCACTTTGCATCCTGCCTCTATCGGGATTCGAACCCGGTACCTCCCGATCCAAACGCCAAAGCTTTAACCACTGTGCCATTTGGTCGGTATTCAAACAAATGTGACATGAACTATGAATAGGTTACTTCCGAGCAATTCATCGCTTCTGTTCTCGTCTGATTGCGATTTAGCTCACAGGCTACTCAATTTCGATATCTTGCGCGGAATTTAGTTCATTTTTCACATTTAGAAAAGAACGGGCCACATCCCGTTGGGATTTTCCTTTTGCACAATCTTGGAGTAGTATTTGTTGTATTAGCCAACTTGCTTTGAAAATAGTCAAGACTGTTTGTTGTATCTATCTTTCCAGTCAGAAGCACCTAACATGCTTGCAGAATTTGCAAATCGTGGAACTTGCTACAAGGATTGAAAGAATGTGTAATAATAAGTACCGGACAAGTGGTGCAGTGGTTAAAGCTTCGGCACTTGGACCGGGAGGTACTGGGTTCGAATCCCATCAGAGGCTAGATGCAAATCGAATTTTCATCATCGATTACAATCGGTGGATGATGTTAATAAACAAAACTAAGACCCTCTGATGGTGTGCAGAATTCAACGCCGACCCACCGTCCATGTCAATGGACGGAGATTGACATGGAGCTTGCAATGTGCAGGTGGTATACTGTAATTGTGTGAGTAGGTGAATAGGTGGATGGGTTAATGATGTGGCGTGAATGCGTGGTATCACAATGGGCCAAAAATGACCTAAGTGCTAACCACTGAAACCTAACCTAAGGACTCTCTTGTAGACATTTTCCTGGATATATGAACAAGGAGGAACACTGGAACCTATATGAACAACCGATAACAAGCCTATATGAACCGTGACATGGATTGTCTTTCGGTTTTCGATGAAGTTTCCCTAGGTTGCCCCAGAGAGGCGTTTTGTCACCGCTCTTGTGGCAAACGATTTGATTTTGTTATTGAATTGTGACCAATCTGGCTTTATTGCTCAGCGTTTTATGCCGATAACTTTTTTTATTTTCTTAAAAGGGTGACAAATTTATCAAATTGTATCAAATTTACAGCAGACACGTAATCTTGCAAAAAATTCTTCCGACGAATTCCAAAATTTCTGGGATCTTTTGGTGATGTTAATCCTTAAAAAGGAAAGGCAAACTTAAGCAATGAGGTCTATGTACAGGGCAAGAGAGTCAGAACATAGAAATGTATAAACATTTCCCCTTTGCATTACGTCTCTCAAAATTTATAGTTTACATAGGCAATTAACCGCCATAAAATACTTACATCATCTTCAGAAAATCTATCACCCATTGTTGTAAGCAACTCCCTTAATCGTTCTTCCGATATTAGCCCCGTATTATCTTCATCGAAACAACCAAACGCATTTTTAATCACATCCTCGGGATCTGTACCCTGCAATCGTTCACCAAATAATGTCAAAAACATTGTGAAATTTATTGGCCCGGGTGCTTCATTCATCATATCGGTTAAATAGTCTTCGGTTGGGTTTTTACCCAGCGACGCTAGCATATCGTGTAAATCTTCTTTTTCAACGAAACCATCGCGATTTTGATCGATCATATTGAAGGCCTCTTTGAATTCAGCAATTTGTGCTTGATCGAACATTGCGAATACATTTGAAGTGGCACGTTGTGCACGCTTCTTTGTTGTTGCACGGCGACCAGCTGCTTTACGGGAAGACATTTTGTATGTTGTGTGTGTTGTTGTTGGTTTTGGTGTTTAATTTCTAGAAAAAGGCGAGGGAATAAATAAAAAAAAATAAATCATTATTATGTAAATTGTATAGACATAAAGTCGAGATAATATAGCATAACAACATAAAAAATAAATGTGGCACGTTCAATGTGTGTTTGCAAAACTAAATAAATAAAGACGGAACGATTAGAATTTTTATTTAGCTAAATATAATACAGTAAGAGCTTACAGATAATTTGCGCGAGTAACCTTGAATTCCTTTATATGTATACATATTTAGTTACAAGATTGATAGAAAACACAAGTATCCGAAATTTTAGAAATTAGAAGGGTTTATCATAGAAGTGAATTGGTGGGGAGTTGTAATGAAATTCTTAAGAGCAAAATATCGTCTACAAATTCTCTGTGAACATACGTAGACCACGTACATTTTATTAGAAATCTTATACTAAGCAACTGATTCCAAATTGCAGTGAGGTTTTCGTAAAGGCATCATCTCATTGCTATCTAGACTATAACTTCAATTTGTATCATTCAGAACTAGGGCGTAAACCTCAGAGGTTGTTCAATTATTTAAGTTCGGGTCACAATCATCGGGAAAGTCAAGCAGGCCTGTGCACGTCGTCAGACAAAATACACTACAACTTGATAAAACTTAAGTGGCGCTTGGCGTACCAACCCATAATTTTCAGTAAGGAACAACAATGACCAGCGGGTCATATCCAATCATTCATACTTCTATGCCAATAGTATCGTGCTGCTAGCCAGAGCATATGCAGGTTTTTTGGATCGTAGTCAAATTTGCAGAATACTTTGTGATCCCATAAGCAAACTTCATTACGGAGTCGGTATTCAATAATCTGAATCATCACAAAAAACGATGTGATCGAAGGAATCGGGACATCCAGTAAGTACGTGGCCAAACTACTACAGCACTATGCGTCCTACGATTCATGTTTACTTTGAATTAGGTTTATATTCTGAGTTTAATCACGTCATCAACGCCAGTGACGTCGATTGATGTTGGAATCATTTGAGGAACTTCCAGCTTGCTGATCCAGGATTAGCAAACCCTGGACGAGGAGACGTCCTATTCTGTGCCGTTTACAGCGACCAAATGTGTTTACAGCGACCAAATTTCCGAGAAGACTTTCATCCGCGATAAGACGGGTCGCTGCAGTGTTCAAATCTCATTTCGCCCGGATTCTATATTACAATGAGGCAAAATCCTGCTAAGAATATAGAATTCAAATGACACGGACACACTCGCAGCAATTGTTAGTTCGCAATCAGTAGCTTCAGACCTGGAACTCAGTGGTGCGAAGAGAGTACTAGGTGTTCATTGGAACCCGATTATCGATCATTTATTTTACAAAATAAGAGGAGCTGAATCTGTAGCACCATACCTACTAAATGCCTTGTATTTGGTGATCGCGTAATAGAGCTCCTGTCTACGATAACCAGAATTTATTCAAATCTACTTTTTTGGTCGTTATTTTATCACAGAACGATATAAAAAATTTTACCGTATGGTGTGCCCTGAACAGTACCCTGTACTTAAATGTGACTATTTGTCAGTCCATTACATCTTTCCAAAAGAAAGTGTGTGCTGATTTTGTTAAAGATAGTGCTGTAACCAAGACAATTTGGATATTAATTGTTGAATAATTATTGTTATTCCCCAATTTTACTACCTTCGATCGATTCGACAACGATGATTTTATATTTTTAATGAAAATTATAGTAAAATTTACTTTATAAAATTGGGCCTTAATACTTATGTTGCCCAGAACTGACGAAAAAACAATTTACTATCACTTGGGTAAGCCTCTAATAAAGAGACTTGATAAGATATCGTTAATAGACGGGATTAATAGAATTTTAAACCAACACACAATCATTACGCTATATTTGGTTAGGTGCACGACAGATGTTGGTTTATATCATTGCCAAAAATAACCCTACATACGCAGCGATTATGTAACCGAACCATAAATTATTTTATGCTGGTCGTAACATAATCGGGGCGCAACAATTGTCATAAAAAATTGTTTACAAGCTAAAACTCATTAAAAATCTGTAATCGATCGATATAAAATGTCCGACGGAAATCAATTATCTAACGTAAAGTTTTATTTTGCTCCGACATTGAGTAATTTATAATGGCATTTGTCAGTTAATCAAATTCGACGACAATAAGACTGATCACGTTTATATATTTGTTTATTTCATCGTACTATATTCAGATACTAAACGGAATAGAATAATTCTAAGATTTTTATAATTTTCAAGTCTGACGAACTTTTCACCAATGCATGACTAAATTTTCTATGTTCTGCACATAAACGACATAATATTTTTTATATACATACCACAGTGGTGTGTCATGTATTAGCACTACACTAAGCAAAAAATTTATATATATGTAGTTTGATAACGAAACATCGATAAAAAACAGGTTTTGCAGCCAAAAACTATCGTATGGCCGCACCACAGTAAGCCACAAACGTCTATCAATTGAAAAATTTATAAAGTTTAAATTATTTTGTAGCTACTAAAATAATTTGTAAATAGAGATAAATTAACAAATTAATTAAGTCAATTACTCGGCCCCGCACAACCTTCTTCTATATTCATTTGTAGATATACAGTGCGCGCCAGCAATACTCAAAAGAAAAATGTTGAATTTAAATTGAAATGCTTGACACGGATGAATAAGTCGCATACAATGACTTTGATTGTGTTGTGCAATTGAAACATTTTTAAAATTCTTTTCTCGGAAAATTTGTTAGAATCTGAAGATACGCACGTCAAATAAGAAGAAAATGACTCAAACGGTTATTTTTTATGTATATGTGACTGTGTTGATAGTAAACAAGAAATTTGGTATAAATAGAATTTCATTCATAATTTTTTTTTGTATTTTCGGGTGTGGAACTAGCACGGAAAGGTGAACCGGATGTGTACTCTTTGGGTGTTTTGAAATAAGTGAGATAAACCGCGATGAATATATATACATACTTGAATTTCTTCCAAACTCTAAATCTGCTAGAGTTTACCAGACTAATGGCCTAATTCATACACTGTATGTAAGTACTGTAACTGTAAAATTTCCGATATGTACTAAAATGACATTCATAAAATGTAGCGCTGCTCTCTCTATAGACGATTTTGGTCTGTAACTTTCCAGCACCAAATTTGATGACGTAAAGGTTCATATCAAGATTTCGATAGCGAATAACTTGAGAAAATTGTCATTTTCTGAAATGGTTTTCGCATATATATGTTGTTACCAGTAGCATAGATTCTCTATACCATCAAAAGTTGAAGCTATAATGACAATTGTAGTTTTTGGGCTTTTAGATAAAATTTATTTGTTTAAGATTTATTACTTTTCTTATTCGCGCCTAAATGTTGACAATGTAATACATTCACTATAGTCGGAACAAATAGTTTCTCTCCGATATACACAGAAAAGATATTGTTCTTAAGGTATGCAAACGAATGACACCAACTGTACTAATATGTTGTTAGACAACTGTAGAATACATTCTTATTTTAAATTAGTTCTAAATTAATTTACGAAAAATTCAATATTTTTATGATATAAAAACATAGCAAATTTTATTTATAACGCGAGTTTATGTCAATATTCGAGTGCTGCCATAGAATTTGATAGAATATTTAAAAAAAAAAGTTAATTTGGTTACAGCGGCGAAAAGTCCAAAGTTTGTGAATATCATTTTTTAGAACACTGTAAGCAATTTCTATAAAGTTACAGCTATAGAATTTTTAAATTTTCAGAATTGGGTCATACAGATTCAAAAATCTTCAAGCTGTGGTTGTTACATGATGGCTATTTATACATTTTCGATTTATCATTCCCACCTATTGGATCGCAAATTTGCATACAGAGCTATGGTTGGAACTATCGACAATTTTAGGAATTTTTGAGTAGACAATAATTAATTTTTTAATTAAATTTTTTCTAAATTTTTTAAAAACAAACAAAGCGCACGAGATTATGGATTAAAGTTTATTATTGTTAAATAAATTTCAGGGTATTGTTGTTGTATATTCCGATCGTACCTGCACCTCTGTTCTTCGTTTGAGAGCTAATAACATAATATTAAAAGAAAAGAAAAACGTTAAGCACAAATTTTTCATAATAACTATTGAATATCAAAAAAACCACAGAACGAAATGTTCAAACAGAGACTCATCGATGTTGTTGGTGAAAAAGCTGACTTATGCCTTTTCTACTTGAAATGTGCCAACTTGTCCGCTTAACAAATACATTGACATCCGAACTCGTCCACTTACTGCCCGTTTTATTATTGACGGTTTTATGTCTATTATAAACCTCCCAACTTCTGCAGTTGTTCGTTCTTATTTATGTACCTACTACATTCAATTTTATTTCATACTTAGTTCTTCTTTGAGTTCTACCAAAAGGATGAGTATGGAGGTGTGGTCAAACTCTGGAACCAAACTGTTCGCTTAACAAATGTATTGACACCCGTCCATTTATGGGCACAGTCATAGACAGCTATTTCCCAAAAATGTTCAACTGTTTCTTTGTGAGAATGAAGCCTCTGCATTTAATTTAATCAGTGTATCTATTTATTATTAGATCTGTCAAGATATATGTCTCATGACTCTCTCTCTCTCTCTCTGGCACTATATCCCATCAAGGGATTTGGCCGCCTCAAATTAGGTTTCATAATCATATTTTCATTTCGGATGAGTGATTAATTCATTGATCCTAAACCAGCCGTGAAATTTTTTCACACCAGGAATCGAACCCGGGACCTCCGGTCGCTGGAGCAAGCATGCTGACCACTTTGCCACCGGGGTGGCATGTCTCATGACTGTTGTATTGAAAATTTGTTGCTTTTCTAACGTGCCAAAAGATCAATAAATTTTCATATTATATCACACCAAATTTATATTCTAATTAAAATCAATTCGTAGTATATAGCACACAAATTAAATTGTATTTTGCTGTAAATATAAGTCATGTATTTTTTTATCGGACACACCTTTCTATCATAAAATTTAGGTGTTCTTTTAGTATGCTGTTATCACCTTACTAGGTTTCTCTTTGATTCTTATTTTCATAATGTCCGACGAAAATATTTAGTTTACGCGATATCTGAAGTATTTGGTGATTGTCTGGTCTTATAGAGCTATAATGTGAGTGCTTTAATACATCCAAACTCAACTGCTCGTTGTACAAGCATTTGGTTTGAGACATGTAGTCTGGTATTGATTTGCTGGGCGTAGCAGGCTACAGAATTAACTGTTATAAAAAGAGGTAATACGTAATTCCCAATATATCACCCCAGAGAGCATGCATCAAACACAGGCACACATATTAGCATTTTTCGTAATTTTTTCGAGGCACCTGTTTTTAGGTAATCGGCTTTTCGGAGGTTAGAAACTGATTTATTTTCTTACATTTTTTTCAGCTTATACGGGACGCCTGCTGTGGTTTCCTCTCTCGCTAAAAGTGGCACCAATATGCAATTTGACGCGGCCAAATCTCTAGATGGCAAGTCTAGGTAAACGAAGCTTTTAATTAGAATTTTTCCCTGTGGTTCAAGATGTATAACTTAGCTCCTATAACGCGTTCTGAATGATACATTGCGGACAGAATAGAGGATAGGAGAACAGGTGGGAGAAAATAACTTATAAAGAAAACTATTCAGTGTCGAGAGGGACGATCATCCATGATCACGAATGATCTCGGAACTCTTGAAGCAGTTTAAAATAAATAAATATTTTTTGTTCATACAAAATTGTTCGTAAAGTTTGTGGTTTCAGAGATATGATCAAAATTTGATCTGTATTACAGCAAAAAAAATCTCTAAGTCCCAATTCCAAAGAAATTACAGTCAAAACCCCGAAAATTCTAGTTAAAATTCAGTTACCGATCTTTTAGGTAAGGAAACTTTTTAAAAGGCATTTCAGTCTAAACTTATTTGACTTTCTTCCGTTTTAGATGATTGAAATGTTTTTAACTATTTCTTCCGGAGCCCACCACAACTAAATACCGTATCGTTTCCGATGATTTAACAAAGGTCACCACTCTTTAATAATGACTAATCCTACGCTGACAATCTTCTTCGACGGTCACTTTTGCCGTTCGGCATGCACACACACCGTTTATAATTTTTTATCGCCGATTAAATTTTCGTATGTTGTTCGTTCGGTAAATTATATGTCGCTGTAAATTATTCAGAGTTCATTCAGCTTGGACGGTGTTCAAAACTCAGCATACTTATTTTGATACCATATTTTCGTAAATTCTATAATCCAAAATAATAAAATATTTTGATGTGGCAGTTATGACAAGTAAAGTTAAATTTAGATGTTGCTGTAGACTTTTGCCGGCTAAGGCTGAATCCACCGTAGATTCTTATAACTTGCATTCATTTTGACTATTTGTATTATATAGTTAGTGACTGGGATACTTCAGGATTTGTTCATTGGCAAGAGATCTCAAGCGTTTGTTGATAAGAAATCATAAAGAAATGGTTCAAACAGATTTTAACTTACTCTCTTATGTACGGTTGAGCAATAACTTTGATATATACATAACAATTTCGATGGGTTTTGAACACAGTCTTAGCTTTGTTCAAATACTGAACAAAATTTGCGTCTCGACCCTGTTTTGAACAATGTAGTAGGATAATTCCCAAAAAGTTTTTTGAAGTTCATTAAACGATATAAATTGGTGATATCACACCATGACTACAGTAGATTAGTTAACTTCCGAATATGTAAACAAGCTTCTCTTAACAAAAAAAAAAAAATGTTGATAAGACCTTACATTAACAACCACTACTTACTCAACAATTTACATCCGTTTTATCTGTGCTGTAATCGTGCGTGCGCTCCCCGGGTATTTGTCACCGACCCCAAAAATTTTTACTTGGTATCAACCGAACCAACGTGAATTCCCCGGAAATTTATCAAAATTATTTCAATAAAAAATTCCAATGAGTTACCAAAAATTTATTGAGTGGGGCACGATAACAAAAATATAGTCGGTAAATATCACCAATTTTGGTTGACTCAACCAAAAAAAAATTGCAGTGGATCGGTATATCGCGTGCATTCAACTTTGGCGTTTCATTTGCGGTATAACTCAACTTAAATATATATTTTTTGCATGTACTATAAAATATCTCTTGATTAAATTACCGTGAAAATATCGATTTCCGCGGTTTTGCTGTACCTTTTTGTAAATTTATAAATATTCTTTTGATGATTTTGTTTCGTTTACAAAGTAATTTTTTTTCTTTTCGATATTAAGCTGAGTTGAGGTTAAAAGATGAATCATTTCGTCGTCGTTGTCGTAAACAGAAACTCAACAATACAATAAAAAGAAAGCGATTTTTATATTTTGTGATTGTGAATCAGTTACAAGAATTTTATTTGGTGTAGTTGAACGTAAGTAGTTTGAGTCAATCTCCTTTATGTGGTTTTTAAACTGCCGTATTTATGTTGCTACTTATGGATATCGATTATTAAATCGTTGCTGTGTATTGTTACAAATGTTTATTTCTAAATGAATGCATTTGGGGCATTTAATGTTTTTTAACTTTTACTGAGGTTTTTGATTTAATTTAATCGAAATCAACATGAAAACCATCCTAAAATCAACTGGATCAATATCCAAAATTTTTGTTAATCTGGAATTGAATATTCAATATATACTCGTATAATAGGTTCAAAATATATAAACGAAAAACTATTAACCAAACCGTGAAAATGGTTAGAGATTCGTGTTTTTGTTTTGTTTCGATTATATAGGGTTTTTAATGTTTAAGGGCGTTAAAGTTATTTCGGGACTGTGCTTAGGTGCTGATGATAACTCTCTGCTGCATCATCGAATCGTTGCAATTTTCAAAATTCCTACACTAAAAATACAAGTTCAACTAATCAGACTACCAGTTCCCAAAACTGTAGTGTCAGAAGGTTTTCTGACAACCAATGACAACAAAAGTGACATCAACAATGGAAGTGTGACAAAATGGGGTTATTTATCATTACAATTGATTTGTATGTTACTAATGAATGGTTCAAAAACTTTCATGATATGAGAATGACACCAAAACCACAAAATTGTGACCCATACAACAACTTATATGTCCCACCACCCAAATCCCGAATCGCCATCGATAATCTTCTAAAACAGTTTAAGTTGAGCCTCAAACCAAATACTACTAGCGATGCTATGACTCAACTAATCGATTTGAACGAAAACATTCACCAACCAAAACGACCTTTGGCTGCTGGTGTAAAAACTCATTTCATCCAGTGTAGCCAGTACTCAACCAATATAAACCCAGAAACCAATAGAAGCGAACAAAGGATACACGTGTAAACGAACTATGTAGTTTAACTTTTAGACTAGGGGCAAATGATCTCATGCGCCCACCGAAGAAATATCAGGTGATGTCAGAGAATTTTTTGGTGAGCTGGAACATATCATTAGTAATATCCCGTACCATGATATTTAAATTCACGTGGACGACTACAACGCAAAAATCGGTAGGACCGCGGATACAAAATCACATATTGGTCTGTACAGCTTGGATCAGTTGAGTAATAGCAGCGACTAACACGTCACGTAACCGGCTATAATGTATAACGTAGTCGTATTAAGTACATTCTTTCAACATAAGAAAATCTACAAAATCACGTGGCGATCGAATGACGTAAGAATGAAAAACAAAAATGATCACGTCATGATTTCGAAGAGAAATTCCACCAGCATAATTGACGTTAGATATTATAGAGGCGCCGATATGGACAGTGATCATAATATGTTTGCTCTGTTCGAAAAAAACGAAAGCTGCGTGAAAAATGATTAGCTCGTATCACTCGAAGCACTCACAGAGCAGCGCCACGCCAGGGAATATGTGAGCAAATACCTCCAGAAAAAATCAGCTTCCAAGCGGAACGCAAACTCAAGAGACACCTTTTTGCCCCAACTGATCAATCATTGATTAGTGTTTCACTTTGAGAAATCCTGGAAAAATGTTGGGAGTACAATATAACCATTCACCAGCCATATATATACTTTCAACGCTAAGGATAATAAAAAAAATTGTCTATAGTTGACTTACGAATATGCTTGGTGAAAAGTTTGGTTATACCAATTTTCTCATATTGTGATGCGATATTTTCAAATAATGACAGTTTGTCAAAACATTTACTTCAGGTAGGATTTTAAACATTCGATTCTTGGTTGTGACTTGTTTGAGTTTTATCGTTATTTTTTTCGAATAATTAAATCAGGATGTCCATTGTACTTGTATGATAAAATAAAATTCTCTAAGTCATTACGAACAAAAAATATTAATTTACCTGTCAACAGAACTAATATTTATAATAATTAACAAATGCGATTGTCACTTGGAACAGTTTACCATCTGCGGTAAAAAATATAGTTACCTCTGTTATTAATTTTAAAAAAGTTATACATATTTGATTTAATAACGGATAAATAATTTTAATAATTTTTGTTATTGTTAAATTGCACTTATTTGCAAATATTGCGTATCATTTATTGTTGTATGTATATATTTCTGTATATATTATTTTCATAGATTTTAAGATGTTACATAATTGTGTTTTCTTTTTTTTATTCATCTCTTCTTCCTTTTATTAAACTTTTATGTTTATGTACAAAAGCTAAGGCTTATACATTTGAAATAAAACATTATTATTATTATTATTATTAATAGCTTCGTTTAAGATTATTGGATTAGGGCATTTAATTGATGAGTGATAAAGAATTAAATATTGCTTGAGATTGTAATGGGTTGAGAAATAAATGATTGTTGGCCGCCCAATTAGAGATTGCATGAAGTTCAGAATTCATTGCGAGAATACGATGTCGTAGGTTTAAGATCACGGGCTAAGGACGAAAAAATAAGACTATTGTTCTGCTTCTAATGAATTTCAATGAGTGAAGTACAATGGGCGAAGATAACTCTGACGCTTTGTACTTTTAACGTTGACATTTTTTTAAACATCAAGAAGAGAAGCTATGTCATAAAAATTGTGCTCAGCAAGAGTAATACGCTGAAAAAGAGAGGACATAATCATTTTTCTGCATTTTAGGAAAAAGATCATGTCTTTCTTCCTTTACATAGACATTTCGAAAGTAAAATGATACTTGGATGTCTGGCGAAGTGACGTGCCAACACTATTATGAGCCTAACCAGATTACTGAAGGACGAAACGGTTATAAAATGGCGCTGACTACCCAGAGCTCCACTTTACTCACTTTTCATCGAAAATGTTTAAACATTTTGATTTGCATTTTATAATGCTCCAAACGTTATTTTAGCGTCATTTTTATTACAATGGCAGTCATTTTTTTGATCTAAGATCAAAATTTTATTCGGAATTTACTAAAAATAAAAAATTTGTTTCGCGTATATATTTGTTTCGCGTAATATATGCTTCGCGCCCCGATGGCAAAGTGGTTAGCATGTTTGCTCCAGCGACCGGAGGTCCCGGGTTCGATTCCCGGTGGTGACAAGGAAAATATTTCACGACTGGTTTAGGACCAATGGATTATCACTCATTATCCGAAATGAAAATATGATTATGAAACCTCATTTGAGGCGGCCAAATCCCTTGATGGGATAGTGCCAGAGAGAGAGAGAGAGTATATAAAAAATAACCGGACAAGTGGTGCAGTGGCTTCGGCACTTGGACCGGGAGGTACTGGGTTCGAATCCCACCAGAGGCTGGAAAATTTTCGTCATCGATTACGATCGGTGATGTTAATAAAAACAAGTAAGACCCTCTGTTGGAGTACAGAATTCACCACCGTTCATGTTAGTTACAGCTTGCAATGTGCAGGTGGATATACTGTAATTGTGTGAATGGATTGTGGGGTGGGGTTGTGCGTCAATAAAAACGGGGTATATTATTAATATTAATTGGCCTTCAAGGGACATTAAATCTTTACTGGACGACAGTTAATACTTTCTTAAAAAAAAAAGCATAACTCACCATGACAGCAAAATAGGTGAATTTAAAGGAGTGTGAAAACACACTAAAAAGTCAAAATTGAATGTACTATATCCAAAGTAGGCAATGGGCGCTTCCAGAACACCCAACAGTTGGGAACATGTTGAGCAAAATAGTGGCCAATGGGCACTTTCGTACTCCCTATCATGATTAGTAAAATCATTAACAATTTCATAACGTTTGCTTCGATTTTACTAAACGTGTTTCCAACTGTTGGGTGCCCTGAAAGTGCCCCATGTTATGAAAATGGTTAGTATTATGAACTATTCAAATCAAATTGGCGATGATTTTACTTATCATGTTAATCAATAATTAGCAAAAAACACAATAATTGTGTGTTTCGTAAGTATTTATTATGTAATTATTATGTGTTTTTTGCTAATTATGTGTTGTGCTCAATCCCAGGCTGGAAAGGCCCATTTTCTGTATTGCAATTTGCTAGGCAGAAACATTTTTAAATTTAGTTTAATATTTATTTTAATTTTTGTATAAGATTGTGGAAAAACAGTTTTTAATTAAAATATTTTAATCATTAGCGTGAATTTCTAACACAACCACCATCGCAAGATATTCTTTTCAGGAGGATTCAGTGTTATTTGCTCTTTTTGATCCTTACTCTGGTGGAATTTAGTATACTGTGCTTAGTTATACATTGTTGAGATTACCTAAATTCTCCGTATGCAGGGATTCCTGTAAAAGATTTCTTGCTAAAAACTTAGCGAAATTGTATCCAGTGTACTTGATAGCTTCCTTAGCAGCATCATTTGCCTAGCAAAATTTGTTTTTGAAGATGTTTGATAAATTTTGTGGGATTTGTGTTTTAAGGATGATTGTTATCTTCTGGTTATCGAATTTAATTTTATGATACTATTTAATCCTATACCGGTAAAAGTTGGTCAAGGATATCTAAGATCTCGTTTTATACTGTAGATATATAATTAGGAGTTTTAATTTAAAGCTCGTGTATTATGTGGTGCTGGTTAAGGTTCAATATTATTATAATTTTTATTGGTTTTGAGTTTTTATAATTTAACCTCATAAAATATCGTTAAAACCCGTGAACCTAGAATGTACGGGCCAAATGTATACCGTTTGTAACCCTGCGAATCAGCTATGTAATTATCGCACTATGTATATGGTCTATTTTTACAGTTGTGTGTGATTGGTGTTAAGACTTTTGGCGTAACTAAATCGCTTATTCCATGGATCTTGTACACCTTACATTTATTGAGTTTTAAAAATTAAATGGTGCTTGCTAAAATATAACATAGTTCGGCAATCTAGATATAGATCTAAAATAAGCGACCTAGTTTATGTATCAACGCATGCCACTCCAAATTCAAACTACCAAAAAGTGTAATAAACTTTCAAACGTCTCATAGCAATAAATAATTACAATTATATAAAATTCCATATATGGCAGCAATAATCACAACTGCATGTAGAAATCCTTGACCGGGATAATACACTAAAATTATAACAATCAGCGGTCCTACATACCAGTAACTGACAGGCTATGTACTGGTGCCAAGATGACATAGCGACCGTTTTTCTTTATTTAATTTATTTATTTTTTCCACATCTGCAATAATAATTGAGTTTGCACAATTAAATATATTCCATTGTATAACAATAATAATAACAGAAAAATCCATTACTATAAATGGAAATCCATCAAAGATATTTTGTGTAAATTTAGCACATTTTGAGCCGTTGATCGTACAACAACAAAATATACATACATTAAATGTACGTACACAAATTACACCAACAATACACTGGAGAAAAATGTCAAAACATACACATGCACACACAACGAATACACAAAACTGAGTCATCACCACTATGGCCGAGAATACAATTTTCAATGAACATTTATTTAACTGAATTTTTATTAATTATTAAAAACCAAATTTCACTATTTGTAAATTCATAACGATATTATAAAAAAACACACATCTTTATCAGGGAAATGTGAGATAGTAAAAAACTGAAAAATAAATTCGGGTGTGACACTTTTTACGGTACACAAAAAAATTTCCCCATTTTATTCTTGTACACGGAACACACGATATAAAAATAATGTGCCACTTCACTGTTATAAATTTAATTCAATTTATTTTATGTACTTACATTAATTAGTAGTTTTTTAAACTAGTATTTTATAAAATTGTATACATAAAAATAATTTAAATACAAAAAATATGCGTGTAGAACAGCGCAACTTTCTTTTTCGTTTCTCTTTTAAAGACTGACGATGATTGGAATATTGGATTGAATTCCATCCAGTTGATTGCAAAACAACTCGTCTATTTTTCAGTAACCCTATATTTGATGTAGACCAAAATGTGTATATTGAGCAACTGTCAACGGATAATTTTTTGTTAGCCGTTTGTTGCATGTGTATAAAGAAGACCTCACACGATATGAAATTTATAGATAGAAGATATTTATAGCCTTTTATCAATGTTGTATAAAAAAAATATATCCCTTGCCCGGCCTGCCATCACAATTGTGTGGGTAACGAAAGAGAATCATGTCAAAAATTTATTTTTGTCTTTACATTTGTGCATATCACTTAAATTATTTCGACCCAAAAATAACACTATAACTATAATAGTAATAAAATAATTAATATGTTATCAAAAACAAGTAATTAATGTTACCAAAATATAATGGTTTTTTTTCCGATTTAACTGAGATCCGTTAAAATCCGGAAGACATTAAAACCTATCATTTTTTACATACCCAATTGTGTGGGGTGGACTTGACTTAAATGGAAGAAAAAAAAGTTTCTTTCCGGAAAAGGATGTAATAATATATAAATGCGATTGATAAAAAAATGGAACCTGTCAAACTAGTCTTGGAAGGAAATACATGTAAAATGTTTATATAAGGAATTAATAATTATTCAAACGCAATAAATAGAAGAAACTAGCTAAGGGTCACTGCTAATCGATTCGAAATTCGAAAAAGTCGAATGGCGGTATGTTGTACGATTTTCGAATCGCGATAATGATAAAATTTCATCATTTAAAATCAAAGTAATAATCAATGTACTTGACATTTCTTTCTTGAAAAAGTATTACAAGATTAAAAAAACGATAATATGTAGTCGAAAATGATACAATATGCCGACTATCACTTTTTTCGATTCGACTCTCAAACCCGATTCGATTCGAAGTGATGGTACAACATGGCACCCTAGTCTTATTGTAACTTCAATTCAACTCGATTCATGTTGGATCGCGAGTTTAATTAATATAGGAACTTTTACAAATTATTTAATGTTTTATTTCGATTTTAAACTTTGGGCTGTTTCAGAAATGAGATATTGATTTGTAGAGATTTACGTTACGAAAATTGATTTTTTATTTATAAACAATAAAATCTAAATTGGTTTAAATTTATATGAGAGCAAAAGATGGAAAATTCAGATTTAATATGACAGTGTTTCAAAATGGAACTAAGTAAAGTAAATAAATAGTTGTTAGTAAATAAACGAATTATTTTTAACTTTATAGTTGTGCCGCACACATAAACAGAAAAATAGAAAACCCACTCAATTTTATTTTTATCATGAAATATCTTTATTTTCTGATGTTTTTCTGACTAAGAGATATTTTTGGGGGCTAAATAGCTCAATATGTGTAAAAAGCATGGCGGTGGGCCTGTCGAATCCAGAAGCCACCGGCGTACATTATTCAATCGGTCATCAAACGTTTCAGTGACAATTTGAGAAAAAACCTTTGATTTAAGCCTAGCAGCTTTTTATTGATGACAAAAAATATATTCTTATTCTATAACCGTCTAAAGGAGATATAAACAATAATCGATCTATCATGATTTCTATGCAAAAGTCGAGTGAACTTTCAACTTAATTTTCGTAATCTTCAATTGAAATGACTAGTATTTATGGAAATTTGGATTTACACCGGAATGATTTAGCATTCAATTAACATTTCAACACCTCTAGGCCTATAACTTAATTTATTGCGACTAGACTTACACTTTGCGGTGCATGTGTGGTCCTTTATTTATTAGCAGAATACAAAATTTTAATAATATTTGAATATTACATTAACAACTTCAATAACTTCAACAACTTTCTTCTAAAGAGTGGTTGCAAATATATTTCAGTTAAAAGATTTATGAAAAATCTAAATATTTCTGAGTATTTGCAGTAGAAAAACTGTTAAAACTAAACTAAAATTTCGTTTGGGGGAAAATGGAAATTCCACAATTTAAATTCTGATATAATGCTTCCACATATGTTAATCCGCTAGTCTTAGTCGTTTCATTTGTCGTTTCAAATCTTTAATTGTACTATGAAACCATTGGAACGACAAAAAGAACAATCGACATAAAATAACACTTTAATGTACAACCGAGCGGCTAGTAAACACGGAACTGCGAAATTATATATTACTATATTTTGCTGTTTTGAGTGATAGACAATATGAAAAGAGAAATTAAGCTCATTGTTAGTAAGTTCGATCTTCAAAACCATGCAGATAAATATATAAACTAAACGAATTGTGTGAGGATAAACTTTAGAAATGGATTTTCTTTCACATTTGATTGTATTTTTTAAATTAAAATAATTTGTTTGAAATTTCAATTTTAATTTTTGTTTTCATCTTGGAATTACAAATAACAAACCTAAAAATCAATAAGCTGCCCTCTTAATAACATTAAATCGAATTTTTAGTATGTCTACACCTTTGCCAAATATAAATCAAACAACACCGCCAGTTTGACTTTTATTAAAATGCATTTTTTATTTTAACAAATCCAAAACTCAACCAAATCGTTTCACGAATTTATTTTATTTCATTCATAACATTTTTCATATTTTAACATGTCATCTATATAAAATAACAACTTTCTTTCTATTTCGTTCTTAATATTTAAAATGTCATCTTTTCGTAGTTCTAGAATTAATAAAAACTTTAATAAACACATAAATACAATTAACAGTGCAAAATTAGTTTCAAATTTTTAATCTCAACAAGCCCAACAATACAAAATTCATTATCATCAATACTATAAAATTAAATTTTAATCATCAATAAAATTTCGGTCGTTTATACTAGGGTTTATTGCTCAATATATTTTAGTACATAATTCGCCCAAACTATATGCAAAGCCAACACTCAGGCGAATAGTTATGCACTTTTAATTGTACATGAACATATTACTACTTTCAGGCAAATATTTTGTATGATTTATAAGTATTGTATTTAGCTTGTATTCAAGCGCTAAAAAATTTACCGGTAAAATCGATATTTTTTATATATTTTTTATTTGAATTGAAATCGATGGAGAGCTGTAGCTTTTACTCACCATTTATTTTTCGTTAAACGAATACACACACTAGAATAACAATTTATCCTTGCTAGAAATAATGTACATCCAAAAATATAAACGTTTAACATCCGCCATGTTAGTGCTTGCCAAGGTGTTCAGTAGATTTATGTAATTGATTTACAACGAACATGACGATTTCTAATGGCTTGAGATAATAATTAGTTATTTACTAATAATTTTCTCACGTGGTGTATTGTATTTGTTGAATTGTCAGCAGTTAGAGATAATTAGAGACTGTTTGCCGACATACTTGTAATCTTTGTTTTACTTATGAGTTACGCGGGGTCAAGATTTGTGTTTGCATTTATGATAAGCGTGATTTCGTTGTTTCACATTCAGGTTGCGTATTAGGGTGAGATTTTTTTTCTGATGATTTGTTTCAGCTTTACTTAAATATCTGATCTGTCTGTCCAGTGTACTAGAGAATGCAAGACATTTCAAATGGCTCTGTTTTGAAGAGAATTGTCTATGAAACTGCAGATGCATGGGAATTTAGATTTCTCGCTCTCTCTAGCTTTCACATTCCATAAAGGTATTTTGCCACGTGTGCTTGCAGTTGATGTTGCTCTTAACACTTGGAACGTGCTTGCATCTTGCAACTTGCTTGGAACATTTGTTCGGAATAAGCGAGCCACATTTTCATGGAATATTTTGCACAATCCATCCAGTTTTTTTAAACAGAAATATCAGAATATTTTGTAAGTTTTGATTCTTGGAGCCTGCACATTGTAGTAAGGATTCCAAACTATTACAGCATACTACTTTACTTCAGATCATTATATCTGTTGAAACTAACATTTCAAGAAAGGAGACTCCCAAATCAGTAATCTCTTAAAATATGTGAATTTTATGTCATTAATATTGTATGCAGACTTATTGGTGCATTTCTTCTTATTGCAACCAAGTTCATTGAGTTTTGATCCGCACATATCACGTTTGAATTGACGCATTCGAGTGAAAATCCGAACGCAGATTAAATTTGGAGCATTTATGAAGACATATAGAGTCAAATGCCATGCGAAATAATGTACATCTATAATGTACATTTAATGTATATACATTCCCTTAGATCCCGTCCGAATTGTGATAATTTTTAGTACTTTAATAATTATGACAGAATTCTGAGCACAGTGATATGTATCGAAAATGATCACGAAAATTATTACAGAAATGTCAAAATTATAACAAGAGGTTGCTGTAATAGTTTGGTTGCATCCAGGGGCGGTATGTTGTACCATCACTTCGAATCGAAATTCTAAAAAAGGCGAATGGCGATATGTTGTATCATTTTCGAAAAGAAAAAATGATACAACTTTCACTTTTTCGATTCGACTTTTTTCTATTCGAAGTGATTGATGGTACAACATTAACATACCGCCCCAGAGTTTGGTCGCATCATAATTATTACAGTACTAAAAATTATGACAGAATTCGGACGAGTCCTTAATTGTAAGCGTTTACACACCCCTTTAGTACTTAAGGTGACATTGTTGTAAAAATAACTAAAATTCATGTTTGTTGCACACAATAAATAAAATCTTGTATAAATCAATTTTATTAATATTATAAATATTACACAAACCTTTAATAGTAAAAATTGTATTGGTTTTACGTAAATTCAAAATCATTTTGGGTTTAGATGAATCCATTTGGGTTAAGTTTTAATACGATTGTTGTTGTAAATGACCAATGCAATACGCTAATTATTAGAAAAAAAATTATCGATCGTGTGTTTGCTAACGTTAAAAAAAGAACTTTTGAAATCCGTTAATAAAAGTGAGGTTTAGAAATACAACATAAATATTTATTCCCTAAAATCGAGCATTAATTGATATCGTTTAGTACAGTGGTACGGACAGACATATTTTCGCGTTTGAGTACATCATTATACAGCACTAACAATTATTGTATCCATCACCTTAATAATTTTTATATATGTACTCACATTGTGATGCGCGAGATAAACTTTTGTAATGTGAAAAACACTAACACATTCGTTATTTCTTATTGGATTTTACTCGGTTGAAAAAATCGCAGCTCTATCAAAAAACACTACTACTACTACTATTGCTACATTCTCAAAATAAATTTTCATACAAACAAATTACTACTACTAGTACATTGAATAAAATTTGTTTTCGTTTTCTTCTCTCTTTTTCACCGCGCACATTTTCGAGAAACAGAAAATGAAAACAAAATCACAAGAACGAAATAAAATAAAAACAAAAAATATTTAGACGCGTTTTGAATTCGATTCCGTGAACATCTCTCTCTTTCGATCTGCAAAGAAGTCGGCACATAGTGTGTGTGTGAGTTTGTGCTTCTGTGTTATATTTTTATAATCAATTTGTGCTTTTTTTTTTGGGGTAAACATTTTTGTTTGTTATCAAACCTGAACCAAAAAATAATTAAGTGATAACGTGACGAGAAAATTGCAAGAACCTTGAGTGGTTTTATCTCGTTTTGTTCGGTTCGGAGTTTTAAAAGTTATAAAGTGTGTTCTGTACCGGTGACTGACCGGCCGGTAAAGTGCTTTTCCCCGTTCATTTTGATTTTATTTTGTTTTTGTTCCGTTAAAAGCTATTTTTGGCAGCCTAGTGCACAGCTCAAAAATTGTATGTCAAAGTTTATCAAGACAAGATTATAACGTAATTTTACAAATTTATCTCATCCTAGGAATCCAAAAAGTGCTTTTAAGTTGAGTGATTTCCTAAAGTTTTGAGTGAAAATTGTTTGTGTGTTTATCCGCCTACACACGAACACAAAAGAAGTATAAAGAAAAGTGAATTTTCCGTTTTTTAAATAAATAAATAGCAAAGAAAATAAATAAATTAAAAAAAGAAAGTGAAGTGAAATTGTTGGTGGAGTTTAGTGATTTTTTCGATTCTGTTTTGGGGAAAAATTGTGTGAGATAACATTTTACCGTGTTTATGGAAATAATGAAAATAAAATGGTAATTATTAATTATGTAATTTAATGTACTGTAATATATATTTTGTATATAAGTAGACACGCAAGCTCAAATATGTCATGGCCATTATGCCATTTCTCTCGTTTTCCTTTATTGTTTCTTGGTACCTATTTCCCCTCGTTCTTTTCCCCTTGTCTTTATTGTGCTTTTTATGGATTTGTGGGAGTAAAATGCTTTGGATTAAAATTTATCGATATTGCTTTAAAAATTAAAAGAAGTTCTTTATCAACGATATTTTGAATTACGCTGACAGTAATTTATGTAAAGTAAAACTCATCGGGGTTGAAGGTAAGTGGGATGAGTTCAGTAAATCGGAGTTATTACAAATTTTAGGCCAATCTAGTGAGTACTAGTGACTTAATTGATTGTACACTAAGTTTTTATAAAGCATAATTTTAGTAACTTTCCTTTCTTAGCTGTTACAGCTTAAATGGGGTAACAAAACTAGTCGAAAAGAGATTTCCGCTGTAAAGGCCCAAACACTATGCATCCGTTCCACCCGTTCCGTTTCAAAATGTTATTTTGTAAGCAAAACAGAAAATTTTCCCTTCTGCTCATCGTTCGGTATACATAAAAATTTAGAATTATCCTATGCGATTTAAATCAAAAACTGATTTATTGCGAATCGTTGAGTAATTAATTACATTCTCTGAAATGGCATGTTTTCTAGATTTCCCCGTATCCAAATTCTAGACTTAAAAAATTCGTGTTTCTTGTTACTACAAATTTGAACTTTATGTGTAACCAACCTATCCTGGAGGAGAGATCGAGAAAGATTAACACAATACATGATAGAAGGCATTCTTTCGATCACTTCTGGGAATTGAACCTGGAATTCCCTAATAACACAGCATTGCGCTGCTCGTTCGGACCATAATTCATAGAAATTTTCCTGAGAAATATGATTAAGTACGGTTTTATTTTATAAATTTCTTCCTATTACCGTTCTAGTACTGATTGAAATGTACACCCTTCTATGTGGAATGAAACGGTTAAAACATTGACAGAATAATATTTACGATTATACTTACTTAATAATGCGTGGCAGAGAGAGAAGAATTATGGGACAATAACTTGGGCAGCCCTGGGGCCTGGCTAGGATTCAAAAGACCAATCAACCATTAATCCGAAAATTACTTGATTAAGTATGTAATGTCAAACGTGAGGCAGCCAAATCCCTCCTTGGGATGTAGTGCCAGTAAAATAAAAAAAATGTTTTGTTGGTAAAGGTATTGGAAATTTGGGAATCTGGAATTCCGAATTTAGATTAGAGTTTAGCTTATTTTAGATTAAATTGTTTACATGGAGCATGGCAAAGCCTAAAAGCTTTAAATTACTTTGGTCATTAAACACTACGTTCATAATGCGCGAGCGTAAATCACAAAATTTAATAATATAAAACAGTCATCCATGAAGTGACCTCCAACAACAGGTTCTTTCATATTCCAGGCCGAATCCCTTTGGATATTATATGGAAACTTGATTCTACACTGACCCAACCCATCATAGTTCTGTTCACAACATGCAAATCGGATTGAAATTAAAACTAGAGCTCGTCAATACGACTTCATGTCTAATTTCGTTATTGGCCTCCGATACAGCAAGACATACCAGGCCGAATCCCTATGGGTATTATAGAAACTCAATACTATACTGACGCAAACCATTATAGCTCTGTTCACAACATGAAAATCAGTTTAAAATTAAAACTAGAGCTAAACGGTATGAGTCTCGAACAACATACACTTTGTTACTGACTCCTGATGCAACAAGACATACCAGGCTGCACCCCTTTAAATATTATAGAATTTCGATACCACACTGACTCAAACCGTCATAGAGAGAACTTTGAGCTAGTTAGTTATTACCGATATTCAACGAGCAGTTCTTTTAATTTAAATTTTTATTATTTTTACATACTTAATTATAATTTTGATTTTAATATTTAAAATTTGAATTCAATTCTAGGCTAGAATAAAGTTTCGAGATTGAACGAAATTACTTAAATTCTGAGCTTTGATATCATTGAAATTTTAGGGTTCCCGATAATATTTTTTTATTTTTCTGGGATAAAATTCTCGGTTAACTTCACAAGAGCATCCTTTGGCAACATTGACAGAAATCCAGAGATATAGGTTTTCGTAATAACTTCAAATGAAAACTATCAGAAGCCCCTGAAATATCAAGAAGGTCAAATTCGTGTAGAATTTGTCTCTTAGCAGTCTAGAAAGAGTGCTTATACTGTAAATTAGAGGTTTCGGTTTCAATTCCTGGTAGTGAAAACACCAGTGTTAGAACTAAGTGTTTTTAACTTGTCATAAATAAGTTATTTTAACCGTAGAAGCACTACTTAACCAGTTTTGGGTGACCAACATTTAATTCTGTGGTTATGTCCGGTGCTGTTTTGCGTCTACTCATCTAGCTAGTATTCACTATTCTATGATCATCTACAGATGTTGTAGCTTTTGGTCTCCTACTACGTCTTTTATTATAAAAACTGCCACTTTCCTGATATTTTTTAAAATTATGATCCGCCGTATCGTGGTTCAATTCCATTTTTTTGGCAATCTGTCAATTACTTAAGCCAGCTGTATGACAAGCTATTATAAGCGCACGTGTTTCAGTAGTCGGTTCTTTTCTTGGAGGTATTTTAAATAATTGTCACTCGATATTTCGCTTATACGACGTTAACAGTGTAAATATCATACACTATTCGTATTTGACTCATTTCACTGAAATCTTATCTTTCTCTTAAAAAAAAACAATCTAAACATCAGTACCTAGAATAAACCAGACTGATAAATTTTTCTGGAAATTTCTACAGACTATTTGTGTAATTGTACCGTAATAAACTACGACAATCCGACCAAGCGCAGGTAGAGGGTAGTAAAATTAACCCTACATCATTAGTGGTTATATAATGAAACTGCGTTTCAGATAAGTATTTAATGTTATGCAAATGTTGTTTCGTAAACGTAATAGATGAAAAAAGGGATGCCTAAACACTTATGAGCGGAGTATTTATTTTTAGCCCAAGGTAGTTTCCTATTGTTCTTTCTACGCCGCGCAGTTAGCGTCACGTCTAATTCGCGCCAAAGGTGATAAGTTTTTTCTATGGGAAGCATCGAAACATATGATACAAATCATTTTGATGTCGAATTAAAGACAAATTTTAAATAGTTTGATCATCTTTGGCTCTAATTTTAAAATAACCCACCAGATGTCAGACTTTTCTGTGAAAAGGCGACTTTCGCGGTAATCTATGATCTCAATCGATTTCAAATTCTCAAAATTAATTTTTTTTTTAATGTTAATCAATCGTGTGGTCGAGACACCAATGTATACAGCCAATGGTTTCCTTTGATCATTTTAAGAAAACCGGCTATTGAGCGAATGTTTACCAATATTGGAACAAGATTTATTATTTTGGCTAATCAACAATATTAGTCGACATTTGCCGTTAGTGTGGCCGAACATTTAGAAAGCAAACAAAATTTACGTATATTAACAACTACTTATAGACGTTTTTAAACGTTAAAACTTGCTAAAGATCGAGACACTTATAAAGCCTTAAAACCTCTAATATTTCCTAGATATCGAATTCTGGAATTTGAACAAATCTTTAAATTTTGCCTTGGCTATTTTTCAAAAAGTTACGTTTGAACCATTTCATTCTTTGCCAAGAGACACAATCTTGAAAATCATTTACATATTTTTGTCTTAGGAAAAGGTATTTTTGTATTAAAAAAAAATTTCCACCAATACTTTTCTTTCTAGTCCAACAGCACAAAATCCATATTTGAACCAATTGAAATTCTGCCAAATATGATAATATATTACAAGCCAAAAAACCACCAAACTCGTTCATGAACTTGAATCTATAAAATTGAAAAATATTTCTACAATAAAATGAACAGTTGAATTATTTATGGTGATGTATAAAACCGCCGTGGGAAATCTGGTCAATCTCAATTACGCATTCTTATTAAATAATACAAACGTAACTAATCTCGATTGAATTCTCCACGTCAAATACTCATCAAAACAAAATTAACATTGAAATTCAAATTTCACCTTGTGATGTTTATTTAAATTCCAAAAATATTTAATTCTTTAAATTCCAAATTTAATTACACGAAATCTTATTAAATTTCACTCGAATCTATTTATGTTTTATGTAAATTTAATCATCTTAATCCAGGGACAGAGTCCGTAAATCATTCGTCACCTAATTTATGTTTTTTTTTATAACCGCGCGCACCTTTGATAATTATTTACGTCGTGCCTAGGTTCCACCAACAAATAAATCGCATAATTAATTCTGCAGGCAGGTCCGGGTTCCAGCCTCTATATTGATACGGGTAATAAATCAAATGCAATATAAATATAATTTATCTCTTTCATTTTGTATAAGTATGTGTTGGGCTTAGAGAAACTCGGGAAAAACAATTTTCATTTCTTTCATGGATTTTTATTACATTTTCACATTATTTTTTCGTCTAAATTTAAAATAACAACAAATTTAAATTTGAGATAAAATTAGAACTGGATGAAAATTCCTAATCTCGTTCACAAGACAACGTGTATTAAGTATAAAACAAATGAAAATGAAATAAGATCGCATATGCGCGCGGAAATTTTGTGAAAAAAAAAACGTAAAATGACCGCATCTTTGATGTTCTCGAGTTCGTATATAGAGCTATATATGTTACGGTTAAAGTCCGAAATCGGTAAATGGGTGAACTTTTTGTTTTTTAAACTCGACCACACGATTAAAAACCGGTTGTATCGAGTTCGATGTTAATGAAATGTTTGCTGAGCTTCCCTCATTGTTACCGCGAGCTCCAGATTCCAAATTTTGGGAATATAGTACTCCATTTACCGATTTCGAACTTTAACCGTAACATATACACTCTGTTTTATGTTTGTCGAACTGTTTTTCATTTCGATCCCTCGAATTTTGTTTTTGCTTCTTTATTTTACTTTGCAAATGACGTAAATTAATATACATTTTCGATTGTTTAGTTTGGTTATTTTTTTGGATATTAAAGCGAAGAAAGAAAATTTCATTTTCTGATGTTTTTCATCCCATAAGTATTTCAAGCTTTTATTAGAAATTCAATAAAATTCGGATTGTGATCAGAGTGGTAGCAAAATTGTTAACCAGACAAGCTGTCTGGAATTTGGAAATATTACTCTGGAATAATAGTGAATTAAGATAAATGTGGAAGGGGGCTAAATTTGGTAAATTATTTTTGATTGAAAATTTGTGTTCTTAAAAGAGGTTTTCCACTATCGGATTTCGTTGCTTTTGCTGTCGCTTTTTTCTAAATTATCGGTTTTTTACTTCAATTGTATGTATTTTTAATATTAACCATCAGGAAAGTTTTGTTCGATCCCAAATTAGAAAATTTAAAAGTCAGGTATAGGCTTCACTTAAAATTAGTGCCATCTGTAATTTGTTTCTTGCACTTATCAAGTGGGTGGAAGTTGTAGCTTTTTCAGCTCAATTTGTATCACTAAGTTATTTGATTTGCTTTGTTGGTGCGTTGGTTGATTTCCTCTTCAGTTCCGCCTGTTTTCGCTACAGTACAACCGAGGTATACGAACTTGTCAACATCCTCGATGGTTTCTTGTATTGAATTCAATTTCCGGCATCCCTGTACATTTCTTTAATGAGTTCAATTATCTTTCTCGGAATGCCCATTTCGTAGAGCGCTTTTCGAAGATATGAATTGCGTTGATGTGGTCTCTACAGCTTTTACCAGGTCTAAAGCCAGCCTGTTCGTTTCTGATATGCTGGATGACCGTTGGTAATATCCGCTCAAGAATGATCATATCTAACACTTCCATCGCCCTGTTGAGGAGAGAGATGCCTAGAGTTCGAGTTTCTGCCGTTACAGATGCGTCACCATTTAATAATTCTGCTGGAATATTATCGATGCCGGCTGGTTTGTGGTTCTTTAACTTCTGGGTGGGGGTGTTTATAGTTTCGTTATAGTTGCCATCAGGAAGCTATCTTTTTGTCCGCTATTTGATCGATTTTCCTCGGAGAACTCTTTTCATATATTTACCTATTGGTTCTTTGTGATTAAGACTTATCCAGAATAATCCTTTATTGGTGGCAAGTTTTTACACATGTTTGTGCAATATCATTTTCGAAACTGCTGAAATAGTAGCGGCAACTAAAAACATGCCCGCACATGTAGTGTGGGCATGTTTTTAGTTGCCGCTACTATTTCAGCAGTTTCGAAAATGAATCGGTGTATTTTCTGCGATTATTTCTTGTCATCTTCTATATTTATTTAGCAGTATCTTCAAATTTGTTTCGATTTTCTGCCATAATTTCAAGACAAATTTGTATAGTTTTGGTAGTCAAGCACATTGGTACCAGTCTTAAAGTAGTCTTCTGCTATTTGATCTTATTTCTTTCTGATCGATACCGCTGGTTTCGTAACTTGGAAGATTTCAATTGATTGTGTTGAATGTGAGTTTGTTTGAATGTTTCTTTAGTGTCAGTGTTCTTTAATCTCTTAATGTTGAATTTCTTCCGATTGATTTTTGGGTGCTTCAGTGCTGCTGGTTTGACTATGAATTTTGCTATTACGCAGTCTGCTCCTCTCATTTCTGACATTTTGTAAGAAGGTTGGTTGTTCCATCTGGTGATATCCATGTTGTAATAAGATAGCAGAAATTTCCAGCAGAAAAATGCGTTTTTGCTATTCACCGCTAGAGGCAGCAATATCACAAAAATGAAATTTTTTCTGCTGATATTTTTTGAATCCGGCAGAAATTTTTTGAAATTTTTAAGCAAATTAATAATTCTCAGCAGAAAGTTTTAAGAATAATCAAAGAATTTATGAAAAAATGAGAAAATATATGTTTAAACGTTTTGAAGCGAAGTTAATTTTCTTTATAAACCGATTTGCGTATGTATAGTATAAGGACTCTCAAAATATACTAAAATTACCTAATCATCATTATGCAAATACAGGACAACATAAAATAAATCGCTTACGTTGATAGCACTCCATACATTTCTGAAGCAATTTTAATGTGAAATGTTTTCAGTTTTTTAACAAAAATGTTAGAAAAACCCCCCTGTAACTACCCTGAGTATACGTTTTTATGATAGCTGAGATCATAATCTATGAGCAACACAAGATTCATACCTGGCGTCAGTAGCCTTCCACACATACGTCAGTAGCCTTTTATAAATTAATTTTAATGTGAAATGTTTCAATTTATCCAAACCCCCCTGAATCAATAACTCATGTATATACAAAGTGGCTGAGACCAAGTGTTACCAAATGAAAACGCTGTAATTTTTATAATTTTGATTATTTTTTATTGAAATTTCGTGGAATATGTTGAAAACATACTTATTATTACATTTTATGAAAAACATGTTACTGCTCGATATGACCTCCTTTGGCTCTGATTATTTGATTCAGTCTTCCATAGAAAGCATTGCATGCTGACAGAACGTGGGCTTGCGGAATTTTATTCCATTCTCGAACAAGAGCTGACTTCAATGCATCAACACTTTCGTATTTTTTAGTGGACACCTTACTCTCCAAAATGGACCATATGGAGAAATCCATGGGATTCAAGTCTGGTGAATATGGTGGCCATTCTTTCGACGAAATCAGCCGCGGAACGCATTTTGTAAAAATTGCTGTGTCGCTCGAGCTTTGTGTGACGGTGCCGAGTCCTGTTGGAATGTCCAACGGTTCGTACCAAAGTGTTTACGTGCTCAAGGTAGCAAAGCATCGTTTAGGATCTTTTGGCGGTACACCTCTTGGTTTACCTTGACTCCATGTTCGATGAAAACCAGAGGAGTGTATCCATCTGCAGTCACTGCAGCCCAAACCATAACATAAGCTGGCGGTTGCTTGCGCATGACAACTCTTGTGTCCAAATTATCGTTGGACTTGTGCTCTAACCAAACACGATCATTTTGTTTATTCACATACTGTTGAATCTCATCACGTTCGGCCAAGGCCTTCAATGCTCGTGTTCTTTCAAGCCTAACTTTTTTTTGTGCCTCCGTAAGATCTTGAACTGTTTGTATCTTGTAGGGCTTCAAGTGTAGTTCATTTTTCAATATGGTTTTATGGTTTGAATGCTGTATCGTGAAACATGTAGACGTGCGGCTAATTGATTGGCACTTTGACGAGGATTTCGTTGGATTCGTTTCTTCACCTTTCGTATCATTTCTTTTGATGTTGCTGTCTTTTTAGGACCTTTTTAGGACAAACATTTTATTCACATTCAAATGCTGGAGCTGACGAACTATTGCTGTTTGTGAATTTCCACCCAAATACAGTGCAATTACACTATTACGTTTGAATTCCATTACGATTTTTTTATGAAGATATTAATTTAGAACAATTATTTGTTGACCACATGTAAACAACTAACCAAACTTCAATCTGTCAAAAAATTGACACGCGAAAATGACAACTACACAAATGACAGCAGAGTGAAGTCAGTAACATTTGGTCTCAGCCACCCTGTATTGATTTTGATCTCAGCTACCATAAAAACATAAATCCAGGGTAGTTACAGGGGGGTTTTTCTAACACTTTTGTTAAAAAACTGAAAACATTTCACATGAAAAATGATGAAATGACTTCAGAAATGTATGGACTGCTATCAACGATGGCGATTTTTTTGATGTTGCCCTGTATTTGCATAATGATGAATAAGTATGGTAATTTTAGTATATTTTTAGAGTCCTTACACTATACATACGTAAATTGTTTTTAAAAGAAAATTAACTTTCTTCGCTTCAAAACGTTTAAACATATATTTTCTCTTCTATTTCATAAATTCTTTGATTTTTCATAAAACTTTCTGCTGAGAAATTATAATTTGCATAAAAATGTCAAAAATTTTCTGTTGGTTTCAAAAAATTTCATTTTTGTGATTTTCTGCTGGAAAGTTTCTGATATCTTATACAGCATGTGATATCAAAGAGTATTTTTGTATAATCTTTTGTATAAACAGCTGATGAGTGACACAGTATAAGTAATCGTTGAGTCACAGTAATCGATATTCCTAAATTGCAACTCCTCAATAATATAAGTATTACCTATACTGTAACTTCCTACAAATTCAGAATTCGTATTTCTGTAATACCCAGAACAACCATAAAATTTCATTGCCAAATCAGGTTAGGTATAGATAAGAATTTCTAATCAACACTGAGTCATAGAGAAATGTCAGTTAAGTTCATGATAAGCTTCGGTTGAATCAGCTGCTTCATGTTTATTAAAATATTGAAACACATCAACTAAAATTCCGTACACGTTCGATCACTCATAAAATCAATTTTATATTCATCATCTTCAACACGTCGGCCCCGGCAACAACTACTTATATAAAGCAAATAAAAAAAAAATTCTAGGCTATGTACGCTCTCTCATCGCAAACCAGCTATTTAACCAGCTGTACAGTTTACAAAGCTACACAAAAATTCTAATAATTTATTAACAATATAAAATAGAGACAAAAACGATAACAAAACACAAGGCACTACTTTCATATTCGCAACAATAATTTTCATTGTTTATTTTTTGTCAGTTAAAGGTTTTCATGTTTTTCCGCGCGTTGTTTTTCATTGTGCAATTTACAAAAAAAGTAAATAAAATAAACAAACAGTACAATTTACAACACAAACAACAAGACTGTAACTTAAGTAACAACAACAAAAAATTCCAAACAATAAACACAACCATATAAAACCAAACAAAATTTTTTAAACATTTTCACATGAAAATTCATAATCAAAACAATTTTCGTAAATGGGAAATGCGCTGCGCACGTCTTTTTGCTTATAAAAAAATATATTTTTTTGTTCTCTATGTAACATCCGAATTTTAATTTAAAATCGGAAAAATATTTTCTTTTTTGGCAGCAAATATGGAAAATATTTTGATAAAAGGGAAAACAGGATAATCAAAAGGAAAATCGTGTATGTATATTGCAAAAAAAAATGTCAGACTCATTTTACTTGCTTTAATATTATGTCTGTGTATGTGAATGTGTTTGGGAAAATGGATTTTACTATTTTCTGATGATGTTTGTTTTTGACAAGAGGGATGAGTCGGGATATTTGAATGGCTCCCTGTCGGTTCGTGTTGGTATGTGTGAATATTTCATCGGTTAAATTTATATTAAGTATATAATTTTATATACTCACTTAGAGGGAAAATTATCTAGGTATGCGTTTTTTGGTATATTGGAAATTGATTATTCGATGTCCGCTATTTACGGATGTGGAAAATATTTTTAGTAGGATATTAAGTGTTTGTTCGACATCAGAGATAAATATTTTTACAAGTTCTGTATTTACTACAGGGTGGTTTACGGAATATCCAGAAAAAGAATGGACTCTGAACTCCGAACTGGCCATGTTATATAATTTATTAATGTTAAATATGGTCTTTCTATTTCCGGATTCTGTTTCGCTCTGCTCCTCCTCCCAAATTAAACCGTTGAAAAGGCATTTCTTGTTTATCTCGACGTTATCTCGACAAATAGTTATATGTTATATGTTTTTATCGGTCTCAGTTGGATGGGTCGTTTTCCATAGTTAGCCACATCTGTTTGTTGTTGGTTTAAGAGAAATTTCCAGATGCAGATAGTACTCATATGGTGGCTTCATAAAAAATCCCACGGTTTAAAATGCAAAAATTACCGCGGAATAGCTGTTGTAAACCCTACCTACAAAGCCACAGTAGTTTATTGAAAAACAGTTGAGCGAAATGATAATTTATCGAAAGCAATAGTTCACTGATTTCAGTGAAAACGTAACCTTATAATTCCAGTCGGAACCTGATAAAGCAAGCCAGAACCATACTATTGACAAACCAACTATGGCACAAGTAGCACGATGCATTGCGCATCATTGTGCATAATTTTTCAGCCGAAACCTTATAAATCCAGAAATATCCGATTTTTCGGGAAACATCTTACAAATTCAGTCGGAACCATACTCTTTACAGCCAAACTAACTATGGCATAAGTAGCACGACGCATTGTGCGTAATTTTCCACTATATATTTTTCAGACGGAACCTTATAATTCCGACCAGAACCGGATAAAGTCAGCCAGAACCATATTACAGTCAAACCAACTATGGCACAAGTAGTACGATGCATTGTGCATCATTGAGCATTATATATTTTTTAAGCCGGAACCTTATAAATCCAGCAATATACGATTTTTCGAGACAGAAAAGCACTATGTGCTGTTTCAGCCTGAACCTTTTAATTCCGGCCAGAACTTGATAATGCCAGCCAGAACCATACTACAGCCAAACCAACTATGGCACAACTAGCACGATGTATTGTGCATTATTGTGCACTATTTAATTTTTCATCCGGAACATTATAAATCCAGTAAAATACAATTTTTCGGGGAAACCCTTACAAATTCAGCCGGACCATACCCTCTATAGCCAAACCACAAGTTGCACAAGTAGCACGTTGCATTGTGAACTGTACAATTTATAAGCCGAAACCTTATAATTTCGGTCAGAACCTGATAAAGTCAGCCAGAACCATACTACAGCCAAACCAACAATGGCACAAGTAGTACGATGCATTGTGCATTATTGTGCACTATATATTTTTTTATCCGGAACCTTACAAATTCAGTCATATAAGATTTTTCGGAAAGTAACCTTACGAATTCAGCCGGAACCATACCCTCTGCAGCCAGATTAACTATGGCACAAGTAGCACGATGCATTGTGCATCATTGTACACTATATAATTTTACAGCCGGACATTATAAATCCATCACTATACGATTTTTCGGTAGAAATCTTATATATACAGCCAAACTAACTATGAAACAAGAAGCACAATGGATTCATCATTGTGCACTCTATTATTTTTCAGCCGGTACCTTATAATTCCGGAACCTGTTAAAGCCAGCCAGAACCATACTTCCGCTAAACTAACGATGACATAAGAAGCACGAAATATTGTGCATCGTTGAGCGCTAATTGTTTTTTCAGCCGGGACCTTATAAATCCATCCGGAATCTAATAAAGCCAGCCGGAACTATATCCTCTTCAGCCAAACTAGCTATGGTACAAGTAGGATAGTGGGTTGTGCACTATATGTTTTTGCAGCCGAACTATAATGCCATCTAGAACCATAAAAATCCAGTCGAACCAAAATGTTTACAAAAATAATTTTGGCGCTTGCACAATGGTCGCAGTGCAATTAAGATGATAATGCAACATATAAGGTATTCGGAACGATCAAAACATTATGCACTATAATGCCAACCCAACCAGAACCAGCCGCAACAATATGAAGTCGGTGTGAACTATTCGAAGCAATAAACAGTAATCATAGTTGATGGTCATTGTGAACTAGCTAAAATTTCAAGTGGAATTATTTGAGCACATTATAATTCCTGATCCGCTAAACTTGTTAATTAAATAAAAAGTTTAAAAAAAAAATATAACTAAAATCGTTTATTTCGCGGAAATAACATTTTATTTTCTAATAATTTATTAATTATATTTTATATTTCATCGTTTAGAGGAGAACTTTATTTGATTTGGGTTCTTGTACATAGAACAACACGTAGGCAAGCATTTTTCGTGAAATGTTGGTGTTGTTTCGACCTTTTGCAAATCGTCGTAAGTTTTCCATATGCCACCGTTTCTAAGTGCATGGGCTTATAGCCACCTTTCGTTATTTTTCTAGTGGTTCTAACGGCTTACATAAGATTCCCGAATATTTATCTTTGAGTTGCTCAGCTCAGTTCATTAATATCTGTTGAAAGCAATGGCAACTTTCTTTCGACTTTCGTTCCACATTTATCACAAATTCTTTCAATATTGACACTGGAAGTAACATCATCGTTAAAAATGCGTAGATCTGCGAAAAATCCTGCATTTGATGATTTGCGATCAATGTAAGTGACACGTTCGTTTGACCTATAGTTGCCCGATTTGATAAAAGGTTCTCAGCAAAAAATTTCATTTAGTAATTTATTACAATTGTTATAAATCTCCGCCGATAATTTTCCAATGTTTGTCAAATGAATTCCAATGTTTGTCGTAAAATTTTAGTAAAAATCCGGCAAATTTGCTAGTTTTAGCTTGACCGAACATTTCATCTCGAAGTTGCCTGTCATTAAAACAGAATGCGGTAAAGATAGCAAAAATGCTATCAAACGGACATGTATTGATATTGGTTATGCCACTTTTGTCAGTACTGATATGTCCATGTTTTAAAATTGGCAATTTTCCCTGTAGGTTTTATCTTGCGGTTGCAGATGGAAGTTTTGCTTCTACGTTTTTTTATTTCCAGCACACTTTGAGAGTTGGTGTTTTTTTAGTCCTTTCCAATTTTCTTCCAAGCTATTTTCGATGACCGTATCTGATTCGATTAGCGATACTTCTGACTCATTGATGTTCGCACTTCCAATAATGCACAATACTTCGTGCTTCTTATGCCATAGTTTCTTTGGTGGAAGTATGGTTCTGGCGGGCTTTAACAGGTTCCGGATGGAATTATAAGTTTCCGACTGAAGAAACATATAGTTCACAATGATGCACAATGCATCGTGCTACTTGTGCCATAGTTGTTTGTTCCCGGCTGATATGGTTCCGGCTGGCGTGACGGACACGGAAAATGATTTAATTTAGTTTGAATGTATCTAAGCAATGTCTCAACCTATCATAATGGAATTCAATTTGTTTCACCTCATTCGGTTAGTAAATAAGTTAAAGCTCCATTGCAATTTGAATTCTTGAATCCCACTCGTAACTCGCATTGAAATCCCATTTTAATCTTACGAACTGATACCCATCACAATGTATTGAAATAGATTAGTTCCATTCATACTGGAATTTAATTTTCCAACGTGCCTTTTTTTCTTTTCGGTGAATTGTCACTTTTGAGTGAGTAATTATTTTCGGGGAACTCTACGAAATATGTAGTACTTGTTTGCAGAGCTTATCCTGCTCACCAAATCTCTGATTTGACAAAACACCGATAACTTAAAAATGTTGGCAAGAGAAGCTCGTTTCTCTGGGCGGACATCTCGAATTCTCTGTAAAATAGTAATCGGAGCCGCGACCTCTTATCTCTTTCATCTTGAAAAACATTGACATAGATTTACCGAAACCATGATATCAAACCGAGTAAGTTTCAAGTTCACATCGAAAGAATTCCTTGACAAAATAAAGTTTTTGAAACAACAAGCATCTGGTGATCGTTGTAGGGGAAGCGCGGACTTCGTTAGTGTTACGACATTTAACGTGCTTATTTTAGAATGTTGAGGTCCAGTCGGATTTTGCAAGTCTAACAGCCTAGTGTACCAATCATATAACTAGTTCAAATAACAATCGTTCACCCCTAAAATAAGGCGAACTTTTGATGACGATGTCAACCGACAATACAATTCATACCGAAAATTTAAAAAAAAAATCCGCAGCCAGGATAAAATGCAACGGAGAGAAGATCGTGTTAATGAACCAGTATCAAATTTGCGAAGAGTAACGACTTGATGAATTGCTCTCTGGTTAACAATAAATGGGAGATTTTAGACCGTCCCACTAGTATCGCTCAAGGGGGCAAAAGTATAGTGATTTCCATGATACAAGGGACATCGTTTGCATTCTTACCTATAGCAAACTGCTCCTCAATTTCTACTTACGGGGTTCCGGTGTTCATTCATATAAGTATACCTTTATCGGAGATATACTGCAGCAGTAGTCAGGCCTGTTATAGGTTTACATTTTGTATCCAAATGCCCGATTCTTTAAATTTCTGACTTTCTGACTCGTTTGCTGCTCGATCCATCGCTGAAGTTGATATGTCAACTCCGAAACGTTTCAGCGTCAACAATGAATATCGGGCTCTTTTAAAAAATTACCTCGCGCTCAATGGGGCTCCGAATTACAATATCTAAGAGTTTACTACGTTGTCACGTAAGATAGGTTATCTTATGCTGCAAAAACTTAATTCTAGTTTATGACATAAACCGAATTCTCTCGACCTCATCATTATCAGTCTCCTTGTCCTTACATATACATCGAAAATAAAATTGGTTTGTGCCTATCATCAAGTTCTCATGAATCTCGGTGCTATTCATAAAATTATGACTAACGGCTTTTCGAGATTATCCGAATGCCGAACGGTCTTTGTAATTCTGCCCAAACCTAGCATCACTTCCTTAACAAAGTGTTGAAAGAGCCGAACCTCGTCTTTTTTTCTATCGAAATCCTCATTGCGATCCCCTCTGAATTGGGACACAGAGAACATCTCGAATCAGGATATAATTGTCTCCGCATTTGGAATTAACATTAAAGTTTCGATATGCATTTCGGTGTGTAGTCATTCGACTTCTTGAACCTTACAATTACGAAAGATGGTATCAACCCGACGAAAAGCAGATTTGATGTCATTTCAAACCTGAGATAATATCAACCCGCCAAATAAGGCAGTTCGTTGGTATGGCTTTATTTGACGTTTAGCCGAACTATAATCCCCTATTCATCGGGATTTGGCCAAACCACTTAAGAAAGGCAAAAACAGAAAAAACTTCTTGGCCCGAAGAATGCACTAAATCTTTCGGAAAAAGAAACGTTTTCTTGTCGCTGCCATCGTTTTGGCACATACGTTGAACGACACGTAGTAAGTATATTTGAAATTGTTTCACAGCAACACGACAACTGATTTCTTTTCAAAGAAACTTTTTCCTGCGAAAATTGAATACTCTGCATGTGGTAGAGAACTTCTTGCTTCACATTTTTTTATAAAACACTTTCGCCATTTCGTCGAAGGTCGAAATTTCTCTACATTGAGAGCAACTGATCGTCTCGTCATAGCAGAACACTTCTTCTAATAATAAAGTAATAAATACTGTGGGTGAAATTTTGAATCCCATGTTAAAAACCAAAAATTCACTAGCCACTACCCTAATCGAACGGATTTCACTATGTTTTATCGAGAGGCGATAGAAACTCTTCCAATCCGTGACCGCAAAAACCGTAAGTAAGATCTTCTACAATTACTTATCTGCAGATATTTTGTCCCCCTCTACATCACGACATCTCATTGGAGTTCAAAACTTCCTACAATTTTATTGAGTATTCGAACCTCAATCAAGGAAAACTTCAACTAAAAGCTCCAGCAGGTGTATGGTCTAAATATCTGTAAATCTATCTGTTTATACGTATTCGTATATTTCAGCAGGTTGCAAAAAATATAATTTTTGAAAAATATCACATCAATACAACTTTTATATGTACGAATCGTCTTTTGTATAAATTCGATTTTTTTTGATGAATCGGAATTACTATTTTTTACAGAATTTTCGGGGAACGAATATTTTTTACAATCTCCCACAAGGACAGTCACCAGAGAATTTTATTTTGTTGTTGAAAAAAGCCTCCCATTATTTTTTCAAATCCTGAAACTTTCAAAATCTGTTGAGTCTTAATTAATTTGGTTAATTAAAATTTCATTGGATCAATGATAATGGACCTCCCACTGTAAACCACTCGATAAAAATCGAAACGTTTCGAATAAAAAATAATTTAATCCTTGTTGTATCCGACCACTTTAAAATTCGAATAAACGGAAAGAAAATTTAATGAAAAATCGGCACACATATACACATTTCCATCCAACCTTTATGTAAAAAGGGGATCAATAAATGTGATTTATGTTTCGACTAGAATATGTATAACGGTGTACAGTACATCGAAACAATCTATCTTATTTTTTTTTTATATAAAAACTAAACTTTTTAATTCATAAAAGGGTGTTTACCAAACTATTCGTATACCCATAAATTTTATCCCTTACCTTAGCAATTCTAGGGCGTAGTAATCCATCCATTCCACATAGAACAAAGGACTAAAAATATTGTGTCCTGTATCTATATACAGCAACAATGGATTGTTTTTAATTTTGAAATGCGAGCAAACACAAAAAATTCATTATCGGATCCTCGTCCGAGGGAGAGAGAGAGACAACGGAGAAGTTTTAGCACAAAAATGTTAGGGGTGCATTCCGAATATAAAAATTAGGGATTGTGAAGTGAAATGGCAAACATTGTCTATACTGTCTGTGTATTATGTAGATCACACTAAATTGAATATAAAAAAGAATAACATTTGGTTCATATTTCTGGATTAACGCAGATAACACAACTTGTTAGGGGATTTGAATTTTACTAACAGAGGAAACGGCGTATACAAACATTTTGCCGAAGGGTACGCCTCGCATTGATTGTGTGTTGACAAAATGTTTTCCGACAATTTAATAATATATATTTACTTTTTGTAATCCCAGTGTTTGAGTCTTAGCCACGTTCATAAATATTCCAATCTCCTTTTACATCTTCGCCGCGGCACCTAAGTACGAGTTTACAAGGATTTTATTTTTAGCTAATGATTTTATGTGCTGAGGTAATACAAAAATATATAAAACTATACTTTATATAGTTTTCATCAAAATGAAATATATTTCGTGTTACGTAAACTAGGAAAACCCAAAAGTGGATACTATTTTTAGATAGGCTATTAAGATATATCTGCTTAGTTTGTGGTCGATTTTGGGTTGGGCAATGTGGGAGAACTGTTTCTTTGACATTTAAGGTTTCTACACATTTGAAAAATATTATCAGATTTATATTATTTATAAGTTTTCGGAAATTATATATTTTTCAAACCAAACAATTTTCTACCATTTCTGTGTATATAAATCGTTGGTATCTATCACCTGTCCAGTTCGCTGTTATGAAAAAATTTCGACTTTAACAAAACTCTTAAGCTTTGAAAACTTCTTTTTGAATATCTGATTTTTTTTAAATGTATTACCACTACGAGTATGACATTATTTAAATTAATCAAATTCTGGATGAAAAATCTTCCTCAAATTAATGAAACATTGGTCATGTTGTAGCTGTTTCTTAGACTGTAATTCTAACTCTTACCTGTTTCGTAAGTTCTGGAATTCGACTGAATTTCTGTCATAGATATGTAAAACTGGAGTCATTCTGAACCGGTTCTGAAAGTTTATGATAATGGGGCCATTTAGATGTCCAACAGAACTCAAAGACTGAAGAATGTAGGTAAGATTCGTTCGTGTATTCTCGCTAAAACGAATCTAAATATTTTGTCTGACATAATAGATTGGCTAGGACTTGAAATGGATTACCAAAATCTCTGACTAATTTCAGGTTGCCTTCTGCACGATGGGAAGGATAACTTACCTGCAATTTTAGAAAGCTTATTAAGAGATTAAGAGGCTTTAATTAGAAAATTTGGAGTCATCCTGAAAAGTTATGTGAATTCACATCACACATTCTGGAGGAAGTACTTAGACGTCACTTGTCTCAGGTTTATTAGGGAATTGTAGTGAGTTGAAGTGTTCTACGACCATTACTTTTCTGATCACTGTTATCTTCAATACAAACTGGACAGAAACCCACCAAAACACGCATATTTTCAAGACCAGAAGGAAAATACTTTTATAGAAGCACTGTAGAGAATTCACTACTGGTGTCGGTTCCTTAACCTGCTACCGATATTTTTTAAAAGAACAATTCAAAAAATCAAGAGTTTTCAGAAAAGTCAAAAAAATAAAAGTCAGGAAAGTCCTACCACTCCGAGTTATCTTCAATGATCGAAGGGACTATAGACCATTACTAGCACAAACTCCTTTTAGCTACAGATGGAAGCTTACTTGCTTTGATACTGTGCCACAACAGCCAAGGACTAATAAGGTCCATAGGCTTCTTGAACCATATATAAAACGGAATCAGGTAGAAAATCCTATGGGGTGTAAACATCCATAAGCAATATAGGTCGGCACGACTATCTAGACTTAACGGTACCGTGACTTAAGGCTACTTTTAAGAGTATTTTAGAGCTTTTCCACATTACTAGTAAATGTACTACAGTAAATGTCATATGTATTTCTAAGGCGGGAATCTTCATGCCTATAAAATAATTATCCTCTTTTCTCTCGAAGAAGTTCTATCGAGTTATATAAGCTATCGAAATCTCGACATCCAGGAGAAACTGATAGAAACTGCTCATCTCTACCCTATTTATTATGTTACGAAATCCTTTGAGTATAAGGAATTCTCTGTGATAACCTTTTTTGATATGGAGTTAAACAGAGAAAATGGAGTCTCAAGTAACTCATTTTGAATAGCAATCTAAGTTTAAAACCTTTGCATAATAAAAATGTAGAAATAGAAAAGTTATAGAAAATTGTGAAAGATGGGTTTTGACATCCATATCGTCCATTAACTCTACACTACAACTATTAGGCCCATTACTATTCAGCGGCCGACTCTAGATATTTTAGCGAACCTCATCAAATCTATATCGTCACCATCTTTTGAGGGGAAGTATATGAATGGCATTAAGTGAGCTAAGCACATTGAAGCTCTGAAGATTTTATTTTTTCAGAGATGGTTCAAGTTAGTTGTAGACTGATTGACGTATATATATATATTCTGGATGAAAAATCTTCCTCAAATTAATGAAACATTGGTCATGTTGTAGCTGTTTCTTAGACTGTAATTCTAACTCTTACCTGTTTCGTAAGTTCTGGAATTCGACTGAATTTCTGTCATAGATATGTAAAACTGGAGTCATTCTGAACCGGTTCTGAAAGTTTATGATAATGGGGCCATTTAGATGTCCAACAGAACTCAAAGACTGAAGAATGTAGGTAAGATTCGTTCGTGTATTCTCGCTAAAACGAATCTAAATATTTTGTCTGACATAATAGATTGGCTAGGACTTGAAATGGATTACCAAAATCTCTGACTAATTTCAGGTTGCCTTCTGCACGATGGGAAGGATAACTTACCTGCAATTTTAGAAAGCTTATTAAGAGATTAAGAGGCTTTAATTAGAAAATTTGGAGTCATCCTGAAAAGTTATGTGAATTCACATCACACATTCTGGAGGAAGTACTTAGACGTCACTTGTCTCAGGTTTATTAGGGAATTGTAGTGAGTTGAAGTGTTCTACGACCATTACTTTTCTGATCACTGTTATCTTCAATACAAACTGGACAGAAACCCACCAAAACACGCATATTTTCAAGACCAGAAGGAAAATACTTTTATAGAAGCACTGTAGAGAATTCACTACTGGTGTCGGTTCCTTAACCTGCTACCGATATTTTTTAAAAGAACAATTCAAAAAATCAAGAGTTTTCAGAAAAGTCAAAAAAATAAAAGTCAGGAAAGTCCTACCACTCCGAGTTATCTTCAATGATCGAAGGGACTATAGACCATTACTAGCACAAACTCCTTTTAGCTACAGATGGAAGCTTACTTGCTTTGATACTGTGCCACAACAGCCAAGGACTAATAAGGTCCATAGGCTTCTTGAACCATATATAAAACGGAATCAGGTAGAAAATCCTATGGGGTGTAAACATCCATAAGCAATATAGGTCGGCACGACTATCTAGACTTAACGGTACCGTGACTTAAGGCTACTTTTAAGAGTATTTTAGAGCTTTTCCACATTACTAGTAAATGTACTACAGTAAATGTCATATGTATTTCTAAGGCGGGAATCTTCATGCCTATAAAATAATTATCCTCTTTTCTCTCGAAGAAGTTCTATCGAGTTATATAAGCTATCGAAATCTCGACATCCAGGAGAAACTGATAGAAACTGCTCATCTCTACCCTATTTATTATGTTACGAAATCCTTTGAGTATAAGGAATTCTCTGTGATAACCTTTTTTGATATGGAGTTAAACAGAGAAAATGGAGTCTCAAGTAACTCATTTTGAATAGCAATCTAAGTTTAAAACCTTTGCATAATAAAAATGTAGAAATAGAAAAGTTATAGAAAATTGTGAAAGATGGGTTTTGACATCCATATCGTCCATTAACTCTACACTACAACTATTAGGCCCATTACTATTCAGCGGCCGACTCTAGATATTTTAGCGAACCTCATCAAATCTATATCGTCACCATCTTTTGAGGGGAAGTATATGAATGGCATTAAGTGAGCTAAGCACATTGAAGCTCTGAAGATTTTATTTTTTCAGAGATGGTTCAAGTTAGTTGTAGACTGATTGACGTATAATGTAAAATCTGAAAGAGATATTTGATTTTTCAGAGGAGGGTCGGGTTCTATAAAAGCGCAGTCAGCCGAGAGTTCAAAGCGTGCAACGTAAAATGTGACGAGGTGGCGTATCATCAGCGTGTTGGTGGGTTCTATTTCAGGTAGTAAGCCATTAGTAAACGCCCAAGCAGACTTAGTGCATCCTCACGTGATTATTGTCGGAGCTGCAAAGATGAAGAGGAAGAAGGCGCAGTACTCTATTTACTTTGCCTGTTCCCGCCTAGCGTTAAGCAGATTTAAATTTCCGGGATCTTCCTACCAAATGACCTGATGGCCCACTGCACGAACGTTTATTAGAGCTGCTCCACGCTTCGTAATTTCCCTAGAAATAAAAACTATATGTGCTACAGCTACACACTAAATCGCGTCTAGTTCTTTAGGATAGCCGCCATAGTCTAACCCAACCGAACCGTTGATCAAAAGATCGTGAATGTAAATTTTTAGAAAAGATTGAAATTCTGATATGAATTTTAGACGAAATTCTATTATTTGCGAGTTCGGCAGCTTGTTTCTTGTGAAATTGAGATTTTAAATAAGTTTAGGATGGACTGGATGGACTCAAGATATGTTATGATAAAATTCGGAGTTGTTAAAAGTACCCCGAATTTTATTAAATCTTGAAAGTAACTGTAAAATAAGGCAAGATGAATGAAATTATGTAGTTTCCTGACCGTTGCTAAAATTTAATTTGTTGAAATTTGAACATGATTTGCTGTTTGAACGCGAAACTAATATCTAGTAGATTTTGATTTAGTTGGTTTGTAGGGCCAGATTGGTATTTTAAGATTATAGTTTGAGGGGAATTTGTCCAAGCTAAATTAATCTTAGTCTTACAAATGAGGAAGTTGCGGAGGTGCCAAACTTAATTTTTAATCCCATTTCCATTAACCATACCAAATTTCAAAATCGCCCCATTTAGAAAAAAAATCGCAGGGGGGTTTTCGAGTACCAGGAATCGATCAGGGGTCCTCTGGCGGGGCCTGGTTCCTTTTTAAATTGTTTTATGCTCAAACAACTTTGATAAAACTTGCTAGCGGGTTTCCGAGTACCAGAAATCGATTGCATTCCTGATTTAGGGAAAAATCCCTAAAGAAAGTTCAGCAGGTCAACTGTGGGACTTTAACAAAAAATTCTTAAACGGGGTTTTCAAGTACCAGAAATCGATTGCGAAGGATCCTGATTTCGGAAAAATTCGTTTAGGGGTTCTTCGATGAGACCGGTTCCATTTATTAATTTTCTGCACATCAAACGGCTTTGATGAAGATTGCTGAAAATAGTTTTAAAGTATCAGAAATCGAATGTATTGGGTTCCGTTTTCGAAAAATGCAGTAGGGGCCATGCATTACGTGGTTCGAATGAACCACGAGATAAAGCATTTTCTCGGAGGCATATCGAATTCATTAAATCCAATCGGATTTGATGGCTGAATTACGTTGCACGTCTCCCACAACAACGTAAAATAAATAAAGTGTTCCAACAACAACCAGCTGTGTTCGTCATAGAGGAAGACCCTGACTGCACTGGCGTGATGGATATCAAAACAAGTGGGCGAGAAAGATGGATGAAAGACCAAAGTGAACGCGGCAAAAAGAGGAGGGTTCTCGAGTACCAGAAATCGATTGCAATTGTTCCCGATGTTGGGAAATTTAGTTTAGGGCCTCGGATTCTTTTTTATTTTTTCAAGCTCGAATGATTTTAGGCCCTTCTATGTTGCCTTGTTAGTCAATGTTGTGCCATGATACGTGATATTGCTCCATGTTGCGTGATGTATGACCACATTGTGTGATGTTGCATCAAATTGCGATATCCCGAATTTGCACTTTGTTGGCGGATGTTGCACCATGTTGCGTCATGTTGCGCTGTTTTGTTAGATCTTCCACCAGCATATTACACCAATTTAAATCATATTTAATATCTTGCATCTTATTTCACCATGTTGCATCATGTGTTTTCATAATATTATTTCTGTTGTTGTTTGATTGCTTGCGTTATCCGATTTCGATACAATTCGCTTAGGGGGTCTTTTAGTGGGGCCTTCTTTTATTGTTTCTCAGCTCAAAAGACTTTGATGAAAATTGTTAAGGAGTTTTCGAGTACCAGAAAAATTTGGGTAGGGTGTCCTACGGTGGGTCTTTGGATCCATTTTTTTTTATCAATTCGCACGATTTTGGTGAAAATTTGTGAAAATGGTTTTAAGTGCCAATAAATAGTTGCGATGGGTCCTAAATTCGGGAAAATTTGTTTAGGGGCTTCTCAGGTGAGGTCCAACGATTTTTATAAAAAAAATTGAATTGAATGAAAAAATTGAATTGGATCTTTATTTTGGGAAATTTGTTTAGGGGTCTTTCTATTGTTACATCTTGTTTCACAATAGACTAAATCATTGCTCAATCGATGCAAATTTTTGTTTCACCTTTTATAAGTTCAACTATAATAAAGTTATCGATGAGGTTCAAAACCATAATATACGGAAAAACAGGTATTCCATTTGGTTTGGCCTACAGCCCCCTACATCGAATTTAGAAACACCTAGTAATTTAGGTAAATTTTAAGTGGTTAATTTTTTTGGTGCAGTGTATGCATAGAGATGTTTAATAGGGTGCTATCTATTCACCTTTTGAGCGCCGCTAAGAATGCTACATGTTCCACAAGCGAAACATGGTCAAAATGTGTTGTCACTAGATAAAGGATACTTTGCGCGATAAAAGGCGGATACCGATTTGTTAATAAGCGAGAAAATAAAAGTTTTATCTAATAAATCCTGGAAATGAAATAAATTTGTAAAATTCAAGTGGTTCCTATTTCTAACGCAAGGCGCAAATCTGAGAAATTGTAATACATATCGATAGCCGCGATTAATACCATTTTAGATTTAATATAAGATTATGTTTAATTACCTATAAAAAAATTCATTTTTTGGTAAAGCAGACCCTTAAGCTGTAACTGAAATGTGCATGCACTTCAAAGGGCATAGACTCATTTAAATGACCAGTTATGCTGTCGTATGTAAAATGTAGTCCACCCAATTTTATTATTCATGTTTGCCCCAATTTTAATGTTTCATGTCTCGCAACGTGTTTTCTTGAAAGAAATTATGTCTTAAATGACCGTGAATAAGTTTTTTTCAACTCTCTAAAGCGATGAGTGAAATATTAATATGAGTTAGTGTATATTTTGACTTAAATGTCAAATTAGTTCTATCCGTCGAACAGGTTTGCTTGCCTCCCACAAGTGGATTGCTGAAAATTAAAATTTTAATAGATTTTAAAAACCAAATGCAAATTTAAATCAATGGGGTTTACCAAGCATTCCAAACTAAAGGGTAAAAATGTTCGCGTTTAAATGAAATTTTAAAAAGTAAATTTACCATAAAAGCTTCTGGAATTGATAAACCAAAAACAGTTTTATTTATAATCGCCGTCAAATTGCTGTCTCTTTATGTTACTTATGAAATTTCAAATATACTGTTTAGTTCAATCACATCAAACAGTAAAACTAAAATCCAATCTAAATATTTATCCAAGCCAATTACATAAAACACAAGCGAGTTAAATGTCAATTACCGCATCAACGTTATATTCAGTCCGCACCACAGTTGTTCTGCCAATATACCAAAATCAGTCAATCAATCAAAACCTATCAAAATATTTGTTGCCGCAAACAAACTTCATCAATTAAATTTCACATCAAGCAATAAAATATTTTGTCTCAAATCATACGAAATTCAAGACATAATTGAATTTCTGTTCTTCCAGTCAACATCTATAGCATTTAAACTTTATATCCCAAAAAAAACTATAAAATTTAATATTAAATCATTCAGACACAACAAAACCTTCTTCTATACTCTACAAACTATAAACACAAAGTGTATAAGCAACAAGAAAATCAATAAGCTTTCTTCTTCTTAATTTTATTATAAGAATGAAAATTTTTGGTTACATTTCGCGATACACCAACAATCACGTTTGTCTCAAATCTCAATATGTATTTACGTCTTGTACGTATAAAACATTTCTTGTGTCTTTTGCAACCTTTAAAGTTTTTGGTTAGAGGATTTTTTTTATGTAGCAAATTTAAAATTAGGAACACCATGTACTGTTTTGGGATAGCTGGAAAATTTTATCTGGACCAAATAAATAAATTGCATATTTTCAAGGATGATCCTTGGAATTTTTCTAGTTCGGTGCAGTAAAACTCTATGTGTAGTTGGTGAATATGAAAATGCGCTTGTGTGAAAATTATGCGACTGGAAAGGAATTTTTTTTTGTTGTTTTTGCAATTTTCATTCTATGTATAGAGAAGAGATGCTGTTGCATTTTGTGGGTTAGACCGATGTACGTACATTTGAATTAGGTCAGCAACAGCTATATATAGAAATATATTTTATTGACGTATATTACTCGAGATTATGCTGAAAATTTCAAAATTTTTATATTTGTATTGTGAAAATTTTTATTTGATTGACAGAACGCAAACATACAAAAAATAATAATTTTGAATTTGATGGGTACTGGTGTATATTGACACATTTGGAACCGTGACAGATAATCAATTAGTTCAATTACTTTTATGTATGTTATGGGTTGCGTGTAGTACAACAGATGTTTGCGAAATTTTTATAAAGAAGTGACAAGTTAGTATTTTGTGGGGGAAAATAACGTGACGAAAATTTTGCAAAATATGTTGTCGGTTGTCAGTATTTACAAGATTAATTAAAAGTGATATATTTGAGACGTACACTACCTGAAGTTAATCCACTATACGTATAGATATTTTTCCGTTCGTGTCCTTCATCGTCTGTCTGAATACTAAATTCCTTCTTTAATAATTGATAATTTGTCCCATCCGAATTCACTTCTTGTTAAGGGAGTAGCAAATCGCGCCACAAACACTAATATTGTGCTAATTCGATAAAAGTAAGTTTAATTATCAGTTTTACTAGTTATTCAGCCATATGAATAGTTTAATAAAAATAATTTAATAACAAATAACATTTTTTCTGATAACAAGTCTTCTATATATTTTTTTTTCTAAATTCTTCATGAAAATGAAATTTGCGCTAAAAATATTATTAAAAAATTAACTGTGTAATTTTTCCTATTTGATTTTAATTTCAAAAGAAAATAGTAATATTTCCCCCTTTCTAAATGTTGTGCCGTCGAATCTTGAAATACTTATAGATTCTTGATGACTTTTATAGCTTTTTGGAAAGTAAAGCAGCAAGGACCTATTTCTGCGATCTATTTAAAATTTATTTTTCAGATTCGGTCTATTAAAAATTATGTTTAGAAATTGAATCTTTTGAAGGGTTTCAAACAATTTTCCAGCCAATCCTGGAGATTGTCCACGTTTCAACGAAATTTTCAAATTGATCTTCCAATCTAATATGGTTTATAATTTTGGTTTATAGATGTTAGAAACTTCACGTTTTGATAAATAGTCGGTTCCATAACGGTTTCATAATATTCTATGTACAGTTTTTTTACCGCCGATCCTACATGTCCACGGTATCACACTTATAGTTTTAGATTTAATTCTTAATGAAATTTGCTTTTTATTTGAAAATTTGAAACATTAAACGAGATTCAATTATTTTCAAAATTTTATACTCTAAACCCATGGAGATGTTTATGGGTTCTTGGCCTATGGTTTCCGATAGCCCGACCAGTACATTAAAATTGTGAAGCACGCAACTCGATTCCGAAGAACCTTAGGTTAGGTTAGGTTAGGTTAGAGTGGCTGCTATCGCACACTTAGGCCAGTAGTGGCCCATTGTGATACCACAGGATCCTATCTCCCCTTTACTCCCGTTGAAACCATCCGGAGCTACTTATGTAGCGTAAAATATCTCGCACTCCACAGCCCGCGAGTTCCGAAAGGCTGTCCATGCTGTACACACCTAAGTACTTATGTCTTCTGCCTGATAGTCCCGGACACGAGCATAGGAAGTGATCTAACGTCTCCTCCTCCTCTTCGTCCAAACAGCTTCTACAGAAGTCATTAGTCTGTAGACCCATCCTTCTTGCATGTTCCCCAAAAAGGCAGTGTCCTGTCAGTATCCCTACGACCAATCCTAACTCCCGTTTTCCTAGAGATACTAGTACCTTGGAGCGCCGCAGGTCCAGTTTTGGCCAAACCTGTTTTGCCACCCTGCACGTGAGAGAGTTGGTCCACCTCTCATTTGTCAAGGCAATTGCCTGCTTACTGAGCGCCAATTTGAGTGCTGCTATAGGCCTCCCCAGACCCGCCCTTCCTGGCTGTATCTGGAGAGTCGTGCCGTACCTAGCTAGTTCGTCCGCCCTGCAGTTTCCCGTGACGTCCGAGTGACCAGGGACCCAGATTATCTGGATGCTGAAATACTCGCTCATCTCGTTAAGAGATGATCGGCAATCCAGCGCCACCCGTGACTTCAGACAAACCGCCTCCAGCGACCTGACCGCCGCTTGACTGTCCACATAAATTGCGATATCCCTCACGGATACCACATTATGCTTCAACCATGTCACGACCTCGCCTATCGCCACCACTTCAGCCTGGTACACGCTGCAGTAGTCAGGGAGACGAACGGAAATATTAACGTTAAGCTTCTCACAGAAGACTCCGGCTCCTACCTTACCGTCTAGCTTAGAGCCGTCCGTGAAAAATTGCAGTGCCTCGTTTTCCAGTATTGATCCGTTCCTCCAAGATTCTCTCGAAGGACAGATGGTCCGGAAACCCTTATCGAAGCACAACGTTGGCTTAATATAATCTAGATTCGCCAGTTCTTCCCTTAGCGATCTAGTTATCGTCGAGTGTCCCGCTTGAAGACACTTCCACTGAGAGACAGCCGAGAGTCTCGTAGCCACATTGGCTGCTATCTGTTTACCAAAAAATTCGATTGGAAGAAGGTGGAACATAACCTCCAAGGCGCGTGTAGGTGTTGACCTAAGTGCCCCGCTTATAAGCATGCAGGCCGTTCTTTGCACCTTTTCCATCATTTTTATAAATGTTGCCTTCTCCAGAGCTGGCCACCACACTCCCACCCCGTACGTGAGCACTGGTCTTACCACTGCCGTATAGAGCCAGTGCACCAGCTCTGGTTTCAGACCCCATTTCTTACCTATGGCGTTCCTACACGAGTAAATGGCTACATTAGCCTTATTCACCCTTTCCACAATGTTAGGCTTCCAGCTGAGCTTACTGTCCAAGATTATGCCCAGAAATCTTGCTCTGTCAGCAAAAGCCTACTGCCGTTCACGGTAGGAGGGCTAACTACCGGAATTTTATACTTCTTAGTAAATAGTACCAGCTCAGTCTTGGAAGGGTTGATCCCTAATCCACATTTGCTGGCCCATTTCGTAACGATCAGGAGCGCATTCTGCATAACGTCCCTAATCGTACCCAGATATTTGCCAGAGACAGCCAACGCTACATCATCTGCATATGCTACAACCCCTATCCCCTCTCTCTCCAGTTCCAACAGCAAACCATTCATCACCACACTCCAAAGAAAGGGGGACATTACACCTCCTTGAGGGGTTCCTCTAACCACCCGCCTTCTAATGGTGGCCTCCCCCAGTTCCGAAGTAATAATCCTGCTTACCAGCATTTGATTTATCAGCCTTATTATGGGGTAATCCACGTTCAAAGGTAGCAGTCCTTCGATGATCGCCTCCGTTTTTACATTATTAAAGGCACCCTCAATGTCGAGAAATGCTACCATACAGAACTCTTGCGAGTAGATTGACTTCTCAATCATGCGTACCAGATCGTGCAGAGCTGTATCTACCGACCTACCCTTACAGTACGCATGCTGTGACGTTGCCCAATTCCTGGGCTCAATTTTTGATCGAGTACCTACATCTACCAACCTTTCCATGGTTTTCAACAGAAAGGATGATAGAGTTATAGGTCTCAGGTCCTTTGGATAGGCATGTGAGCTTTTTCCCGATTTCGGTATAAAGACCACTCTGACCTCCATCCATTTCCTAGGAATATAAGCTAGTCTCAGACACCCTCTGAAGATGCCCTCCAGCCAGGGGAGGATGACTGCCGAATTCCTTTGGATCTCTGCTGGTATAATCCGATCCGGGCCCGCCGATTTATACGGCTTAAAGCCGTTCAGCGCCCACCGGATTCGCTCCCTGTCCAAGATGCCCTCCATCTCTAATGAAGGTGTTGCTCGATGAGCTCCAGGCTCCATCGAGTCTTCAAAGCGAAGAACCTTGCAATGGTTAATAAAAATTTTAACAACCTATATTTTTTATACCACCGATCCTATAGAGATGTCCATATTTTCTCTTTACAATTCTCTCCTCAATACATATCCGATACTTTGCTACGAGTATGTGTTTCATGTTTTGACAAATGATGAACCCATTTTTATTGATTTATTTAAATATGTGGAGAACTATAGATGTTGTTCATAATTCGACCTCTATTATGAAATGGTTAGGTTAATTGTGATATAAGTGATGAGGATGGGCAGAACTCTGGTTTTAGCAACTTTTTTAGAATTAAAATTTTTATGTGTTTTGATTTATTTTACAAATGTCTACGAATACTTCTGGAGATGTCCGGTTTTTTAGATGTGACGAATGGGATAAATTTCTGATAATCACAATTATTGCTTAACTAATGATTAAAGATGTTTTCGATTATTTTCAAAATTGTATAACGTCGATCCTGGAGATATCCACGAATTCCAGCCTATGTTTTCCTATAGCACGACCAATACACCAAAATTGCGGTGAACGTTACGCAATTCTGATGAACCTTCTGAAAAAAATATCTTACTTAGATTGCAGAATTAGGTATTGACCTACTTTACCTTCCCGAAAAGCTAGAAAACTCAGCTAAAATCTGTGGATATTTCTAAATTCTTCGGCACAACCTTTAGAAGGCTTCATGAATTAAAAAAGTTTTTTATTCTGAATTAAAATAAGTAAGTGATTTTAATTCATTTTAAAAATAAATTAAAATCAGAGTTGAAAAAGAAATAAAAAAGATCGATAAAATGAATTTAAAAAAGCATTTCTTAATACATTTTTAAAATGAATTAATATAAGCCTTTTTTATTTCGTTTTGTAAATGAATTAAAATATTTATTGTAAAACAAAACAAAACCTTGCAAGATAATTTAGTACATTTTCGTCCAAACATGAAAATAATGCACATTTCTGAATATTTGTTAAAAATTCAATTAAGATTTTTTAATTTATAAAATGAAATAAAATGTGCCTTTTTAATTCATTTTGACCATGAATTAAGGTACGTGTTTTAAAAATGAAATAGTATAAGCCTTTGTTAATTCATTTTTGAGTTTTCTCATTTTTCTAAATTTTAATTCAGAATATTAAGTTAAAAATAAGTCGCAGATGTTCATACAAAAATCAACTTTTTCATTTTTAAAGAACTTTTTTAATTCAGACTTTTTAAATTCGGCACGCCCCTTTAGAAGTGTGTCCAATTTTTAATTTTCTTTGGGAAAATAAAATCCAAATTTCTACATAATTTTAACATCGAAGATATGCAACGAAATAAAAAAACAAAAAAATAAATTAAACACGAGAGAACCAAAGCCGCCCCGGTGGCAAAGTGCTCAGTTCAATTCCCGGTGGTGACAAGAAAAACAAATTCACGGCTGGTTTAGGATCAATGAATTAATCACTCATTATCCGAAATGAAAATATGATTATGAAACCTCATTTGAGGCGGCCAAATCTCATGATGGAATATAGTGCCAGAGGGAGAGAGAGAGAGAGAAAGAGAGAGAGAGAGAGAGAGAGAGAGAGAGAGAGAGAGAGAGAGAGAGAGAGAGAACCAAAACACGCTGGTACGCCAATTTTAATTTGTGCTCTCTCTATGCACCTATTTCTCAAACTTTTTATTTTTGATGTTTGGGTCTATATAAATACAAGTACTCTAGCCCAAAACAAATCAGTATTTTTAAGCTTTTTAAGCATTAAGCTAAATTTCAAGCGCCATCTTCGACGTTTAAAGTTTTAACCTTAGGCTCAAACTTGGGATTTTTTAGTACAAATTTCATTATCAAAAATTCATCGATACCTACTAAAAAAATCATCGATACCTGGAAAATCCACTAACATTAACTAACACACCACACTATAACAAATGACAACAAATGATTGGTTAACACTGTATTCGTTGGGAACGTATTTTTTATCCCGATCGAATATTGTAGACTCACCTAGATTTATCTCTACCTCTATTACTTTAAACTAGAGATCACTAATCTCATAAAAATGTTAATAAAGTTCTAAAGTTTAGAATCTAAACCTTAAACGAGAAATTTTGTTGGATAAATGCCTCGTCCACGCTGAACTAATTGCCCATAAAATGAATAACCGAAATCGTAACATTACCCTCCACCAAAACTTATTCGTTCCGAACAGGATCCAAACTACCACCTCTGCAGATTAGATTAGCACAAACCAATTCAACTTCACCTTCGCCCTCGCCTCCTGACGCAAGATTGGATTGCAGCTTCTCTCCATCGTCCACTAGTTCCCAAGCCCATCCTTGATGATGATCCACATCACCCGCTCACGCATCATTTTTCGTCCATACTGTCATCCTTGCAGATGTCTACGTCCCCTTTGCCAACGTTCTATTTGACCAGCATTTCTAAGTGATGTTTTCCACCGTTTATCTCTCTCGTATTTTAGCGACATAAGGTCCAGCCCATTTCATTTAGTATTGCTATTGATTTTCAGCGTCATACAAGAGCATCGCCACATCTGCAATGAGTTTCTCATTTTTCTCGATTTTCTCCGCCACCTCAACACCTCCAGCATCAACATCATCACTTTCATCAAGTTTGCTGCAGAACCCTGTGTTACAGTCGTTCTCCTTTACATAACCAATCCCTGCACCAATATCGTCAAAACCATCCCCACTAGGTGATCCGTTGTCAACCCCATTCACTATGGACACCAACTCTCCTGATTCTTGTTGACTAATAAATGGTTCACTATATGACGTCAATTCGGCGTCCGGTTGAGCATCTAAAATACCGAGTAATTCGTTTCTTTCTTCTCTAACTGTGGCAATATCGTTATCTCGATTGAATTGATCATCATTTTCCAGCTGGCTCAGCTGATCCTTCTTATCTGTGGTCTCGCCTGCGACCAATGAACCCACTTCATGATCTTCATTATCCGGTTCCTCACCGTCCTAAATGTTTTACCTCTCGATTGAGCCAGTTTCTTCTCGAACTTTCCGATGCCCGAGTTGATTTCTTTATTACTTAGTTTCATTTCTTCATGGTTCTGGTTTTGTTGATCAAACCTCCGATTCATTATTTTTATTCTCCCATTTGTTGCAACTTTAATTCGTCGATAAAATTTTTGATCCAATTTTTGGTTTTGGTGATCAAAGAAATGAATCCAACATTTCTTGCATTATTTGTTTACTTTGTTAAGTTATAACAGCCAATAATTACGTCATATCGAAAGTTCCAGGTGGCCTGGGAACTGTCTACACCAACTCACCTTCAAATTTTTTTCCGATGAACTTTAGTTTAAATATCGTGTTTGGTGAATGGTTTTCGAGGTACGGGTTGAATGACAAATAGAATCATCCTAGCTGCTAAGTAGTGTCGATGATCTTAATGTTATCAATAATGTTAATTAGCATATTTTGAATTACTTAAGGTTGCGCTTAGCGCAGGTTATTTGCAATAAATAGTCGAATATTGGTTGTCTCTCCTTGCCATAAGGGTAAATATTTGTCAAATCTTTGCGAAATTGTAAACAAACCTATTTCATATGGCAGATCAATTTTATCTTGGCTATGCAAAATTCTATTTAAGGTAGTGGCACATAGAACTACTGTAAAATGGATCGGCCGCATCAATTCGCCAATGGACAATTTCTCGCAAAATTTGTAATCGTAGGAGGAGCTATGCAATGGGGCTTGTTAGAACCACATGTTCTATAGGTGTAATTTATCCAATTTGGACACAAAAAAGTTTTCCAACAAGTTCCGATAGCAGTCACCAGAAACTGTTACAGCATTGCCTCGAGCATTCTCAAAGAAATATGGCCTAATGATTTCGCCGGCCCAAATGGGGCACCAGACCGTTATTCTACGAAAGGGTAGTGGTCTTTGGAGTATCAATTGAGGATTAACAAAGTCAGCTGAGTCAGTTGGGTTGATTGTCGCCCAGTCTTTACTTTACCTCCCGCAGTGTTTGCAAATTTTTTAATTATTCATTACACGCTGAATGGTTAATTTGCTCGGCACATGATTGATACCGAAAAAATCACGTAATTTCCTCCGCATATTCAGAATTGAACAATTATTTAAATAATATGTTTTAATAATTTCAACACGGCGGCGTTGGAAGCTCCATAATAAGTTTTATCGACCACAATTCAGGAAGTTGAATTTTCTATATCGAACTGATGAAGGAAGCATTGCACCACCCTATACATACATTTCCAATCGAAGCGACATCACACCACTTCCTTAATAATAATAAAAGATTTATTAGTCTGAAGTATTTTCCTGTTATGGTTAGCAATTCAAATTAAATAATAAGGGAAAAATCTCAACTGGAAATTTATTCAATAACGTTTTCGCACAAGTTTCGTATTATTATTATGTAACACAACAGTTAATTTTATACAAACGAGAAGAACTGCATGTTAAGGAAAAACTCGTATGTACGAAAATAAAACAAAAAATCCATTAAAATTCACCTGCAGTAAATTGAAAATTGTTTCCCTTTCTTTCTTTTCATTTCATCGCAAGATATAGAACATACGTTATAATATTTACAGTGCGTTGTAAAGGGTGCTCCATTCTATAAATACATAATCTATCTAGATAATGTGATGGCTTATCATGGAAAAAAAATTCAATTCGTAGATGCCTGCGATGAGGTAACGTTTATCCAATTTGTCTTAAAGCGGCGAAGTGAAACCATATAAAATATTTTCTTTTATAGTTAGATCTATAAATAGCCCGGGAAAAATGTATTCTATAATTTTCATGAAAATTTTATATACTGTATAATTGTGCATTTATACACAAAACGTATTTTTCTAACTCGTTTTAATTTAATGTTGAATTACTGCCAAAATTATACATAATATATCAAAATTCCGAAATTTGCGTGGTTTTTATAGTATTTGGAATGCCGCTCGCTTTTTCGCGACTTCTTGTGCAAATTTTAAATAACTCATTTTTGCCTACCGTGGAAATATAAATTAAATAAAACATTCAAAGTTGAAAAATGAGCAAAATGTTATTCATGTTTTGATCGTAATGGTTGTCGTAATATTTAATTTTGATTTTGATGTTTATGCTGTTTTGTGTTATTTCAAAATATTAGATGTCACAAACTATTTTGACAAATTGGAGTTAGTAAATACCGATACATATAATCCACCTGCTAAAAATTGTCGGATCGATCGTGATTTGATATCTAAATTATCTATTCAATTTTAAACGTTGTAGGTTGAAAAGTGTCCCTATATGGATGGAAAAGTCAAGAGTTCAAATTCATTCTACAGCTCAAACTATCAGCAGATTCTTCCAATCAGAAATGGGTTCATTATAAAACAAAATGCAGCTACAAATACAGAAATAGTGTGCTAGATGGAACCAATTACAATCCGTGATTAATAAACTGTATTGTATTTGACGCCATTTTCGTGGTACTTACGTTAAGGGACAATGAGCCTTTATTCCATTTGGAACCTTCATTCATTCATAGGTTATGGAATAGTTTAATATATTGGTTATCGAAGCATTCGTGGCAAATTCTAACATTCAAAAGTCACTAAACAACCGCCGTGACAATTCGACCATAATATCGTGTTCTCTCAACAACGTGGATGCCAGGCCATTGCAGTAAGCATCACAAATTCAACAATCATTTACATATACTTTTTGTTTTTATAAATCGATATAATCGGATAAAATTCCGAATAGAAAAAACTACAAATGCATTAGTAACGCAACAAGGTTTTTTATATCGGCAACATTTTGCCATCACGCCCTATCACCACAATGTATATACTAATTTTCGTTTGATGGAATACAAATGGCGTAAACAGAGCACCTTGCAGTGGAAACAACAAAATCTTTATAAAATAGCTATATATAATCAGGAAAACAATTTGTTTTTTTATACCTCCTTTTTCAAATAAGAGAGCATTCCTGCGGAATAAAATCTTATAAGTATTTTTCAAGTTGTCGACATGGTTGACCTCTGAAGTTCATTCAGTAGTTGGATTTGAATTTTGGTTGGGATGTGGAGAATTTAAATGAGAAGTTTCGGGATGCCTAGAAAGAAATTTGGGAAAGATTCATAGTTTGGAATTCGCTTTATAATTTTTGAGTAGAAGAACATCTCTTGAAAAGTAGTTTTATCACTTTGGTTCGGTCCCCTACTGATCAAGTGGCGCAGGTTAAAGCTATGGCATTCAGATGAGGAGGTACAGGGTTCGAATCCCACCAGCGGCAGGATACTTGATTGTTATGGTGGTGGTGTGACATGATCCCTTTTAGTGTGCAGTATTCGGCGCCGCTACATTCGTTATAACGAGATATACAAATAAATAGATTTTTTTTGACTTATTAAACAAATTTTTAATTTAGAGACTGCTAAATCAAAGAAGATTTTTTTTTATTTTTTTTATTTTGATTTCTCGTTATAATGATACAATGTTAGAACAGTGTCAGAACCCATATCTCTGAAACCACACATTTCCAAAAATTTTGCATATCGTCGGCGAAAAATGCAGAATGAGATACTTAGTCTAAAATCGAAAATTTTCAAGCTACAGTTAAAACGTCCTCACTCTCATCTTTGCAATTAAATAATTTATTTTTTTGATAGAAATTTTCTTAAAACAAGCTAAGTGTTAAGAAAATTTCTATCAAAAAATAAATTATTTAATTGCAAAGATGAGAGTAAGGGCTTTCTAACTGTGTCTTGAAAATTTATGATTTTGGACTTACTCATTCTGCATTTCATGACGACGACGATATGTAGATAAAGAAAATTTGTTTTCTATTTTGAACTGTTTAATCAAAAAGTACAAAGTGTGGGTTCTAATTTAAAGAAAAAACTAACTTTCGTCAATATCTCCAAAACTGTTAAAAGTAAACTACTCTATTGAGTTCCCAGGTCATTGAAGATCACCACTAAACGTCAACCTCGACACGGAACAATTTCCTTTATAAGTAATACTCATTTATCTTATCTTTTATCTTATCCTTTCTATTAAAAAGCTCACCATGTATACTGCTAATGATTAGTGGGCCTCATTTGTGCAATTGACATTTAAATAGTAAGCTTTTTATGTTTAATGTAAAGTACTAGTGACATCTATGAACGGATGGTCACTAATTCAATAAGTAAGAGAGTCCTACCTTGTTAATCCTGTTGTCAAGAATTAATTTATCATTTTGGATTCTGTATAGAATCTTAAACTCAAATTAAATATCTCGTTTCGACCGAGCAGGCCGTTTTTAAATTTTAATGTTCGCACTACCTGTGGAAATTCAAAAAAAATTAGTGTAGAACCAGTAACAGTTCCATCTGTTTGTCCAAAATATTCTTATAAGTTAAGTAACTGGCACTAATATTCTTATAAGTTATTAAAAATTTCGGTTACATTTTTAATAATTATCAAATTGATACAAATTCGTTTTCTTCATTTCAGTAATTTCAGAGATCATTATGCAGCGATTCCATACGAAAACGATTCTGGATTCTGCCGTCATTTTTATGAAACTTGGGAAAAATGTTCTCGTCTCAAAAATTTTTAACGACCTCTTTCAGAAAAACTGCCTAATCTATTTTAATAAATAAAGACTTATCTGAAAGAAATTTAACGCTAGTTTTAGAAACATTTATTATCAAATTTTTGATTGGTTGTGTGAGAAAAGTAACGATTTTTCGCAAAACCTGATTTTCTGCAATTTTGACTTTCGCAAAACTTCCGGTTGACGAGTTTTTTCTTAAGTTTGTTCATTCCACAAACACAAATCAAATTCCGTTCCCTAATATTTCTATCATGGAAGAAAACTTGTAGAACCGAAATTTTTCAAGCTCTACAAAACATGGGTTACCCGGTTATTTTTATTAAAAAAATTACATTTACTAAAAGAAATTTTACGGCTTTAGTATAATGGCTCATTTTAACTATCTTTTTGATAAATCCTTCAGTCCTGACAGCCAAACTAATATGATTTAGGTTTTAATCTTTTATAAATGTATAAATATTGTAGTTTTGATGATGTTTGTATTCTTACAACTTTTACTGCACAACAACTTTTGAACAGGTGCAACTTTAAATTGAAGCTCTTTCGAAACCAAACACAAGGCCATAAACATATGGCATGTTGCATGCTTATTTAAAGGATTACACTTTTTTAAATGGACTATAACATCTTTAAGGATTTGAATTGTCCATCCAAATTTATCAACTTTTGCTGAAATGTTGGAATTTTTCCTGTTCAACACTCATAAATAACAAAATAAGTATTTATGTTAATGTGGGGCAATTACACAGAAGTAAAGTCATAAGATGTATCTTAGTAAATGTTATTTTTGTTTAGTAACGAGATAAGCCATGTTTGGAGAGCTTGACAACTTTTGGTTTTTAAATTTTTTTGCTTTAAAATAGGCAATGTACGTAATTTTGTTTTCAATTTTTTTTATGTTTGAGGAATAACCTAACTTACAAAAAAATTCAAGTTTTTGTCGAATGAACTGAAAAATCATATTTTTTCTTATACAATCATTTAATTAAAATTACACATAATGTTTTCCCTAAGTTGAAAGGTAGAGAACAGAATCTGAACGTTTTCGGCTCGTAAATTTTATATTTACGAAAGATAATTAAATAAGCCGAGTGCCAAGTAGAAGGGGTTCATTTAATGGGGATTGACATTATTGACACTATTTGCATAAAAAAATTTCCGGTATCGTAGATTTAACGTAAAACTCACTATATGACCCTGATATAGTTCAGCGTAATATCAAATGACCCTAGACCCATTTCCAAACGAAGGAAACAAATATTCTGTTTAGTTCTGCGGTAAATTAAAAATTCAAACTTGTCTTTCCTGAAAATCAATTTAGTTTATACAACCATTTTACGACAGACTCCGGGATTGGTCAATAAATTTAAATTAGCCAAGCTGTCTCCATTATTTAGCATAATAGATGGAATCATTTGATTGTCTTAATCGTAAAAATCTCTTCATGTGTCACAAAGAAGCAAACCCGTGGAGTTTATCCTTATTTATACTATTCACACTGGAAGAATCAGCAAGATCTACTAGAACATAACGTTACGCTCCTCCTCAAATGACATGAACTCTCATCATCTTACCCTATTTCTAATATTTCGTAGATTACGATTTTATGACGAACTCTAACATATCCTTAATTTATCCAAACAAAAATTATTCTCAAACCGGTAGAATCGGTTTGAATTGATGATTATTGTTTTCATTCAATGCTCAGATTATATAAACAAGTCTTATTCAAGTCAGATATGGCATGCGGTTTATTTGATTGCGTAGTACAAATTATGGCTCTATGTATTCATTTGATATCAATATATCTAATTCTTGTTATTAGAGATTTTCGGTTGTTAGTTAAAAATTTACTTCTGGCTCGTTTAATTGGGCATACGTCTGACTATCATTTCCATAACGAGGCCTAGAGAACAATAAGTGGGATTATTGCTTTAACTCAATACTACTGAAACAAGTTCTACTCGAGATTTTTTCATAAAATTGTAAGAAACTCCCTTTTGCCCGTTCAGAAATTTCAAATGGCTTATTTGATTCAGTAGACATTTGGCCAGCATTTCAATAAAGAGCGTGAAAACAATCTTTTCGTTTTTTATTATAACTCACTACTAAAACTACTCAGACAAGTCTTATTAAAATGTTTCAAATTGTAAAACATCCATATTTTCATACAGACATACAGATAAGTATATGGCTACAATTTCCATAAAATGGCTTTTGAGAACAACCTCTGCTACTTTTGTTTCACCTCGTGACTTATGTCATGTAGTGAATTTGTAAATCTATTACAACATTTGTTGCTTCTGGTATGTTCTCCTAATTTGATTCAGAAAATTTCATAGAACGTAGGATGAACACAGAATATACACAAACATTAGAAACGAAATATTCACGTCTGATATGCCTTCCAGCAAGCTGGCTAGAAGCTACCTGAGATCGCTTATTAGTTCAGATTTATGAATCAGTAAGTAACAAGAAGTAACAATTAACAAAAATCAACATGTAGTAGTAAGTACACTGTTAAAATGCAATGTTTTGTTATTGGCCGTTAAAAGTAAACCACTCAAACTATGCGAGCTCTGAATAAATTTTATTCAAAAATCTTCCGACAAAAATTCGTTTGGAAATGCCACTGATGCCATTTGAGTAGATGATAAGTTCATATATGTCATCTGTACGTAATAGAATTTTGGTATAAACTACGATGTCATGCTATTGGCATTGACAAAGTGTGTCACTCAACCAATTCAACCAATTGAATGAATGAGTTTTACTCAAAAAACTCTTTCTACCAACCCGTTTGGAAATCAGATTTATGTCGTTTGAAAGGTTAGGGCAGTAGAAATCATCCGATAATAGTGGCATTTTAGTGCAAACTCTACCATGTCTTATCATTTACTGTTAAAAGTAAACTACTCAAACACTATAAGGGCACTGAATAAGTTCTTCTACGAGTTTTAGTCAAAAGGCTAAGTCTATAGGAATCAACCGATAATAGTAAAATTTTGGTACAAACTCTGCGGTGTCTTGTCATTAACTGTTTAAAAACCACTCAAGCGCTACGAGTGCACAGAGTAAGTTCTACTCAAAAAATTTTCCGCCATCGTTCCGTTTTGGAATACCACTGTTGCCATTTGAAAAATTTAGTCTCTCTTTAGTTTGAGTGAACAAACATCAGAGATTTATTTTTTAATTTAAATTCTATAATTGATATTTTATTCACTCGCTTTAAGATACCACTCAACATATAAAGCGACATCCAATATGAACAATACAATATAGAGCAAGTGAGCTGAATAAATTTAGAAAGAGACGAATTGAATTTTTGATTTAAATTTTATATGAAAAACACAGCGTGCGTTTTATCTTTGTCTATAATATCGAACAGCTGTCTTTTCAACATTGTGTTTAACAGTGTAAAAACTAAGACATGCAGGTTGTGTTTCTTTTGAGTGAAAGACTAGAAATTCAATTTGTTGTTATGAAGTTATTATAATTTGCGACTGTCTTAACTATTTAGTATTGAGTTATATTTGTAATGATGTTTTTTGAATCGCTGTAGCCGAACTAAGTTAATCACTGACATTGAGCTGCTTGCCTAGTTTTCCCCAAAATTAACTTATTGTTTAAGTTAAAATAATATTAAATATATTTCCGCTATAATTAATTTTTTCTTTAAATTTCCAGGTAATTATCCCGCATAACATCACCCGAGAACAATGGATACATTAATACGAAAAAAATTGGTAATAAATTTCGCGCTATTGCTTAAAATTTTGGTTTAGCGCATTCATATCCAAATTTGAATTTAATATTGCGTTTATAACGTAGGCAAAGAGGTTACGCTTTACAGTTTTTCAATTAATCGTTTGGTGAAACTGGTAACCTAATTCTAAACAAAACTATTCACCGAAACTATTTGGATTGAATAATTGTGCTATGTAAAATCTGAACAGGTAAAATATGTACAATGTACATGAATATCTTTTTATAACTTACGTACATAATCGTGTAGTTTATCTTTATAATTAATTAAAATTAATTTATTACGACATAAGTTATGAGTATCTCCATTTATAACTAAAGTAGTTTAAACTATAATTTATAAAAACTAATTAGAGGAAAACTAACGCTAGTAATTTGTGTTATTTATAGAAAATGCAATTAAAGTTTTAATTGAGATGCATTCAAGATTAAATAAATCTGTTCAGCAATATCCAAATCCAACGCGTTTAGTAGAAATCATGATTGTTACCTACTCGACTTAAGGACTAACTTTGCCAAATTTGCAGAAACACTGCTTTATTTCAAACGGAATTTGACTAAGTACTTCATTGTTGTATTTAATGCTCTTGTATACCAGTTTTTATATATTAGATCAAGTTTCCGATGAAATATTTAAAATCGGCGTTTTACAAATCTCTCATTGGTTTTCCACAGATTTAAATATAACATGCAAATTTTATTTTGTGAATAATCTGTCAGCGACTGACACGAATTAACCGCCAATTTAATTAGTCAATGTGGCATATTGTGAATTGAAAATCATTAGCCAATTAGAAATTAACTTGTTATTCGATGCCGTTTGCCAACAGATCATTTTAGTGAATCTCCACATTTGTTAAGAAAATATATTGCTTTACTAAAATTATTTCACGAAAAAATGAGGATCGAAATCGATAGGCCAAGGATAAAACGAGAATCATACTTACACACGTGTGTTAAAATATAGTTCACAAATTCACGTTATAATGCCGACTTGTTCTGAAGAGTCATCCTCAATTATACTCTCGATTGTGCTCTAGTACCATGTTTCTACTACTGTAATTGAAAAAACTATTTACGAGCAATGATATTCATTTGGTTTAAGACGAGTATTTAACTGATTCGTCTTGCACGCTCAGGGGATTTTAAATATCTACATGATCGTCAAGATTTAAACCTTTTGGCCAGCGACAGAAAACATTAATGCTGATTGCATATAGGTGACGTAATATTGACATAATAATGTTCTTCACATCGGTCATTGTTCAGTGCAACAGAATACTGTTTATTTCTCAATAAACAACTTCTCAAGACAACTTATCCTTATATGTTTTACATTATTCGGTCTAAAAACGTTAACATTGCATCGTGTTTTACGGTAATTGGTCTCGAACCGTTCGAGTTCGATTGGCGGTTGGAGACCTGGGCTCGATACAGGGCTTCGATGTCTGTGTTGTCCACTGAATGGTATCCTGTCCACAGGATTATACGTCCCTGTAGGTCTTGTTAGAAACGCGATTACGTAATAATTACATAACTCGGTCGAAGTATAATCCGAGCTTGGTTTTATTCTAGTCTATTTGACCTCCGGTCTACTCCTAGTTGTTTTGAGGGCAACAGGTTAAGATCAGAGTATCGTTTTTGTAAGACTAAGGAATTTTGGGGTATCCTTAATTTTCTTGAAATTATTTTTGAAGCGGAACTTGATAAATTTTATCATTGAAAAATCAGAAAAATCAAAAATATACTCCTTCAAAATTTTCAGATTTATCTGAACCATTTTATGAAATTTTACGTATATCCATGCTACATTGAATAGTCATAGTGAAATCGATAAACATAATTGACCAAATCTTTTTGAGTGCGGAATTATTTTATTTCTGCCTAGGTTCATATTTTAGGTATCTGTCTATCATCCGGCGCCTTTCGCTCAATGGTTACACCCGATCGTACCGCATTGTACGGTAACGTTTTTTAAACTACTCCTATCTTTGGTATTTGTATAGTTCTTAGTGGTTCTTCTTTTTTCAATGGTGGCTTTGCAGTTGGTTTTGTATACCGCCACCAAATTTTATCTGGTAGAACTAAACAATCTATGAACTATAGTTGTTGAAAGGAGTGGGGTAAACTGAATCGAATAATATTTATTGACCTATAGTTTTATGTTTTGTGTCCTGGTTTGCTGCCAAGTCACCTCCAATTCATTCGTGGATCACTTTTGATGTCCTACGATTTTACCAATTAGGTCGAGGACGCACCGCTATTTTTAAGGCATTCACCCTTATTGCGAATGTCGTATCGACATCGATATGATGCCGATTGACAAAATTGTGATTGTGAATGTCGATATCGCTATCTTTTGTCGATCGATCTGTCATTATTTTGTCGATGCCATTTTTACTAACGACTGCGTTATATATTTTTGCGTGTTAATATATTTTCAAAATGTTAGTAGTAATAATTTATAATTAATTAATAGAAAATAGAAAACAATTAAATAAACCATAACTTTTTATTTTTATAATCATACGTATTAGGCACAAAATCACAAACAAGCCCCAATTTGAATGTCTTGTACGTTTAATGCAAGAAAATATGGACATAGCCAGGGGAACTAATTAACAGGGAGGAATTGTTTAACACTGAACTGTATGTATCCTCATCTTCAAAAAATAATTTAGTGAAACTCATTTTTATATATGTATTATTATATATTATAAAATATTTTATTTTCAATTTTCACCAAATTTATATGAGGCTAGATTTTTGTTTTGACATATAAATATGAAACGAATAAAGGCGTAACCAGCGAGTCTGTAAGAAATTTAAGTAACAAAGCGACATCTGAAAAATGTATGTTTATTGACATTACTGACCAGCGAAACTCAAAGTACTTTTCGTTCAGTTTCGTTAAATTTGAATTGTCATTTAGCAATCCGTAACAAGAGCGAAAATTATCACCCAAAATTTAAATAATATTTTTTGTACATTTTTCATCAGCTCTTTTCAGCTCAATAGATTCCGCTTGTTCACAAATATTTGTAGCCACACAAGGTCCATCAGCATGTTGAAAACCTCACATGTCATGCGAGTGTGGATAAAAAATTGCTGTTGACATTGTTAATTTATAAAATCGTTACCTAAAATAAATTATGTACATATACGTCTAAATACTCGTAGTTTATGTACATACATAGTAATCTACAAACATGTTACTTACGTACGCATGGTAATCTGTCTTTTGTGCGATTTATTTTTCGTACCACACAAGACCGTTTTTTTTATTTTTTGCCCCGTCGTCTTTTAAATAGGGTGGGAATCTGTTCAAATTTCACAGATTCATTTTTAACTAAAATCGTGGTGTGGTTAATTTGTAATTTTGCAGATTGACATTTAAAACTGCAATTGACAAAAATAATCGTGTTACAGATTCGCTGGTCAAACTGTCAAATATTCTGTAAGAAAACGTTCTCGTTAAATTCTGTAAGGTTTCGTTACTGACTCTTACAGATTCGCTGGTTATAGCTTAAATCGCAATCGTTAAGTTATAAAATTTATTCACAATACTATTGTTTTATTTTAATCATCTACGGCAATACTAAGTAGTCGTTTCGATAAAGTTAGACAATACAAAAACTAAACAATCACGACAACTCAAATGAGTGTCGATTGTCGATTGAGACGACATTCGCAATAAGGGTGATTAATTTATGTATTGTAAAGTTTCATGCCAGCCTATATAAAACTGGCACGGAAGTTGGGCTGACCAATGAGTTATACACCACGGCATAGGGTTCATTATATGTGTTAATTTTCTACACCTTCTTATCCAGTTTCGAATTAGTACCACAAGATTTAAACGCCACAGCCTAAACTTACAATTTGTGAAGTTTTTTAATTCTAATTACACGTAAACTTGTTTTTGTATTTGGATAAGGCAAGTGGGGAGAGAGGGAGGGGTTAACATTTTTTGATTTCGTTCCAAGTTTGCTCATTCTTCTTTGTGTTTCCATCCGTTCAACAGTTACTTGACTCTTGGTGATGAAATTGGTTTAACGTTCTTCTCTATGATCCCCGATCCTGAAAGCTTTCTAAATCTAAAGATAGGCGAAAAAGTAATTCGTATGTAAGACAAAGTTATTGAAATCCTGATACAAATTATGAACAATAACCCGGAACCTGCTGAAGCGTCTAGTACTCAAACTACCTTTGTAACGCTGATTACCGATACAGTTTTTCCCATTTTGATATAATCATGTGGCTATAGTTTTAAAGGTTTTGAACCAAGAAAAAATTTTGTTATCAGCAATTTATTTCACAAATCTTCCATTTTGGTACTGGTGACTCCGTTGGTACAGACAGAATACATTCATGTCTCATACCATTGAAAAGCTCACTAATGTTACATATTTAGATGATGAAACTTAGTATTAAAACTACTATTGTGACGCATGAAGCTATTACAGTACGCTCATTCCAATAGAGTCATGTGACATTTCGTTTGAAAGGTTTTAAAAACGGCAATAATTTTATTATCGATCCTTTAGTTGATAAATTCATCGGAGTGAAGTTTATGCCAAAATAATAAAATATACACTGTGTCCTATTAGAACTTAGAATTGAAAAAATACTCAAATATTGAACTTTTTTTAAATTCTTAAACATTTGAAGTTATTTATCTCGGCCCCTACGGATTGTCCAGAGATGTTCGAAGTGGTTCTGAACTAGTAATTGATGTAAGAAATCAATTTTATTTATCCACATGCTCGGAAATCTCTGACATTTTTGTTATTCGAGACAGAACATAATTGAGTGTAATATGTAAATTCTTAAACATTTGAAATTATTTATCTCGACCTCTACGGATGGCCCAGAGATGTTCGAAGTGGTTCTGAACTAGTAATTGATGTAAGAAATTAATATTATTTATCTACATGCTCGGAAATCTCTGACATTTTTGTTATTCGAGACAAAACATAATTGAGTGTAATATGAAAATTCTTAAACATTTGAAATTATTTATCTCAGCTCCTACGGATGGCCCAGAGACGTTCGAAGTGGTTCTGAACTAGTAATTGATGTAAAAAACCAATCTTATTTATCCACATGCTCGGAAATTTCTGACATTTTTGTTATTCGAGACAGAACATAATTGAGTGTAATATGAAAATTCTTAAACATTTGAAGTTATTTATCTCGGCCCCTACGGATTGTCCAGAGACGTTCGAAGTGGTTCTGAACTAGTAATTGATGTAAGAAATTAATATTATTTATCTACATGCTCGGAAATCTCTTGAGATTCTGGAGAAAGTGGATAAATAAGATTTGTTTCTTAAATCAGTTACTCAGAACGACATCGATCATCTCTGTGCAATCCGTAGTGGCCGAGATAAATAATTTAAAATGTTTAAAAAATTTCGTAATACACTCAATGATGTTCTGTCTCGAATAACAAAAATCTCAAAAATTTCCGACCATGTGGATAAATAAGGTTTGTTTTTTACATCAAATGCTAGTTCAGAACCCTTTCCAATCATCTCTGTACAATCCGTAGGGGCCGAGATAAATAATTTCAAATGTTTAAGAATTATCGTACTACACTCAATGATGTTCTGTCTCAAATAACAAAAATATTAGTGGTTTCCGAGCATGTGGATAAATTTGGTTGGTTTCTTACTTTAAGTACTAGTTCAGAACCACTTCGAACATCTCTGTGCGATTCCTAGTTGGTTTTGTTGTAAAAAATTTCATTTTTTAAAATTCACTCAGAACTTTCCACAAAAATTGAATGTTTGCTACGTATAGTGTAGAAACATTTCGCTCATTTGCTGCAACAGTGACACAAACTCAAAATTCACTCATTTCTAAGATATTCGAATCAAACAATTCCCAATAAATCATATTTTTATTATTTTGTCTTAAAACATACTCTCTTATGTAGTTATTTCAAGCAAATTAGGTAAAATTCCATATCAAAAATCACTCAATTCGCGAATGGAATTTACATTTTAAGACATTGGAAACTATCCTAAGAAAACTTACAAATTATTAAAGAATTATAAAAATTAAGATCCGACTGAGGATGTAGGAATAGAAAAAAATTGTTTTACTAATCAGAATGTATTTTAATTTACTTTTGAAAATCGCCGTTTTTACAAATAATTTTGAGTGATATTTTCAAATCGCTCTACAGAAAAATTAAAAATTTTGGATTGTGTCACTCTTGCAGCAAATGACCGATTTGTATTTATTAAAAAATTTCAGATGTTATGAAAGTTGAATATTTGAGTGTTTTTTCTATTTTAAGTACAAATAGGACACAGTGTATATTTTGTTATTTTAGCATAAACTTCACTCCGATGATAAATTCACTGTTTTCACGGAAGCAGAGACCTTTTGTTCATTCCAGCAAATACTCATGTGACATCGTCTGGAAGGTCTTGAACCAAGCAACAATTTTGTCACCAGCACTTTACTTCACATATTGAACGTTTTGGCGTTGGTGGAAACTTAATCCTTTGGTGTAGAATATTTTTGGAGTCGTTTTGTGATGAATGTGGTGTTGGGTGTAATTCAGCGTGGATTGGGCTGGCTGATTCTATGTAAATTGGTTTAACGAGATTTTTGTGAAATTAGTGACATCTAGGTTGATTAGTTGTGATTGTTCGCGGACAATCTAGAATAATCGGTATATTCAAAGGAGTGCACGATGAACGCAGTTTGTAGAGTCTTAGTTAAGACGTGGTTTGCGTTATAATTCCCATAGTCGTTTTGAAACAAAGTTTCTTACTGAAAATTTGCGATGTTTCCTAGTTTGACAATTTCAGACCGTAGTTCTAATTACCTCTTGAGGTTTTGGTCCCCTTCTAGCACTTACATTTTTCGGATCAGCAACCTTCAAAACGTCGAGAAACATTGTTTTGAACCAGTATCATTTTTTATCAGGATTTCAAAATTTTGGTCTTACCGATCGAAGTAAATTTAATATGACAACGCCATGACACTCCGGGTTTATAGAAAATATTGTTTTATTATAAAAGACAAGTTGCAATATGTTGATAACAGTTGAAAGCATTTTGTGCGATCGAATTTCCGCAACTTGTTAATTTCTTTAAAACCAAAATATACTCAGGCGATAGTTACATCAGACATTCACATCACACTGGTCGACTACTTTCAAAATTTCTTTTGTATATTTTAATAGTTCGTGTTAATAATACAAAACATATGACCAACATCGATACAATTATGGTTTATTTTGGGTTTTATAGACGAAGAAATTTTATATGTCGAGTGTTTTGTTGAAAAATGAAACTCGACAAGTATTTTATATACGAAACCCAAAAAAAACAAAACGACATGGACACTATAACTATAAGAGAGTTCAACGATCACTCTTGAAATACAGAAATATATTATTTTGTTTATAGAAATGGACATGTTTATATAGAAATAAATTATTTTGATTTTATTTAAATTATAAAAATATATCGTTCGATGTATCGCGAAACTGAACACGTTGTGTAAATAAATAAAGAGTGAGCGCGCGCAAGACATTATGCTTATGCATACGTTCGTCATCTTATGTTATTATTTATATTAAGACAATAAAAAGCCGGTACAAGGGGGAAATTGAAATAAAACTGCATATCATTTTAATAACAATCCATTAAAATTAATAAAAAACTAATTTATAACCGTTATTTTGTATTTAACTAAACGAGTATACACTCTCGATCATCCGGGAAAATAAATAGGTTTTCTAATGTATACACGTATGTAACATAAAGATGATGTATATTTTTGACCCGCCTACATGACAAGGCACATCTCGAAAGAAATTGTTACACGAAGTATAAACGGTTTAAGTGCTAATTGACCCTAAAACATTAAGAAACGTCATTATAATGACAGTTATTGATTTTGATCGTGAAGAAAAGTATCTTTCCGGTCCGATTGGAATAATAATCATAATAAGTTTTTATATGTTTTATACATACTCGTATATTTCTATGTGTATACACGAGTAAGACGATTAATTTAAAGAATTTTATAACTAAGTGCTTAAAGCAAAATTTATATTCTTTACATTTCCTTCCGATAATTATAAAGTAACTATAAATTTTGTATAATTTAATATGTATACTTACGTATCTGAAAAAAAACTACTCGTATCTTACTACCACGTTGGACAGGGAAATTACTGGTTACGAGATAAGTGATTTAATCCGGTTGAACGAGCCAATCGCTTTGCATATTTACTAGGAATTGTAATGTTTAGGTGGATTTCCAAATTAAATTGTCCAAAAAATTTATCTTAATAAAAAATAAAAAATAATTTGTGTGTGTGCTTAAAATCAAACTAACCGCTTTATTTTATAAATCGTTCAAAATTGGTAGTATTAACTTAAGAATTAAGGCACGCACTTTGGATGTCGGGGATGCAAATTTTATTAGCGGTGATTCATTAATGCGGAATTAAAACCAAATCACGTATAGTTTTTGAGATTATCATGATTTACGAATTTGAGATAGTTGACCTTATCGGTTTGGTAGTATGAGTGGGTTTTCAAACAGTTTTTGCATTTGGTTTGGAATTCAGATGCTCCTCATAAGCAAATACAAAAAATAATATTCTTTGATCACAATCGTGATAATATCCGCGTTCTATGTACCTTATAGCAGCAACATTAAAATTGTTAATGTTCTTAAGGAATTGCATTGGCTTAAACCCTCAATATACGTTTAGACCTATACTCGGCGTAAAGTATAGACCTATACTCGGCGTATCATGTTGCTCAATATATAACATTTTTAATCGCTTTACCGAACTGGGAATTTTCATCTATCGAGTGCAACATGGCTCTGCAGCAAACAACATTTTAAATAACCGCTGGGCCTTCGATATCGTGAATAAATTGTAATTAATTTTACCAATTTTTTTTTATGTGCGGACTGAGAAATGCCAAGCAGTACGCAATTAGTAGTTGCAAGCTAGCGTTTGTTATACGCAAAACGCAAGCTTTTTCTGTATTTGAATGAAGATAACATTTTTAATACATTTGGACGGCCGCCAAATGCCGTATCGCTAATTTGCACTCCCTGATTGCACTATTCTCGTATTCTCAGCACAGGGAATCTCCTTGCGGTCATGTTATCGTTATGTGTTTGTCTTGTATTCTGAGGTTGATTTCGCTGATGTACGCGTAATCTTTTCCTTGAATTGATTTCAAGCAATCTTCGGCCTACCAATAATTTTTAGTACTGGTAATTTTAACTGATGACGTTGCTCTGCCGTTTTTATAATATCCCAGTGGTTGGTTTTCTAGAATTCCTGAAAGGGATGCCGTAATTAATTCGAGTAACCTGGTTGTTAAAAGTTTAATTTTTCCAACAGTTTGTCAGATCCGATTATTGGTGGTTATGAAATCAATTATTAGTTGACGATATTGATTGTTGATTAGTAAAACAACTCCAAATTCGTGTTTGGTATTATTGTAAGAACCGGTGATGGAGGTTCTGCATGCGAATACATTCCAAATGTTCAGAGTTTTAAGACACAGGCCTTATTCATATTCGAGGCAGTTGTTGAAATGCCAAATTTATCCAAGGCATATGTTGAGGTTTCGTAGCAATTTGTTTTTCACAGATGGGGCTGTTAGCTGTACGCAAACTCGTATGAAGGACCAACATAGCACTCGCACGTTTTGTATGTCCAACTTACGGATTAGTTACCGGTGACTACCGCGAAGAGGCACAAGAAGCCAATCCTGTATTTATCCCTCTGCTTATACACAAAAACCTGACTATACATGGGAAGTTGGTCTAAGGCGCTTACACATACGCCAGATAGTCAATCACAATATTCGAATGGTCTTTTATGACAGATACTGGAGACCACGCCAACTCGAATAAACTAAATTTCATTACGAGGACTCGCGTCGTACTTCAACGGAAATATGTTGCATGAATTTATGAATCAAATAAACTTAAACATGATGAAGGGCCGAAAGTAAACACTCGGCATTCAAGGGAATTATGTCCAATTAAAACCAGAATTAAATAAATTCGGCCAAAGACGATTTTCCTGTAGGTTCACATATAACCAATCACAATGTGCGAGTATTGTAAAATACCCACAGTCGCTAGAATTTCTAGAATAATACGAATCCATAATACACACATTTGTGAAGCATGATTGATGCTTTTTTCTTTGAGCATAGCCGATATATGAAAGTGTCTCTGAAACTTCCTTCTGTGTGAGAAAATGTTTGAATCAATATTTGTTTTATAGTTTTCTTCTCTCTCTCGTCTCACTATTCCAATAAGTAAGGCGATGTAATTTGTTGAACCCAAGCATAAAGAACATTATCGAACATTGTACCCCCTCCCTCCCTTCTTTGGAGGGAAGCACGCTAAACCTTGCTGTATGAATATATCTTGTTTTAATTATTGATCCCGAGATCTAACAGCTACTGAGCTTATAAGTAGCATAATCCCTGACTCTACTAAATATTTTGTTAGACCCCAATTTTACAAAATGCTAATATTCATTCATCGGTGTTCAATACATTGTGTTAAACTATCCGAAATTGCTCACTAATTGCAATAGTTCGGTTGAACCAAACCTCTCCAATCCAGTAAATCTTTAATTGCGCCCATCGTTTTCAAAATTATTGCTCGTCATAAAATTCAAAAAGTTTTTGGATTTATTTGTGGGTTATTGTATTTGTTGTATTGCTGTGTCTAAATCTAAATCATATATCTTTAGGTAAATCAACAGGTTAGTATTGTAACTATAAAATGTATTATACATCTCAACATGAGTACTCTATATAAACAAGTACGAGTATATTATTACCCCATTTATGATATGATGAAGATGATCCACTCAATGAAATATCATGACGTACACGTTTATTAGGTAAATTGCTTTTATTATTATTTTTTCTCTATGTATCTAAACATACTCCATCTAATTTAATTTTATTATCAAGCTGCTAGCAGCAACAACGACATGCTGTGTCATTTATGATTAGAAATGTGATTTATGATTAATAATTAGATAAAACAAATAAAAAAAATGTTTTGATGTCTTCAATTGTTGATTCTGAAATTATCTAAACACACAGAAACATAATTTTATTTTGATGATTGAGCTGTTTTCGTGATCTGCGAGTGTGTTGAATTTAAAAGTAGGATAATCTGATTTTAATCGAATAAGTCAAATATTGGAGGTTTTGAGACGGAAATTAATTTAAATTCGAAATAATTTTAGATATTGTTATGAATTTGTTCTAGAATTTGCCCTATCAAAATGATTCCTACCAATTGAATGTTCCGGACTTCTGGTAGTCGTATATACCTCGAACAAACCAAACCAACCTTCACAAACCAAAATGTACTTGTCATTTAATACAAACTGGCAAACTAACAAATGTTTATCAGTCGTTGATTATAAATATTTCAGTGATCGACAAACCTGAGTTTAAATAGTAAACTTTGATTGAACATATAGAGTCACGGTTTCATTTATGTCATCTAGATTAATAAATAGTATGAACTATCTATCAGTTAGGTAGTCGGAATTTTAGCCAAAAGCATGAGGCAAGGTATAAATTTACTGCAGATAAGCATTTGATCTCGTTAGAGAAGTTGGCCACCACCGAGGTGAAGCTGCGCTCACAATTAGTGCTGAGCGAGATTAAATAGCTTCGTCATGTTGATGGTGAGAGGAGGTTATACTTAAAGTCTAAGGTGAGAACCATTGAATAGTTCTCTTATCCTAAAACTTTGCGACAATTAAGACGATGACTAAACATTTTATTTGCAGTTGCCAGGTTTGCAGGTGTGGAAACCATTCTATTTCAGAAAGCTCTGGATTATGAAGATACACCGATAAACTAGCTCGAAGCAACTACAGTAGACGTGTTTGGTTTCATTGATGCTATCTACGAAAGATGTATTGACTCTTAGTTTGTTGGAGCTTGAAACTCGAGGGAAACAATGGTATCAATCCAAAATCACTTTTCTTGACAATTTCAAGGTCCCTGAGCAAAAAAATAGGTTTCACTTTGTTCGAATGTCCATATCCGGAGAATGTTTCAATGTTTGAACTTGTAATCGTCCATCTGCTTCTATTTTTAATTCGAGGAACTGGAAAGCCAAAAAATAATTTTGTTATCAGCACTTTCCTAAAATGACCCCTATACATGATCCGATCCATTACATTTTACAAGGTAGGTCGACATAAATATTGCGCTGTGCGTAAATCGGAGAAATTCTACCGAGAAGTACCCGAAATGAGTATCTCAGGTGGTTTCAAAATTTTTTTAAGATTTTGTGGGACGACCGAAAAGCAAATTTTTTTGTTCAAATTAGTGGTGCGCGATTCAAATTCAAAGTTGCAAAACAGTTGGCGTGCGATTCACATTCAAAGTTGGAACACTGTTGGCGCGCTTCCCGTTTGAGATATGAATATTTGACTTGACACGTAAGTCACGCTATGTGAATTTGAGCGCGTGCTTGCCGTTTAAGATTTAAAAATTAATTGCGTATATGAGTTTACTTTATTTTTGATAAAAGTGCATCAAATTTACATCTTAAAAAATCTTAATCGTTTCTTAACCAAAAATTCAATAAAATGTATTCACGTGACTGATTATTCAGTCACAGGTCAGCTAGTAAATTATATATAAGAGTCATATCATTGTAAATGTTTTGAAAAATTCCTCAAAAACATATCTCTCTTCCGTCATGCTTACGGTGGCATTAAATTCAAAAGCTGGGTCTTTAGACCTATATGAAGTTGGTCCAAAATTCTAGCCCAAAAAATGGCGGATTTAAAAGTTGGCAACACTAATGCAAGTGTCGTGAAAAAATGAAACTATCGTGATAGAAAATATTAAGATACAAAAATTTGGCCAAAAATGTTAAACTCAAAACTATTAAGGTACTGTAAAATATACGAACATTTACTGCATCAAGTATCTGCATCACCAAATATTTTGTATATTCGAAATGTTAAATCACAACTTATTCTGTTACCACAGCAAAACTGCCATATTTTAATGTCAGCCTAAAAAAATATATGTCGTAAAACTATGAAACACTCATGATAGTTATATCAATTCTATCAAATGAAAAATTAACGAAATAAATAATACATTTTAGTTCCGTAGCAGTTTATTTTGAGACTTAACTTTTGACTATAATTAGAGCTGATGTTAAAGTCTCTAACATCAGAGCATTGAACGACATAAACATTTGTTGGGGAATCTGAGGTGTAAGGGGCTCTCCTTGTCATTCTTCCTGCCATTCTTTTGAACGGTAGTATCATCGGAATAATTACTATGAGGAGCTCCTTAACTACCGATTACCCAACAAATGTTTATGTCGTTTAATGCTCTGATGTATCCTTTGACCTAAAAGCTATTCGTATTCAGCGGCCATACTCAAGTTAATCCACTGAATTAAAATTAAATTGCATATTTCGTTTTATTTTACTTTTTTGGGTTGACAGTGATAGTTTCTTTAATGATAGTATCACGACAGATTTATTTTGGGCTTACATTAAAACATGGCGGTTTTTCTTTCGTTGATAGAATAATTTTTGGGTTAGTATATTTGGGCCAACTTCACATACATGGGCTTTAGGTAAAATACTTAGTGACAAAAATATTAAAACTGTCTGATTTGCCTGAACAATGTATTAACAATTGATAAATAAAAATATTTTAAGAATATTTTCCCTCTATACGAGTACCAATCCGAAAAAACCTTGTGGAAATGTGGAACATTGCGGATGGATCAGGGATCCCTGTAAATTTTCCGGGTTTGGTGCAAAATGTAATTATATTTTCTACTGAATTTAAACCAAATCAGAACAGTTTTATTTTTCCATCAATTGTGTATCATGGAAAATGTTAAATCTGGTCTAATTATCCTATGATGTCAAAAACAAATTTGGTCAAAATTAAGTACTTAGATTAGCTAATAATCAGCATATTTTTCTGGCTCTCGTTGATTCCTCTTGTGAATTATCAAATCTTATTAATCTAGTCTTAGTGCGCCTCTTATATTTGCGTTAGTGGCAGAGGATTTATTAAATTTTTTGTTCACAAAAGTGGTTTACCATACTATACTGATGACGATGTGCACGATTTCCTGAAAACCAACAGATTATGGTGTTCTAGATCCTAACTTGCTCTGATGGGATCTAACACTAATTTAGCAGCAATGATTGTCTAATTTGATTTGGTTGACAAGCAGAAGCCAAATATGACCTTCGAGATCAATATTTAATCGTAATGGGGATTTTCAAGCTGTGTTCATACGAAATGTTTGCCAAATTAAAGCTGCTTTACAAATTTTTGCAGTAAAACTAATTCCAAAATGTGTCAAAGGGAGATAATTGTGAAAAATATTTGCAGTTAAAATTTACATTTTACCCATTGGATTTATCTTGTGGTAAAGTTGAAATATTTTTAGATCTATTTAACTTCTTTTTTCGAGACTTCTTTTTTCGAGTACGAATTTCTATTTCTATCATTTTAAAGATCTGAAAATAACAAATTTGAATTGAGAACATACACAAAAATATATATATTAGGCAAAAGTCTAAAAGTTGGCCGATTTTGCTAAAACTCGTGCACATCGCATGTTCGTCGGTACATGATAACCATAATTTGTCCTTTCTTTATTTACTTGTAAAAACTCAGAATTTCTTAAGGTTTTGGTAGGTGATTTTATTCCAATAGACTCAAGTAACGTCGATGAAGCGATTTCATCCAGTAAGATGTTTCAAATAAATCATCGCTTCATAAGCTCCTTTCTATGTTCGAGTTTTGTTAAATTCAGTGAGGTATAGCGGTAGTTATTCTTCCGCTATCCTTCTAAAATAAATAACATATCCCCAGCTATCCTTCCAAGATAAATAACATACAAACTTCTTTTGGATACTCTCTATGTTACGAATACGTTCATAGTAGAAAGGGCACCTGCTATTAACAGCATACTCAAGTTAGGATCTAACGTATGCGAAGTATAATTATCTTTATTGTCTCTACATATTCAATATCCTCAGTTCACTGTTCAATAAAGCCAAACATAGAGTTAGTTTTAGCTATGCACTGCTCGATGTGATTAGACAAACTCATATTTTCAACGAGAGTTAACCCATAGGTATTTAAATTCATATACTCCTTGTAGAGTGGTACCATTTATATGGTACTGTTGGACAACAAGATTAGTTTTTCGATGAAAAGATATGGTCTTACACTTATTTGTGTTGAGACTCAGCAGATTATTATCACAAGTCACTATAGGTCACTATAGGTCAATATTTTGTTGTAGTTTGTGGGTGTCGTTGATGTTTTCAACGATTTTAAAAATTTTAAGGTCATTTGCAAGCATTAGGACCTTTGAATAATGAATTACATCAGTGATTCCATTAATGAAAATGGTGAAGGTCCACGGGCCAATATGGGAGGCTTAAGGCACGCAGATGGCTGAAATTAATTCAGACCTTTTGTTCCCGATTTCGAGGCATTGAGAGTGGTCGTTAAGTACGATTTAAACCAGATTGCAAACGAACCTTAATTTGTTTAAGCATTCTAAGATTTTATAATAGATGGAGTCAAAGGCCTTTGTTAAGTCTGTGCATACCACATTAACTTGCTTGTGATTTTCTATTTCTCTTATCATGATGCTGGTGAATTCTGCAAAGTTGGATGCAGTTAACCTTTTTGCCATAAAACCATGTTGACTTTGTGATATGCATCGTGAGTTAAGCGGAAGTGGCACCTATTATAGGAGCTTTTCGTTTTTTGCAAATATTTTGAAAATTATTTCATTTACGAGAAAAACGACTATGAACTAAAAGATTGTCAATTAAATTGGCAACAATACCAGTTCAGATCAGTTTTTCAAAATTTTGGGTGGAAATTACGATTTTTGACAAAAAAAAGGTGTTTCAGCAAAAATTCGGTCCCTGTACAGCCCATACGGATTGACTGATTGGTATCTTCCGGTTGACCGGAAGTATATAACATTTATGAAAAATTATTAAAATATTGTAAATTAAATTTGAAACAAAACGAGTTGAAAATCATTTTTTTAATGTTACCGGAAATGACGAGTTTTACCTGTCTCTGCAGTCCAGGTGGGTATGCTTACGAAATTTGGTAGAAATCTTTACTGGAAGTGGTAGCTCAATAGGAACATTTTCAATTGAAGTAAGTTAAATTTTTCGCCTTGGAAATCAAGTGTGGTGTATTCGAGATCTATAGACATTCGTGGAAAAAGGAAGTTGGTGTGTGTGTTGGCTACAAAATGTTCGCCCCTCCATTTTTTTATAAATAGGGAGATGAAATTTTTTTGTGTCATTTTGAAGAGGTTGGGCATTACTTTGAGAGTTTGGTAGAAAACAAAATTAAAAATGATGTAATAATGAATCTGGTACACCTTCGCCTTTATAAACCGTTACAGGGTGTTACACCTTTTCCAGTCATAAATAAATACCGCTGTTTAGTTTAAATATAGATTTTGACCTCCACTTTACAACATAAATAAGCTAAAAATAATACAATCTATTATGTGATGACAAGGAAGTCACCAACCTTAAATTAATAGCGATAAAACTAAAATTTTCTAAAAATTCCAACATTGATGTGCAAAATAACCTATTTACATTAGCTAAGCAATATATAGATAGCAATTCTAATTTCCTATTGTTTACAGAGAACTGGGTTATCTATCAATTAAAACCAATAAAACTTGTATAATTATCCACCTACGCGGGCGCTGAGCTATTTTGTATATATTACCATAAAAGCATAAACTACTGTTTAATCGATAGTTTTTTTTGGCAAAAACTAAATAAATCTAATATTTTTGATTGAATCGTGTATATGTTGATTAGTTTAACACCAAATTTTTTACCAAAATTTTTATTTTTCTACTACAATTGATTGGGGTAGAGCTATACCTCATTACAAACATATGTACTAAATGTACAAGGCATTAACGAATCAATAATATTTGGGCAGAGTATATTACGAAAATTAACGTGACCGACCATTCAGCTAAGAATAATAATTTTTAATTTATTTATTATTTATTTTGTTTATTTTAATTATTTCAAAAATAAAAATTTCACTTCCGCCAAAAACCCAAAACATATAATATTCGATTGTTTATATTAGCGGGTGATGATGATGATGCCTTCCTATTTTTGGGTATTCGTTTGAACTCGCATATATACATACATACAGTCAAATCTCATGTAATATTAGCTGTGAGTATGAAAAAATATGTAATAATTTGGATTACGTGTAAATTTTCATTTATTTGTGTGACAATTCATAGAAATTAAAGAAATTTAAGGTAAATGATCTCCCCTTTACTAATGCGATGCCGCCTTATATTAACCAAATTTGATATATCATGCGCGAGGGTCAACGAACTATTAAACATAATTTAATTCGTTTTATATTATTGATTAGAGTACTGTGTTGTGTATGTGTAGATGACCAATATGTAGGTCATTCCATATACCCTTTGTTGAACTTTATCGCAAGTATATTTTCGGATATATTACTACAACAAAAAATTTACCGCCACAGACACCCTACTCGTCTCTTTACTCGTATGTACCCACTAATCATAATTTTGATGACCCTTTGACATTTTGTTTGATTGCGCTATATTCACGTCATTTACAATTTTATAGATTTGTTTGTGGACAATTTTTTTTATTTTCTTTAGAAACTCGATTATCTTAACATTTCCAATATAAAATTGTTTTTTTGTGGTGGGCGTTGGTTTTGCACAATATGTTGTATGCAAATTATAAAGAAATGCTATAAAAAGTATAATTTATGTTCATTGAAGTTGTTCTATATACGATATGTATTATTGTACGGTTAGATTATGGTAATTTGTACAATTGAATTGAGTTAATTTTTAAATTTACATCTAGAAAGGAATTATATAACCTTGCGTATTAATATGTAGTAAACTTTTAGTCAGAAAGCTCGCTTAACTGCAAATCGATATATTACAAAATTTAACAAAATAATTAATTTCCTTCAAACTCACTTCCCTTCCCTCAAGAAGTGTACCACGAACAAAAGGATGACACAACATATCGACACGAACAAGATGCCAACGTAGACGAAAGGCCAATAAAGAGAAAAGTTCGATAGATACACAAACTTATTGGTATTTCGCAAGGAATTTGCCATTTCTAAATCGAACCAAACTCGATTTGTTCGATGTCTATGATGGTGGAACGCATATGATTATGCCATTTATATACATAGAAAATAAAATGAAGGTTCAAACTATGGAATAGGTTTAAAGCGAATGTAATTAGAGAAGTTTTAAAGAAAGTACAGAGAGATTTTAACTAAGCGTTATTTATTCCCACCTTATACAAAATTCTTAAAAATTAAAGTTACTTTTATTATAATTTAACGCAACCGAAAAAGTTGCATTTCTTTGAACGGGAAAATTTCGTTTCGATCCCTGAAAAAATAAACTTAATGTAAATACCAAATGTCTAGACGTGATGCTGGGAAAATCAAGTTACCTTTTCATTGCCTGTCTTCTAGTGATGACCACCGGGTAAGGCTGAAATGCGGGGCGGAGTTTACTGGCTGCATGGTTTATTTGGTAACGACACCATACTGATAACGGGATAGGCTAAAATTCAGAATAAAAACTAGCCCAGTCTCTAATGTAAAAACGAAGAGCAGCGTCTATTTCCTCTACTGTGGGATATGGGACAAATACCTTCTTGCCTGGAGGAGCGGAGTGCTATTCGTCAGTCAGAGTTAGTTGATTTTGGAAGTCGGTTTATCATATTGAGAGAACATCAGCCACGCTTATTCTCAGTTCTCTATTCATATTTTTTGTGGTTGTCGATCTATCGAGTTTAAGATTTCCGCTTATGATGCAGGTCCTCCTATACTTGCGCTTCTTCTATCGAAGGAGTTTCGTTGTTGCTTTTCTGACGCGGAGATATTCTATTTGAGAGATATTTGTGTCACGGGCCAACCATTTTTCATGAAGTTTTCGTTTATATTCGATAAGTTGATGTCACTGATCGTCAAACCAATCAATACGTGATCTCGCTATATAGTCTTCTTCTTGGAAGTTTGATTGAGGCTCGTGGTTTTCGTTGTGAATACATCAAGCATATGATGACTGCCAATATCGGTGCGGCTATATGATCGAGGGTTCCCCGAAAATTATGCGACAAAAAATTCATTGAAATACATATATGAAAACTACAATTTTACAATAACCAAATGTACGTGAAAACAATGTTGCAAATAACAATTCATCGAAACACAATTCATCAAAACAAAATTTTTCATCTACAGAATTCTTTTGAACATCAGTATTTACAAGTAAAGATGTCTTATGGAAATTTTAAAATTCATGTAAAATGAAATATGGTGTAAATTCTAGGTCATTCACATAAATATGTCATTTAACATAGAAATGCTATAGTTCAGGTGTACTACGAAATACCGGTTTTCAAAATCCCGGTTTTTTAAAATCCCGGATTCATACATTTTGGTGAAGGAAAATTTTATCAAGCAAATTAATTAATATTTGATAAAAAAAATGACGAAATATTCCTTAAAACAAATTAAAAAACTTATATTAGCCATTTTTGAATTTTGTCAAAAAACCATTTAAGAGTCCCTTTTTCCCACATGTCAAATTTTAAAAATTCAAACCGGGATTTCCTAAAAATCGGGATTTTTTTTATACAAAACCGGGATTTCGTTACACACCCTATAGTTCTTTATTCTTCCTCTATCTAGAAAAATATGGATTTGTTGAGCAGGAGCTGGGATATGAATATTCTCATCAAGTGATGCTCCAAAATCGACGAGTACTTTGGAACAATATATTTCCCCATTCAAATGACCATGTTCTTAAAATGCTCCAATCATCCAAATTTATTTTTGCATAAAATCATGGGGAACTGCTCAAATATGAGTTAATAGTTAGGGCATTTTAGTTATTATGAATTTTTTCGATGAATTGTATCTTCGCACAATTCGTTTTCATACATTTTTCGGGTCTCAAAGGAATTCACTATCGAGATTTTACAATTCATCGAAATAAAATTATATCGATATTGAGTAGATTTTGAAACGGATTATTGTGCATAATTTATTGGAATCAAACTGAATTGCTATAATAATTCGAACATTTCGGGAAGCAAGTGGTTGGCCCCAAGTACTAAAATGAAGGGATCATCTAATATCATTCCTTCGGGAAAAATTATTTATATAAATTTATTTTCATGGACATGAGTTTTGATATCAAATCCCACTAGAATCAAGATGATTGATTATAATGATGAAAAAAATGTGAAAACACAAATAAGCTTGCAAAAAAATAGCTGATTATGGGACAATATACCATTTCTTCGGAAGCAAATTGTTTTGAAATAAAATTGGTTTGATTTTTTCTTGGGTAGGAGCTGAGATATGATATTCTCGCCGAGCTAGTTTTAATTCGAATTTCCTCCTTGCTACCATCGCAAGCTTCGCACGGCTGCGTATGCGGCCAGTTTAACACGCCCTTTACCCCAACCCACATCCCCGTGTGGGTTTTGATCCTAGTATCTGCCTATGTGTTCTTTTTTCCGCTGTCACAATTTCCTGATTCATTATGCTTATGGGTTAGTTGTGCCACCATTCAAACACTAAACCTGCAACGGATTCTAAAAGCTGATTGCCGATTTCCGTATTGCCGATTCGGCGAAGGAGCTACTTGCAATCTGCATTTTGCGGCATGATTTTAATTTAAATATTTATTTCCCATCATAGTTCCACGAATATCGGTCTACCTTTGCAGAGTTCCTTAAACTGATTATGACATTTAGCCTTTGTCAAATAAACCTGAAAGATTGTTGCCTCGAGTCTATCCCCTAACTATTCAGAATTGGGGAAAAAATACTTATGTGAATTTTTACGGCGATTGGGGCTTATAAAAAAATTGATCATTTGCTTGGGAGTATTCATCGATCTTGGAGCATCACTTGACGAGAATATTCATATCTCAGCTCCTACATAAGAAATCGTCAAACGGATTTTTGTTCTAGATATTTGCTATATCTTGAATCTAGATATTTGCTATATCTTGAATGCTATATCTTGAATTGTAGCATATCTATGTTAAATAACATATTTATTTGATTTACCTGGAATTTCAACTGATTTTTTAAAAATTGGCACAAGTTTAAAATTTTTTGCTACATTTCGTGTGTTGTAGTTGTAGTTTTAGATTTAGATTTTTAAACTAAGCTCAAACTCATCACCCTATTTCCCCGAAATATTCGAAGTATTATAAAAATTCAGTTTGAGGTTAATTTACCTCCTCCTCACAATAATCCGCTTCAAATTCTGTTTAATATCGATACAATTTTATTTTTTAACCTAAGATGTACCTTGCTTTCCGTATCACAAAATTGAACAATTAAGAGAAAATTGATCAATATTTTTTTATATTCGTTACGTCTTTTAGATGAATTGTTTCTTTGCTTCGCATATTTGATTTTTTCGATGAATTGTTTCCGTGTAAAATTGTTTGTATTACAATTATTCTTCTCTGAATTCATTTCTAACAATTGTTTGTCGCACTTTTGTGATTGTGTTAAATTATTTTGCGCATAATTTTCGGGTTGCCGATCTAGTGCCATAGTTATACTGGTAGAACGTCTCTTCGAGATCATGACGTGAGCAATTTATCCACGTATACTCGATACGCCTAGGTTATACATTATAGCAAGTTCAGCGACGCGTTGCTGTTGTTGTCACTGAGCTTATGCCAGCTGTATGGATCAATATATGACGTAGTTTCTGCACTCCTACCGATTTTTGCATTAAAGTCGACCGCGATGGCTTTGATTTTTACCACGTCCCATGTTCCCATTTTTATAGTATTGTCCGTGTATATTTTCCGAGGTCGTTGTTTCGATGAATCTGAAAAATGTATACCCGAGGCTTTTGAATAGGGTTCATAACATGAAGGTTTTTGTGAGCGTAGGTAGTTGGGCCGTTCGCTCAATCTGAGCACGTATCGGCGATAGATCTTTCTTATAAATTTAGGCTTTCTGTATGTTGTCGTCAACACAGCTTATCGGTAGATACTGCTTTTGTTTTTGATTTTTTATAGCAGCCGAAATTTTGTTTTACTTGTTCGGAGGTCATGCGAATTGCAAATACATTTAAATTTTGCCTAATTTAAATAAAACGGTCTCAACTATTTTGTCCTAATTTCGAGAGGATTGGATGATGAGACTACCCTCATAACTTTCATGCGTTCAGCGTCAACGATGCTTGGAGACTGAATTTGTTTACTTATATCTTTATTTTCCATCTTTCTATATTTTACTTTTCACTGCTTTTGTTTTTCTTTCGACTGGTGCATTTCCCTGTGTATGTAAATTAAATTTTAATTTTTTCAAGCACGACTTAATGTTAAAAACGGTTAAAGTTAGTACACTAGGTTCTTACTGATTCTAACCTGCATCAAATTTGAAAATCTCGCGAGTAGTGAAACAAATTTATTGAGTAAATTATGTTTGTGTCTAACAAATTTCATTTGGTTTTGGGTTTGATTGCAAATAAGTAAATTTTTTCTATAGTGGGGGGCTTAATGCAAATATTGAGCAACATTGAAAATAGGAAATAAATTATTTGATTTGACTGATCGCAATTGAAAATTTAAGAAACGTCTTTAATTACTTAGTTGTTTACCCTTTCCTAAATCGAATACTTTCCGCAATAAATTGAGCAATTCAAATTTTAAACACAAAAATGAACTTCCTTGATTCGTTTAATTTTATTTAATCCTTTGGAGCAACACAGCAACAATTCTTCGGCTTACTTCTTAAATTTTGCTTAATTGTGGCTGTCATCAAATTGTGCATGCATACTTATATAAATGTGAATAGTATCCTCTTAAATGATCTACAAAATTGAGCAACTAGAATTAACAAAAATAAGCTAACATGCAAGTAATTAAATAAAATAATTTGGGTCTAGTGCACGCGGCATTAGGAATTAATGCGTATGGTACCTAATTACTCTCGTATAGAGCATTTCTGCTTAGAATGCCATACTTTAGAAAGAACTTCGTTTACAAACGGGATAAACAATTTTTAAATTATGCAAGCCGTTTTAATCGTGATACCAAACACAATAAATTGTGTCCAGTTTGTATACTAGATTATTACACCACAGAAATTGTGATTTATGTTTTGTTGAATCATAATTTATATACATTTATGCTATAGTCGCATAAGCACGAGAGCATATGTACATGACTTATGCATATAAATTACATAGTTTTGAAATCGTATGTACACAGCACATTAAAACATATTAAGTACATAAAAATAGTTTAATGTCCAATACATTTCCTAACACCCCATACCATATAGACGCACGCAAACAATTTTCAACCCAGATCTAATTATTATTTTTTTATATGCGCGCTCTAGAGTCAGCTGTAGAGAAGACAAAACGATCCACAACATATCATAAATTTTTAACTTAGCATGTAAACTATAAATGAATTAGCAATTAAATTTTATGAAACCTAAAGATGTGTGAAAAATTGAAATTTTCCGTAGTTGGAAAATTATAACATCTCTAAATGCTAAACAGGTGAATTAACAACTTTTTGAATAAATCGCGTCTTTATCGTCGCACAGTCATGAGTGTTTTGTGGTATAAGACACTTTCAAACTATATATGGCAGCAGAATATGGTTATAACGGTAAACTACCGAGCTATTTATAGTTTATTATTAATATTTTGTATTCTGGTGATAGCAATATTTTGAATCGTATGCGTTCAAGGAACTCGTGTGTGACTTGCTTGTGTGGTGTGTATTTTCAATTTTTTGCTTATAAATAATTTTATCACGTTTTATAGTATTGTGTTGTACAACGTGTTGTGTAACTATGCCGGTTACGTCGTTTTTAAGTACATTTTGTTGTTTCTTTAAATTTATTATTTTGTTTATCGATATGTATGACGAATTTACAGCGAGGGCGACACTAGATCCGTACGGAGGGGTGAAAACTCTACCTTTTGTGAATAGGCACTAAAAATGATAAAATCGCGTTAAAACGTACAACTGATTTGAGAAGGTTATGTACGTCAATGTAGTTGTCTAATTATTGAAGTACGAGTACTTTTTCAAAATTTCCGATATGTGAGCAAGTTTCGCTTCCTTAAGGTTACAGAATTACACCCCTATTCTCTTAGTCGTGTCACCTGTCGATTCTTACGACAATCATTTTTTCATATTCTCTTAGTCGATTGAAGCGTCAATCATCGATTGATGTGACAAGAATGGTATTCCGCGTTTAAAAAGTTATATGTCACCTGAAGTGACTTTTGTAGTCGTGCGAATTTTTTAGGCGATACAAGCATGGAGGTTTAAGATTATTTATTTTGATACGATTTGATTTATTTTTGTCACGTCACCTCATTCGACTAAGAGAATAAGGTTTTATAGACTAAGCGACACGACAATTGTAACGTCGTATGAAACGACATGACTAAGAGAATAGGGGTGTTAGATTCCGAAATCGTCCACTTTAAATTAAGAGGCATTTCAGTATGTTTCGAAATTTATCGATCAAAAGCCCGCAAAAAGTGGGAGGGCATAGAAAGTTTAAATTGTTTTCAAGTTTAATCCAATTCAATAAACTGAATTTCATTAAAGGCTGCAACAAAAAATATTAACTTGATTAAAAATGGCAGTATTCCTGAACTTTTGCTAAATCTCTTAAAAGAAATAACGAATCAAACTTATCTCTTAATCACAGGAGTATTCCTCTAACCACCAACAAAATTCTAATCAATATCGCTAAACAAGTTATCGTTATGATCTTAAACGGCTATGAAAGTTGATAAGACTGAAGAAAAATAGCAACAGATAACGCACTTTGCAGGTTGATTGGGGTTAGAGAAAGATTGCTGATAGGTGCTTTAGCCTCTAGCGGAAGAAATAAAAGCAAATGGGAGGTTGTAATATAAACAAACTACAGATATAATCCTAAAAAAAGTTGTTGCTGACGTTACATTAAAACTTAATAGTTTTTCTTTTAAAATTCAAATTGGGTTTTACAATTGGGGCTTAAAATTCTGTTTTCTTGGTCCGGTACAAATTTTCGTTCTTTTTGAGGTGTCTTATATTCGATATTGTTGTGTAGAAAGTAATCACTTTGAAATTTTTTATTGTTTAATTCCGGAAGCTGTTATTATTAATGACAGTGTCGATACTCTCGATGGTGTAAAGTAGGATTTTCTGCCGCTTAATCTTGGTGGAAAGGGTTTTCTTTTATAGCAGATATTCACTTCCTTAACTCTCCCTACCTTCCGTCGGGTACGAAGTATGCTGTTCGTCCATTATTAATACAATATCACCGACTGTTAAAGTGGGATGATGTTGAGCCCCGATGTTGTTTTTATTGACCTAAATCTAAATTTTCACTCATTAGAAGTGCACTGGGGTCAAATTTCTGCTATTGATGATCCAAAGTTATTTCGATCGTCAAGATCTTTCTAAACGCCTTTGTGGCGCCATTTTGTAACTGCTCTCTTGGCGGTCAACGCGTTTTTTTCAATTCGGGTAGACAAACCTTTACGTGTTGATATTAACAAATAATAAAATGCGAATCACAATCAAATTTGACTCGACTAGTCTCGACTACCCACAACTTCATCAATTAAAAGGATTAAATCTTCCATTACAAAACTTTTATTATGAATTTCAATTAATCACATCAAAAGAATATACTAATTTAATAAATTAATAAGATAATTATAGATAAAAATAACAACAATAGTTAGTTAATTTAAAAAAAAATCGATCAAAAAATGTTTGGAACACATTTATAATAAATAATTTAATTGAACGAATAACTTGTTTAACAAGATTTTTTTCGTCTTTTTGGGCAAAATATTACTTTTAATGGCATTCATAGAATGTTTACGACTTTTTTAGTGGTAGAAAACAAAGACGCCATTTACTCACAATATTTCGCACTCCCCCTATTTTAACCCCAGGGTACTTGTGTAGACAAAGATACACAAACCCTTACGAAAATGAGATCTTCCTTAGGGCTCTTCGCAGCTTGGTTCTGTACTGAGAAAAAGTTGGTCTACTCATCAGGTTGCAATCCAAACTACAAAAATTCAACTCTTGCTCTGTACCGATAGTACTAAAGAAGAACCTATCGATTTAGCAAAGTATATCACCAAATCAGAAACTCCAGGAAATTCTCCCTATATTTGTGTACTAGGCCAACACATATAATTAAGAAGTATTTCATAATCGTCAGTGATATTAATTTGTTCAAGATTGTTTTCAAAAAAAAAAAAAAAAAATTGGGGAGTGCATTTTTCTACTTTTGTGGTAGAAATATTGTGAGTAAATAATGGCCTCTTTGTTTTCTACGACTAAAAAGGTTGTAAACATTGTATGGATGCTATTAAAAGTAATATTTTGTCCGAAAAGCGGAAAAAAATCTTGCACAAATTAATATCACGGACGATCATGAAATACTTCTTAACTTGTTTAACATTATTTGGCGAAATAAAAATTTCCGAGAAAATGATGGTTTGTCAGATGATTCGGCTAATTCGTGTTTTGTGGATTCGATGTCTACTTTGGGGATTTCATGTTCTGCTCTCTCTGAGGCGTTAAATTGTTCGATCGTACGTAAAGTTGCGATGATCTGGAATGATTTTCACCACAGCTTCGACTGAGAATACATGTTCTTTCAGTTTTTCGTCGTAAGATTTGCTCCTTTGTTTCTTCCTCGAAATCAAAACTACTAAAAAATGATAACATAGCTGTTTTCATCCCAAGAATTAGAATTGTTCGATACATACATTCAAAACCAGCCTTCGGCCGTTTTGGACAGAAATAAGTGTATAATTTTTCGTAGGGTGCCTGCTGAGAAACCATCGTCTTCAGCCAAGTGTTTCAGTCTATACAAAAAATCATGAATGTTGGTTCTACCATACCCATTTCCTCTTAAGCTTACTGTTTTTTTCTTATGATGCTGTTCCCTTTTGTATACGTACTGGACGATGAATCTCTGGCAGTACACGAATATGCGCAACAATTTGTGAATGTTTCAACCTTTGTCAATTATTTTATGTAGAGTGCTCATTTTGATAATGCCTAAGTCATTATCGAGTGGGCTCTGCTTGTGTAGATGAGATGTTATTATGCATGGAAGTTCAGTGATTGGCATCTCCCAGCAAATTGTTGGTCCCTATCCAACAAAGTGAGTTTTATGGTAAAATTGGGATTTCAATAGTTGGTACGTAATTTCGTTCTATTTCAGGTAAATTTCCCCTAATTTGAGCTACTCACATATTTCGAATTTACAGGGGAATCTCTATAATATAGATTGCCGACTTGTCTAATATAGATTTCTAACCTGCGTAAAGTTGCTCTGCCCTGGAAATTTCAGAACGTTCTTTATTACAGCATCTCTGGCTTTTGCAAACAGCAAGATGTTGGTTACTTGCTCGAGCTCATCTGTTATTAAGTACGCCACATGTTGCACCTCATGATGCTCCGAACTCGGCTAATTCATTTTAATGTTTCTGCCACCATTTCTTGTATTTCTTCGGATATTATATCATCCCATTGTATGTTATTTTTCCAATCTTCTGTATTAACAGTTTTGCTGTATTCGTTATTGGTGGTCAGCCAAAGCGTTATCTTTTCCTTCAAAATATTTAGTCTTTTATCTTAAAAATGCCATATTTAGGATTATAAAGAATACCTAATATTGTCATTAAATTTTACATTTATCAGCCCGCAAATTATTCGGAATTTTTTTTAAAAGAAGATAAATCTATCTCTGATTGGTTCGGGTTGGTTACTTCTCCACAACGTACGTTGTAATTTTTGGAAATCTTCGCCCACCTAAACCTGCCGTAAAATTTTTTCAACATCTATGATCAATAATCACCCGTGATGTCGTTCCTGCATAATGATGTTATCAAGCACTAGTCTCGATGTGTTGCTGAAAGTGACCGTTTAGTGGTACTGCTGACCGAGTTAATTACTATGAATGTGTGGTTGTCTGTAATGTTTTTTCTCTCCACATTGTTCATATCTGATCAGTTAAATATGGTCCTATTTTATATAATCCGCCATGAATTCGTGATATAGTTTGATGATTGGTTTTTCTTTTCTCGACATTATATGAACCGATATTGGTATTTTCGGGGATTCTCCATATAAACACCATCTTTATTTTTCAAATGGAATAACTTCACCTTATACTTTCAACCCGGTGGTCGAGTTTTTGTTTCATTGAACATGTTTTCTACTTCTGCCTCTTCTTTGGTTAGTCGTATATTTTAGTCAAATTAGTCTGAGTCAATCTTTTCTCTTACTTGTTCTTAAAGAGATTATGGCTCTACCACAAAATAATATTTAATCGACTTTTCTCATTTCCAATTTTCTGTTTAAGGTAAAAATGTATTAAGTATAAACACTCGTAGTGTGGGGAAGATTGTTGGAAAATGAGCAGTCTTCTGTTGTTATATTGTTTGTTATGAATTTCCCACGTGCCCTCATAGTTCCTGATCAGATGATTGGTCAGTTTGAGAGTGTTGTTTGTATCGACAATTCACTTACGGTACAAATTTGACGAAATCCGTTCCATTTTTGTGAATCAATAGAAAACGTTGGGAATTGAATCCGAGGTAATCGAATGTCTGTTGTAGTTGTTAAATGGCATACTAGTACTGGTCTGTCAAGTAATCTTAATTTTCTTCTTCGTCAACGTCAAGCTAGAGATTTGACAGTTATCGTTGTTTTCTGTAAATTTTTCAAATTTTCTCTCGTGTAAAGTCTATGTTGAAGGCCTAGACAACTCCGTTTCTCCGTTTGTTGATGGCTCAAAAAACGTTGTTTCTCCTCCAGTCATTGATAGTCGACTGTATATTCTTAATCAGATTGATATGAATATGTGTTCATCAATTGTTTACCATAATTTTCGTGTTTTCACATATTTTGATATTTAGGACCATTTGCACAGTAAGATCTTGACAGATTCATTACAATTCATTTTAATCAATTCATCCTAAATACACCAAAAAAACGTGCATGCAAATTCCATTACATTTTTAAATTATATTTAAAAAATAATAATATAATGTGACATAATAGTCCGTGGATATCGAGAAAATACTTTAAACGGTCTTGAAATGCTTGTGGGTCATGTTTGGTCATTCCTCAACTATGACAAAATTCTGAAAATCACTATGGATATGGGAATTTGACAAATCAATCATAAAAAAATAGTGAGATCGATAATCACCGCGCGAAATCTCGACTTATCAAAAAAATCTTTAAACAGTAACGATATGATTCACATGGTCCACAAAAAAAATGCTGAAAATCGTCGTGGATGGGCATTTGGCAAATCTGATATAAAAACCTAGTGATATTGATGATCACTTCACAAAACCACGCGTTCTATGAGCGTCTCGCACAATTTTGGCTTTTATTTCATGGAAATCGAAAAAATCTTTGAACAGTAATGATACGCGTCTGGGCCATGTTTAGCCGTTCCACAACTATGACAAAATTTGGAAAATCGTCAGCGATATGGGAATTTGATACGTCGTTCGATATATTCTGTGGTCTTTAAAATTCTATGTGGTCATTAATAATAAATCATTTACCGAGAAATTAATTTCTGCAATCTGATTTGTTAGTATGAAATTTCCGAATCCGCAAATAAAACAGTTTTCGACTCGGAATTCGCGGTAACCCCCAATAAAATTCTAACGTTCTACAAAACATTTTTTATTAATTATCTTTTTTCGTTGAATTATTGTTCAAAGTAGTGTTTGCTTGTCCACTTAATTAATGTAGAATTATAGTTGGCATAACTGTTTTTCGGTGAATTGTTTTTGATTAATTGTTTGTTGTATTTTCGAGGAATCGTCAACTATTGCTATGTACATTACGCTGTACATTTTCATTCACCGTGGGTATAAAAAGATGTGACATAGTTATTATCATGATACGCATACAGGTACTTAAAGCTTATTAAGATGACGAACAATTTTGTAAATTCCTTAAGATTACATGCGGTCACCAGTAATTAGTCGGCCGTAAATAACCTGAAGTAAGATTACATCACTATTCGAAACTAAATATAAATAGTGAAATATTTAAATGATTAAACCGACCTATTTATTCAAGCCATTCCCATCCAGACTCGTCTTACACAAAAATACACGATGTACATACGTTTTGTAATCGCAATTTTTATTTGTTTCATTTCATAAATTAATTAAATAAAAATTACAATTAATTCAATAATAATAATTTTTATCTAATTACCCTATATATTATCGCCGTCCTATGATCTTCCGCTATAAAAATACAAAATGCGCATAAATGAAATGATCTCCATTAAATGTTATGCATTTATTTATTAATAGTAATATAGTTGCTATTAATACTGTTGTTATTGCAATTTTGTACTGCCTCGCATACGCCAAGATGAAACGCAATTACAAAGAATTTATCTTAAAAAATTTGAAAACAGCACACGGAGCAGTTTAACAAAATAAACAAATTTCTCATAATTGATTTAAAAAATTATACTGCAGTAATAATTTTTTTAATTAAAATTTTATTTATTTGTAATGAAGAATTATTTGTAGTTTTGAATTAAATTATTGCGTGTGCGACTAATAAAAAAAGTTGAAGGAGAATCGGATGTTGAGTACAAGTGTCCGTATACATTTGTTGCGATCGAGCGTAAAATTTCAGTACGATCGTAACACAAATCATCTTTCGATCAACTTGACAGAGACAAATTCAGTGTTCCATACAATAAATTTGTGATATAATTCGGAAATGTGATCTCACACAAACTATTTTGACAAAATTTTTTTACTGATCATACAAATTTGTATTCATCTTCTTCAATCTTCTCTATAACTTATAAACGATTTTGATCAGAATTGTATAAATAAAAGATCAAAATGCATTCTACCATATACGGTTACCACAACTTACATCATCCCGATCACATTAATCGTTGCCAACTTTATATTTATAATATTTTAAATGATCGTAAAACAACTGTACGCGATCAATCAATATTTTATCACATATTGCCGTGGTGTATTTATATTGAAATAATATCGATCAGACAATTGCATTACTCAACAAATTACATCAGTCGATCTAGATATGATCACATCTAAGAACGTGATCGTATAATAAAATTATTTTTTGTAATAAATGACGGGTGGCATTGAATTGGACAAATTAGTGCATTATAAGAAATTGTAAATTGATCATCGTGTATACAAATCTCATCACCATACAGCAAATTTATTCAAATGGCGTTGTGACGCTTTTGGATCAATCCAGATTCGGTGTATACTCGAGAAAATAGTTAATGTTTTATTATGTTTCGCAATGCAATACGATAAATTCATAGAAACTATAATTTGAACTTTCATTTTATTTTGATATAAAACTTTGTCGCTTGACTGATTACTATAGTGTTTTCGATTTTATGAAAATTTCATTTTCTGACTGTTTTGAAAACAAGCATTGATCATAAAAATAGCCCAATCATGTTTGAATTACGATCAACCGATTTTTAAAAAATAATACATATATAAAAAAGATCTGGGTTTAAAATTTTGCAACCATAGTGAAAAGCTATGACATTTTTAATTTGCCCGATACATTGTTTAACAGGAAGCAGGCCAATATTTCACAGACAGTGTAATTGTTTTAAACAAGCCTAAAATCATATTTGTATTAAAAGCTCAAGAATACAAACATAATTTTTAAACTATTTTTAAATATCATTTTTAAGTTTTTTTCTAATTTGTTCAGATCTTTTAGGTTGCAGCACCAGAGATATTAAAAAGTATTGAAGTCATTAAATTTCTTTTAGTACTTGTGATTTTTTTAGTTATGGGGTAACCCATATTTTGTAGAGCTTAGAAAATTTCAGTTATTCAAATTTTCTTTCATGATATAACAATTTTTTATTTTTATTTGTTTTAAAATAAGCACAGTTTTTTATTTTTTAGAATCAATCATAAAGAAAAAATCGCTGTTGTCTACAGTTTAGCAGCGAGAAGCTGATTTTTTGAAAAATCATCATTTTCACATACAATTAATTAGTAAACAGTGAATTAAATTTTTAAAACTACCGCGAAATCAATTTCATTTTACTCCTTATTTATTAGAATCGGTTAAGTAGTTTTGAGAAAGTGGTCATTAAAAATTAACATTTTTGTGTGATAGAAAACATTATGAATATAGAGTGTTCTTCCCCTCAAGATTCTTAAAAATTGAAGAGGGTGCGGTGCGGGGACTGAATCCGGTTATTTTTGTGTTCAGTCGCTGTATATAATCTACGATTCAATTATTGAAAATAATTTCTTGGGACTTAAAATCGATAAAATTTTAATAGGAAATTGCAATAATAGCAAATTAAAATTCCCCGAGCTTTCGGGGCCCAATGCTAGAAAAAGGCTAATTGATAAATTTAGTCATTCATTGATAGAATATTATAACGATGATGATGTGAGTCGTATATACTCGTAATGCCTGGGAAAAACGATTGTTTAACGATTGAAGGAGTGCGCTATAAGATGAAATATAAGGATGATGAGTAATAAAGCAGAGTTTGTAAATTTTTTTTTGCTTCATCCGAAAATCTTATTATTTATGAAAGAAAGATGAAAATTGTCTGAAAATGGAAAAATTTCTAAATACCAGGACTGAATTTCGTCTGAAAAATTCGAATAATATAAAGAATTTTAATGCAAATTATAATCCACCAACGAAAATATTCACCGATTTCATGAATATGCGCCCAGGATTGGTTAATTTTCGCGAATATTTAAAAAACCCATTTTAGAACAATGATTGTCTGGATGCTGAATTATCGTTCAGTCAGTGGGTTTCAACTGACCTATGCAACTTGGAATAATATTCAAACCCATTAGATTAATTTTTCGATTACTTCATAATTAAGCGAAAGCTTACTTAGCTTGTTTCTTATGACTTTGCAGAAAATTGTCCGTTTATAATACAAAAAGTAGCACAGAATTTTCATTTGAATAACGAAAAACCGTACATCCGTTCAGTGTACAAATTGAGGGAGATTGTCGTCACTATGACATTGAAGCAGTTATTGAGTTACTTGTTCATTGAAAAAGGTTTCAGTTTTTTTTTGAAAACAAACTTTTCGGATTTATCTAAAATTCATTATGTTATAGATGCAGTAACAAACTATATAAATAATTTTTTTATGCTCATGACTATATGCAAACAGAATTTCAGAGTTAGTTGTAAATGGTATTTTCATGATTTATTATATTTCGGCCCAGATCAAATTTTAAAAATTTAACCGGATATTACGAAAATTCAGCTCTGTACGAATTGATTAAGAGATCCTAGTGATTTTTGGCCGAAATCAGTCCACCGGAAGTGGCCACTTCCATAGAAACATGTTCGGTTTTTGCAAACTATTTTGAAAGGCACGTACAAAAATTCGGCCATATACAACCCAGAGGAATTGATTGATCGAAATGTAACTGAATGCTTAAGCTTTTTCTATAAATCTGGAGATACCAATGATATTTGGAAAAAACGGTCCACCGGAAGTGTCCAAGGCACCATCCATAGGGGCTTTTTTGTTTTTTCCAAATATTTGTATCTCAATAGTATCTCAATTATGAGAAAATAGAGTGTGAACATTCTGTGAAATCGGTGGACCGGAAGTGACAAATTCCATAGGAGTTGTTTCGGTTTTTGCAAATATTTTGAAAACTACATCATTTGCAAGAAAAACGATTATGACTCACCGATTTCAAACTAAATTTGCAACAATACGGTCTAAGGCAGTTTTCTAAAATTTAAGCGGAAATTGCAATTTTTGTCAAAAATCTTCGTTCCAATAAAAATTGGGCGTTGGTACAGCTAAAAATCACAGCTCAAAATTAAGGTTTTTTCCATAAATTGGGAGATCCCAGTAATATTTGGTCGAGATCGGTGAAGTGGCAGATTCCACAGGAGCTTTCTCAGTTTTTGCAAATATTTTGAAAAGTACATACAATCTGGAATCTTTTTGTTATTAGTAAATTTGTTTTCTGTTCATTATTACTGCTCACTAGAACCACTTAGTTAGATTTTACCCGGAATGGATTTGTATTGATTAGCAAAAATCGCTCCAATTATAATTTACCAATATGATGATAAATATGCGTTCATTCATAAAATGAGATGATATCACTATGGTGCCACGGCCAATTAAATATCAGAAATTGAGTTAATTTGATTATCTAATTTCTAGTTGACCTACATCATCTGAACCATTAAAACCGTACAATTATAGAGCTATAAATCAACATAAATTCTTGCTTATTATTAACTCGTAAAATGTGTCACATTCATCTAAACATGATAAATTTCCCCTAATAATGTTACTTAATTCTAATTAATTCTAACAAATTTCACAAAATTATATATAAAATCGCGCAAAAAATTTGCTGAATAGACGTTGATGTCATATTGTAATAATAAATTAGAAGACATAATTAATTAATAATTATTGCAATAATTACGTTTCGCTTCGAATATTAGATTAGAACTCCATGACTGATTGATTATCCGAATGTTGGTAGCCAAGGTTCTCTTATCGTACATATTTTCATACCTCCATCATCATTTATATTTTAATGACTGTTTGATTTATATTTAGATACATAAGTAAACGAACATTTTTATGTTAATTTAGAATTAGACAATGCAAGACTGTCGAATTAGATTAACGTGCTAATGTTGTTTATTTATTATTTAATAGTAAAAATACAAAAGAAAAAAAAACTATATGGGTGGGTCTGCCACAGTTAAATAGGCTTGAACTGATGAATGATTCACATGCCACTATAAAGGCAATACGCAAATGGGGTACGGGCAGCAATTCGATATAGCCAAAAATATGGTTTATATTTAAATATTATTTTTATTTGCGATATATAGACGGACGAAAGATTTTTTAATTTATATTTCATAAAAATGTAAATTAAATTAGAACCAAATGTTTGAATGACATCAAAATTGTATTTAGTTATGTATATAATGCGCAGTCATAAAAATTATTTTATGTTTCACATTTGCTAATTCGATCAGGTCCATTGTTTGTGTTTGGCGGTTTTGTTTGCGGCAGCCGGATTATCGATTTATTGCGTTTTGATTATAAAATTTATCAAGCAAAACTAATCAAAGTCTGTCGTACATCGAATGTGTTTAGTATAGTGAAAGTTGTGGTTGGTTTGTCAATCAATACTTTTATATAAAAAAATATAATTACATTGATTGTCATTGTCACCTTGTAAATGTCAGTGGAACAGAAATTATTTTATATACATTTTGTGGATGACTAATTTTTTCATTATTCTCACAGTATTTTATATAAATGTATTTGGATTTGTTTACAAAGTTTATTATGTGCTACTTGTTCATGAGATGATCTTGAATTTTTTAATAACTATTTGAATAATGTATCGAGGTGAGATTATCAAGTGTTTGGTAGCTTTATATTTTGTATCATTAAAGTTGGCTGGAACTTAAGAAGGTCTCGGACTTAATGCCACATTGGCACCTGGCGCAGGCTGAGAATACTATCCCAAGACACAACACATTCCTTTTCTTTGACAAACTGCACGAGCTCGAACAAGGGCAGTGACGATAACTGATCGAAATTCAAAGATCTGTGATCAAGAAACCAATACCTAACGAGTTCATGGGCAACAGCAAACATGAATGCTGCCATCGACCTCTTTAAGACAGTCGTCACGCAGCTAAGGTAATAACGAAGACCTCTACAGCATCTGGGAGTAAATTCTAAACTATAGCTGATCGTAAATAGTCAAACATGGTGTATAGGTATAAACCATCTCCATTCATCCGAAGATTTCTAATAGCTGAATGAATTTATGCATCAGGAAATGGATAAACTGAATAAAGTGAAACAAAATATTGAGTGAACGGATCTAACACCCCAAATTTTATCCCTTATTCAAAATTCAAAGGCGAAATCAAAGACCAACTTATGAATTAAAAAACGTAGTGGTTATGGCCTTTATCTTCATCCGAGAAACGCTTCCGACAATACTTTGAAGAAGAAATTCAGCAAAAACTAGGACAAAAAAGCTAAACTCCTTCATTCTAGGATGGATTATTTAATAAATTTAAAAGCATGATGATTCTGGGCTCCTTTAACGACGCTATCATTACTATTATAGTTAACGGAAGATTTGTTCCCAATGATGTCACATCACGAACATTACCTAAGCATCGGCTGAGCGATCACCAAATCCTTAGGCTGCTAAACGGCTTCGTGTTTTTAGCCCGTAACATGAAATCCCGAAAAATAATGAAAAATATTAAAAATCTTTAAATCAGCTGTAATCTTTCAATTTATCAATTGTTGAAAGCAATCATGAAAACATCTGCTTTTAAAGTTTTATTACCAATTCTCAAAATACCTATGTATATTCAAAATAGCTATATATATATATATATATATATATGTATATATATATATATATATATATATATATATATATATATATATATATATATATATATATATATATATATATATATATATATATATATATATATATATATATATATATATATATATGTAACATTGTGTGTATCTTTTTCGTCACTCCTTCTACAGTACCGAGAATAGAAAGTGCAAAACCCATAAAAATACACAAAAAGATGTATTTTGCCAGTACGACGCACGTTTAAAAAAACTAATTGTTTTAGAAATGGTTCTTTGTAATATAACGCACTTAACACACATTTGATGGAAAAACAAAATTGCATGCTAAATGATTTTATTGTTTTTAAAGCCATTATAATTTTTTAGCATTTTTCAAGTAAAATTAAATTTCAGTTTCAAGAACAGGTAATAAATGTTGAGTCACTTTTCATTGTAAATTTTTTTGATTTTTACAGTAAACAGCCGTCTTACGAAGTAATAAAAATTATATTTAATATTTAGTTGCCCCGCTTATGTGGACAATAACAGCTGCAATCCTTGTTGGCATGGAGGCAATTAAATCTTGCAGGTACTCGAGGGTCCGTTCTTTATACCATACTTCTTCAATGATTGAATTGAATTTTTTGGGTGATGACGGCATCTTTTTATTGATTTTCATCCCCATTCAATGGGGTTCAAATTCGGTGAATTTCCAGGCCAATCCAGAGTGGGATTCCATTTTTCAACAGAAAATCTTTAACCTGAAGAGAAATAATAATAATCAACTGTTTCTTTTTTTTATCGTCTTAAATATAAAATTAGTAAATGAAAAAAAAATAATGCTTACCGTTTTCATCATCTTCAAAAACCACAGACTTAGCCTTCAAAAAATGCATTACAATGGAAGGGAACAAATGATCATTTAAGATTTTTTTGTAGACTTCTGCGTTCATAGTTCCTTTAATAAAGGCCATTTCTCTAATTCCATGATAGGAAAAACATCCCCAAATCATTTGGCCCGCTGGATGCTTCACTGTATTTTTCAGGTATTGATCGCTCAGTCGTTCGCCGGATTTGCGCCTGACGTACTGGATTCCATCCGATCCAAAAAGGTTAAATTTACTCTCATCGGAGAATATAACTGTTCGCCACTGCTGTAGTCTCCTACCACTGTGATTTCGAGCCCATTCTAACCGTTTTTGTTTCATTTTAGTCGTAAGAAATGTTTTTTTTGCTGGGGACCTGGCCATATATCCCTTTTTCCGGAGGCGATTACGAATCGTATGAACCCCGATTTATTTACCGGTTTCTACGTTGAATTCAGCCCGAATATCCACAGCAGTTTTAAATCGGTTGGCTGTTGACATTCTGATAATTTTGTAATCTTCTCGTGCAGTTGTTTTCCTTTTTGGACCTGTTCCCTTTTGCGTTCCAATTCACCGGTGGAATGATTTTAAAAAAAAAACGACTCACAGTCGAGTAATTGCATCCAATCTCAACAGCAATCTGCCTCAATGACATTCTAGGTTTTCCAGACAATGTCAGAATCCGATTTTTCTGAGCCATATTTAGTTGTGTGTACTTGGCCATTTTGAACAAATTATAATTTTAATAACTTTCTCGTGCGAATAATTAATAACTTTCTCGTGCGAATCTCAAACTAATTACAAAAAGTAAAACACGGTTGTATTTATACCCAAAAAAATCAGCCTCCTACGATAATGACAAGGTGCAATTAGTACAATTTTACTTGAAAAATATTGGTGTTGCACTTTCTTTTCTCGGTACTATGTCATTTCGGTGGTACTAGTGGATCATTTTTTTTTCATAATGATAGATCAAAGTAACATATTGGAGCACTTTCTCGTGTTTGAATTGGATTAATTTATTTATAAAGTATATGTGCTTCCAAGAAGAAAGTGATGCATTATGTCAGAAAGTGGCAATTTAGATATACAATTTTGGGTACTGGAAAATGTACATCAACAACTATAATTTCGATACCTAAGTACAATATTTGGAAAGATTATGTTGAAATGACATCGTAGGTTTGGGTAAGAGTATAGTAAATAAGTATTACGTCCTTTGAAGAGTATTATGGAACGATAACCGGAATATCAAAAGTTAACACAGAGTATTCCAATTTGAAGTAATTTTTTAATAAAACTCCAATAAAGACCCAATTAGCTAATTGAAGACGTAATATTAAGTCTGATTGGCTTTATTTTTTGAGTTATCTGAATCTTATATGCCTTCAAATGAAGATCTTTGTGCAATCTGAACATAGTGGTTGGTAGAATGTATAATTGCTGCGAACGGTGACAAATTGATGTTTTTGAACTCGAACGACATTTTCTCTACGAAATATCTTGACAACTTCTGCATAACTTCTCCTAATTTAGAACCATTTGACCTCCAAATTTTTCCAATAAATACACATTCTTCAATGGTATCTCCATTTATAATAACCAAAGTGTACCTTAATGTCATATTCTGTCAAATAAGATATGGCACTCTAGTACAAAATATATAAATGGCGGAAATTTGAAAAATTATCCTGAAATTGAAACACTTTTTACATAATATGCACACGAGTACTTTATATATAGAAATAAATTTAAAAGAAATTAAATATTACTTTAAATATTATAATTTTTTAATGCAAAGTATCTGACATCTGGTGTGGCATTTGACAACTAAAGTTAAAGATGAACAATACTAACAATACAACTTCTACGAGGATTTCTTTATTAATATCCCTGCCATCTGTTCGAAGCACTCTTGTTCTTTCGCGGTTCATTTTCCCTTTCTACTTTACGCAATTACTGCCAAATCGAAGACGTACGGCTATAGGACCAATTTAAGTTACCATCTATAGTACTGGACATAGAAGATGGGTCGGCCCATGAGTTTTGCACGCCCATAGAGGGTCGTAATGATGTTCCTTTTAATCACAGATCGTAATCTGTTGATGAAAATTTCCTTTTGCAACCTGCCCCTATAGGGATTCGAACCCGGTACCACCCGATCCAAACGGCAAACCTTTAACCAATGTGCCATTTGGTCGGTTTCTACAAGGGTTGTTGTCATATAAACTAATTTTTCACCTTTAACTCGCATAGTAAGTGGCGCTAACTAGGCGGTCGGTAGAAGCTAATATCATATTGTAAAAAAATTTGTAAAATATATCAATGAGTAAAATTCATTCTTTCGTCTTTCGGGATTTTGTTGTTTCAAGATCTGTGTTTAATTTTTGGTTATTCAATATATCATTGAGTTTTATACTTGCGATAGAAGCCCCTACTAAACGACTGCATTAGTCTGGAGTATTGTCATGTGGAGAAAGATCAATCTCACTGTTAACTCAGAAATAATTGTTTGATATTAAACTGACTTGGAACCCCCATCCAAATTTTGTATAAGACTATTTGTTTAAGCATAACCTTTTCGTGAAACTTTTCGAACACACAGCCAAAGATAAGCACAAATCTTTTAAGTGCTTGATTGGTTCGCGGGCGTTACAAATAAAACAACAAATCAAATATTTAAATACTAACAAACTAGAACATAGTAAGTTCCAGAGAAATTTCTCAATTAGGATTTCGCATCAATACAGAGAGCAAGACAGAAGTATATTCCGCCCGAAAACGTATACCGTCATAATTATGGATAATCAAGTAGCATTGCTAGTCCGGCTGACTCGGTCTTTATATTCTGATTTATAAATGATTTAAATCCTCATTTGACGTACCTATATCACGAGGAGAGTAGGACTGTGATGTTGATGTACAATGAATGTCAATTGTAACTTATTTGTAAACTGTATTTAATCAATTTAGAGCAGAATTTGCATACAATTTTAATAGAGTTTGAGCAAAATGTTGATGCTTCTGCTGATTATTTGCATAATCACTAGTAAACAATAGATTGGCTAGATTGGACACTTTGAAACCTGTGACTAGTATACACATTCACTGTTTGTTGCAAAATAATCATAATTACCATCATATTAAGGTTCTAAAGTAAACAAATGATAGTTTTTGAAAACTAAATTGCTGTAATTTCTTCTATGAAAACTTTCAAGGCCGCATATATGAAAATATTTTTCTATGCAATATGCATATGGTTGGAAAATATTTAGCTGGAATTATAAACAAAAACATTTTACTATATGAACAAAACTCTCTCGTATAAAAATTAAATAAACTGAAATTGCATGACATTCATGCAAAGTCATAAATAATTAGTTAATGTCAAATAAATGATGTCATGCACTCGACCATAGTATCGACATACGCGTTGAACGAAAGTGTTGATTGTTTTCATAAAAAATCCATAAAGTAATTTAAGTTGGTAAATGGAAAATCTGTAGCAAGTCCATATCAGACTAATATGACATTGACATTTCAAATAAGCGTGCATTACCTCTGACATGCAAATTTGCTGCTTTACCGGAAAATCTTTATACATGTATGATTACATAACATATACTCCAATTATAAAATGTGGGGGTAGCTCGCCCGCTAAATCACATTTAATAAAATATAATATGTCGAGTTGAATTTGTACTTAAAATACAATAGAGAGCTGTTTCTATGTGTGGGTTCAATCATAATAAATTAATACCAATCCGATACGATTTCTATCTCGATAAATTTTTGTTGTTGTATTTTATTTTTACATAATACATAATTTAATGATTTATAGCGATCATATTACTGTAACATAAATCAAAAATCAAAATTTTAATGTACTTTCTGTACCAATTTAAATTGAATATACACCCGCGACCGAATCTCTCAATATAATTTTATAAATAGACATTTTGTTCTGCTAATTGTATCCCCTCAGCGTCGCCAGAGTGATTTGTTTGTTATGCCGGATATTTTCAATATAACATATCGAGAAGTCTATATGGTACAAAAAAAAATATAATTTTTGCGCTTGATACGATCTTGATTAGAATACGAAAGGCAACATAATTTCAGAAATAATTGGGGACCAACACAGGATTGAATTCTATATAGGTTATTGTCGTTTTATCCGAACTTTTGAAATTTCATTTTTCAAACATGGTTTGTTTATTAATTTTTGTTGTTTTCATGTTTTGTACACTTGTAAATAATTTATGAGATATGCTAAATTTGTAACATGTATGGAAATTGTTGAGAACCAATTAAAAAATAAAGCGGGGCACATTTTTTGAAATAACAAAACATAAACTGCCGCAAGAAATTCATGTCACGTGCTGACAGTTGATAAATTTTAGTAAAACTACCTTCAGCAGTGTATTGTATTTAAATGTAGGCGTAAAATCATAATGCACTACCCTTTTACGTTCGTTTATTACCAAACAAACTTAATTTAAATTTTAATTCTAAATACGTTAGGTGTCAATGCCACACAGAGCTTATTGGTAATTTAATTCGGCACATTACATGTACATATCCTATTTACGTAGAAAGCCTAGTGTGTGCCGTTGTTTTAGAATATGGCCAAGATGTGAGAAAATCTATGAGATTAGTTAGTCTTAATGAATTTCATATGTATTTCGGACATTTTTTTGACATATGTGCAAACCCTTGTTTTATGAAATAGCATATCAAAGTCCTTTCTAGGATTATAGATGATATATGAGAACATCTCTTAAAACCGAGGGATAGCCACGTGAATTGAAGATTTCAAAAATTTCAATAAAAATATTAGATCGTGTATTTTATCGGTCTTCTGGGCTGTTGCGCTCGTTTGCTAGAAGATCCATTAGGATATCCATTTGCAGTTCTGTTTTTATTTTTAACTTTAGTCGAAAGATAAACTGTTTTTATGTGTTACGGTTCATAACCAATTATTTAACTGTTTTTAATTGTAATATCGTTAAAAATATTTTGCAGGTTTTCGATTTTTTTAAAGATTTTGGTATTTTTAATTTCAAAATTTCGAAGTTTCGAGATTTAATTTTTCAGTATTTTTTCTTAATTTTTATTTCAGTATTTTAATTTTCAGTAAATTAATACTAACCTTTTTAGGAATTGGTTTGGTGTCCCATAAATCAATTTCCAAAATCAGAATCCTTTATCAAAATTCCAAAAGCAAAATCTCAATCCGCGAATCTGAAAAATGGCGTTAGTTACCTCAAACTAGATGAAGCATTAAAATTATAGAGCCATATCGGGCCATTAAATTAAGACAGCCATATAGGTATCGCAAAAAATAAAAAACCTTCCACAAAATCCAAAAAAAAATATATAATTTCAAATATAAAATTGAGAATTGAAAGACATCTAGTTGGAAAATTCTGAAATAAATATTTTTAAAATAAAAATATTCAGTATTTTGACAGTTATTTCAATAATTTAATATTTCGTCTATTTGTAGATAAATATTTGCCACTTTAAATAGTTTTAAACATCATTTGCGTCTAAATTAGCTCTTTAAGCAGAATGCGCTGTCTAATCCCGAGAACTGCTAAATACTGAATGTTTTTATTTTGGAAAAATAAGAATTGGAATCTTAATTTTATTGGAATATATTTTTTTCGTAAATTTTGTGGTACTTATTGATACCCAAATATTATCCCGAAAAATTTTTGATTCAAAAATCTTTAATATTTTCTGGATTTCGAATTCCAATCATGTTGGGGCATTTCGTCTTTCTTGGTATTTTTTCTGTGTTTAATTTTTCGAAAAAAAAATCGACTTTGGGATATTGCGTTTCGGGCTAACAACGCAAACCGTATTTCAACATTTATTTTGCTTCGTGGAATGAACACGTTGGACAAGCAAGAACATCTGCTTTGAAATTCTTCGCAATATAGATATGCTCTCACATCATATCAAATAAATGAACTGATCTGGGATTTTGTTAATATATGAGAGGTAACTACATACATCTGAGCTCAGAAATTCACCCCAACTAGATTACTAACTTTTTTATCGCGCTTAATTCATCTCCAATTATGCAACAATAGCGGGAGAAACAGAAAGAGGTAATTAAGTTTAATTTATCACAAGACCCCACAAAGTTAAAACCTTTATAGGGTCCAGAATTGCTTCTGTCACTTAGTCTTTTCCGATGGAAAACAGTTCTAAATCACCCCTAATAAGATGGTGAGTTCTCATCATAGTCGAAAGTTAACTAATCCAGTTAGCAGCACTTTCATCAAATGTTTTTGATTTGCTAGAGCGTTTAGGCTTGATCACCAGAAAATAATAGCATATAATAAAATGGGCTAGTAGTGGCTTTCGTTACCCAATGAAGTACGCACTGAAAACTTAGCCTAGCTAGTTGTCCGAACTGAGATATCCTTCGTTTTATTTGTGAATGACGAGATGATAGTATTTAAAGTAAGGGATCAACCTAGGGAAGTTTATAATTCGTACAAAACAGGACCAATTCAGAGCTGTTGTCCACTGTAAATGAATGCTACGGGTGTATTGCCGTCACTTATTGAAAGTGCTCAAAGTAACCACTTGGAACCACTTTTGGTATAAAGATTTTATATTGCTGTTCCACCTTAGGTTTATTACTTTTAATTTAGTATTTAGGAACTAATAGAAATGTGACAACGTTACGTTATGTGACAAAAATAACTTCAAGCCACGGTATTGTTAAGTCTATTGTTTTCTGGATATTCGCAGGCATGGTACCATCCGGTTTGCGTCGTTTTTATTATTTGGTTTGGAAGGCCCGTTTGACTCTTGGCCTTTGTGGTAACGTTTCGGAGCAGCCCAGAGAGTGGATTTCATCTTAAATATTTTACCGTATGGTCACCTGATCGTGAATGAACTTAATCGTAAGGCCATACCTCATGCGTTCGGAAACAGGAACTACTCGTATTTTTTACGATTTAATGTCATTTGTAATGATGGATTAAAATGGGATTCTAAAATGATTTTCGGAAGAATGTCTGTAAAATACAGCCCCCACTGGAGCCATTTCTTAACCGGTCATGATTTAGGTATGTTGTTAATGTTTATCAGAAGAATTTCTGAAATCAAGACCAGCATCCGACCACATCATTGTAAACATTTTATCATAAGGAGACATACATTTCGAAACACTTAATTATGAATCGTCAGAAGTTTCACCCGTACGGACACATACACACTTCATCATACACAAACACTTACAAACTATAAACCCTTAAGACCACTTAAAGGCGGTGATACATGTACAGATTTTGCCTTTAAGGCATAAAAATCATGCGCGCTAGTTGGTTAAAAGTCGGCCATCTTGAATCGCCTTATAGGCAAAAATTTTAAATTGAATATTTCTCAATTTTGTACAAGGCAATTTTTTTGCCTTAAAGGCAAAATCTGTGCAAGTATCACCGCCTTAACCGTAGTTCATTTAATCGTAAGATCATTTAACCTTTTGGTTACATTTCCGCACAACACAAGGAATTCCTGGCGGATCGTTTTCCCTGAGCGCTCCATGTACTAAATTGTGGTAATAAATTATTTTAAAATAGATTTAGCCGAGTTATCGTAGGGCAGATAAATGTGAAAAAGTTGATCTAGTTCGAATAGTTTTTGCTAAGCGGCTTTCTAAAATGTTTGTTGTATCTGTTGCTTCACTATAGTTTATCGTATGCCTTACTCTTGTTCGATTTAATAATTGTTTACGAAAAAAACTCAAATTAAAAAATTAATTAAATTAAAATTTAATTAATCGGTTACAAAGTTGAAGAAGAGCAATTCCACCCAACAAAACATTACAATCAATAAACCTGTTAGGGGGAACCTAAATCCGTTCCCTTGAAAATTCACTAGACTGAAACCGAAAATTTAGCCAAAAATTCTTTAAACTCATCCATACATATACCACCACACATTTCATACTGAAATACGGTATAGGCTTGAAAAATACTATTGATTTTCTAATATAAGAGAATTAGAAACTAAATAGGGTGCAAGGCCAAATTTAATAACATTTTCATTTCTCTCTATAATACAACATAATTTTTATGTATAATACTTATTCCCACCCTCCAACACCCAGCTTATTTTAGCATGCGGCAATGTACCACCCCAGAAAATTTTCATTTAAGGGATTGTCATGGGGATGCCGTACAACCATGATTTTGAAAAAAAAAACCTACGAGTTTTCCATTATTACAACTTGAAGGTTGAGGATTGTCTATATATTTCAAAAAACTTTAGCTTTAGTTATATTTTGTTAAATGTATAGATTTGGGTTGGGTAATGAGGAAGCATTGAAGTGTCTTTGGTATATACAGTGTATGTACAATCGCATATTGTATTGTTGTTGGAATAAGTCACACTTTAACGATTTGTTACACACATTAAACCAAAAAAATAGAATGTTTTATATTAAGTTGTGAAATATTAAAATGTCTCGCTGAAAAATTGCAATAACCGTCACAACAGACACAAATACTACTATACAGAAGAAAATACGAATTTTAGTAATGTTTTAGAATTAGTTATGGTAATTTTAGTTGGTAAAATTAGATGTCATGCTCATGTTTTGGAATAAAACTATTTGGATAATTGTTTGGCATAATAATATATTTAAAGGGATTATTTATATCAGGGATAGTGTCCCGTGGCTATTACTGTTATGGTTATATTTAGTATCATGGGGGCTTACCGCCAAAAATTCAATTCCTCAAAAAGTTTAACATTATATAGTTACTAACATTCTACTAAATTTATACAATTAAATAAATGGTTCTAAATGGAATACGTAGGGAAATTATCTAATATTGAGTTGCTTGTGTACTAAAATTTAGAACGTATTTTACCTTCCTACTTAGTTGAAAATTTTCGACAGGAATTATTTAAAATTTATATTTTGTACTAAAATTACCATTAGTTTTTGAACTAATATAATTCACTAGGCGGCAGTATTAAGTACCAAAAAATTTAGTTTAGTACAAAGATCCGTCCCTAAAGAAATTGGTGAATTATTTTCTGAAATATTCTCTACAGAAAAATATATTAAACTTTTAGTACTAAAATGTAAATACCATGACATCGTCATAATTCTAAGGGGACGTAAAGGTCAATTTCTACTTAATTTTCAGAAAATTTAAAGAATTTTAAAATATTTTAAGCAAATATTTTAGAACTGTGTACTGAAGAGTCTAACGTACTAAACGATTTCTTCGAGATTTAATATTAAACTTTGGCTTTGTCTTTTTACTTCGACATCGACATGGTGAAATGTGCATCATCAACTCATAAGCTAACCTAAATTTTATATTAATTCGTCTTTAGACTTCTTGTTATTTTTCAGTACAAATTTAGTACACGCTTATTAAATAGTTTAAGTTTACCCAAATTTCCGTTATTCTAAGTTCTCAAATTAAAACAAAACTTTTCTAGAAAAATTTCGAAAATTCTAGCTTCCACTAACGACAATTGTTGGTAATTAGATACTGCAGTGTACACGATCTTTGCGAGCATGTAATTTCCTATTATTATTAGTACTAATGTACTCCTTTATTAGAGTTGGTGTTCCTTTAATTTTAAAAGCTCCGGCTCCGGGTTGCAGCTGCAGCTCAGGAATGCCTCCAAAATATTACAAATCCCCAATGAGCACTCTCGATGATGAGTGAAAGTCACTTGATTTAAACTTTATCCAAGAAACAAAATGAGCCATTATTTTCTTGAGTGAGCCCAGAAATTATATATGTGTTATGCCCGGGTGATGAGAGGATTTAATCTTGCTCTGCTTATGTAAAGACCAGATTTGCCCAGATTTTCGAAGTATAGAACTGTTACCTAAAAGAGGTTTAATCTCTTAATGTCTTAAAATCAATTGTATTTCTTGAATAAAACAACAGTTAATCATACAATGGAACTTTAGTACAAAGTGGGGTTTTAAAGATAATGCTGAATTACAGGATAGTACGAAAAGAATGAATTGGAAAAAAATTCTGTTTAGTTTAGGAAAAAATTTATCCTCTATGAAGCTGGATTTTCTTGTCAATTTCCATTCATTCAATTTCCATTGTTTAACCAACCATTAATGCACTAGGACAATGACTGAAATTGTGAAGTAGGTATTTAAGATAATTAAAATAACTGAATCAACAACAATTAATTAGTTTATTAATAACGTTGTCGTATAAAATAATTAAACTGTATTAATCTTTTTTAGTACTAAAATGTAAACCAAACCTGATGAAGTAAGGGATAATTTTTCTATTTCGTAGCTGAATTTTTTGAAATAGTTTAACAAATCATTATTTTAAAAGCACTAAATTTTGTGGTATACTAATAATAAGAAGAATTTAAATTAAATTATAGGCCAAAGAGAATACATTTTACAATTAGTTGATTTAAATTAAGATTACAACTTAACATCTGATTCAAGTTTTTCGCTTGTTAGTTTTAGTACTTAACACAAATCGGCAGTTTTCTTCGAAATTCATCGTTTTATTATTTTTAGTACGAAACATTTAGTACTAAATGTCACAAGACATTTCGTCAGCTGAAAATGTTTGTTCTTAAACTAAATATTATTATTGCATACTGTATACGTTAAAATATATTTTAGTACTTACACAACTATTCGTTTTTCGACATTGACTATCACCGCCAACCCAATATAACTATATCGTGCCGTAATATAATTTGCACCAGATAAAATTATCATAAATATAAAAGAAAAAAAAAACTACTTTCTTAAGATGATCGAAATAAAATTGTATTTCGCCTGTCAGTCGTAAATTCATAAATCGATCGAAAGAAATTTATAATCATGCACTGTATTGAAGTGAACAATCATCATAGTCATCATCATAAACCAATTTTTTGAATTAAAGTCTAAAGCGAATTTAATTAAAAAAATTAAAACCGCAATTTGGCGCTGTTGAAAGTTGTCTCGTCGCGTTATACATTATTTGCCTTCGGGGTGTAAATTTTAACTTCCTGCCACATAATACATAATACGCGATCATTCAATTAAAAATTCTAATTAAAATTACTTATATGTTAACGATTGAAATCTGTGTGCTTTGTTTAAATTTAAGTGGATTTTTTGGTTTTATTGGCGTGTATACATATTATATAAACAGGTGGAATTGGGCGCGCTAACAAAATTATGATTTGGTTCCAGCTTGGTTCTAGATATATTGACGATATGATTTCACACCATTTTAGGTATGTACTATGAACAGTAGATAAGCTGTTGACCATGTAGGGTATAAATAAATAAACGTTTACACGCTTCACAAATCGAATGTGATAAGAGTTAATTGCATACCACGATTAATTTTAAATGCACGATTACATCTCATGTATATCGAGTTTTTGTTTAGCACACCGCACAAAATCTGCATATCATCACATATCTAATAAAATAAGTATGTGTACAAAATTTTTAGGTTAAATCGAAAAACTATTATCGCATATGCGCTTATACGCGTATACGCTGCGTACCCCCGTCGAATCGAACTGCTAATCAATTATTCCAATCAATTATACAGTGAACATGTTTTTATTTAGAGTTTACTATCTAAAATGAAATAAAAAACTATTATGTACATGTTTGTCTTATCGCATATAAAAAATCGTATGTACGCGTATACCCACCTAAACCATAACTCGATGTATATTAACGTTGATGTTTTTAGAATACATACAACAATTACACCGATTGTATTCCATAAATACCGATTGGAACTCAAAATAATTATTCCAATCAACCAGAACGCGCGCAGAGCATTGGAACGCGATGCAAAGATTTTTTATTTTTTAATTAAAAATTTTGGGTGAATGCTTTCAGAGAGTAACTAGTTATGATTGAATTGATTTTTGACCCATTAGTCATGATAAAAATAAAAAATATTTGTTGGGTTTTTAATATTATCAAATATGATGATAAATAAATAAATAAAAATTTTGGAGCAATAAAGTTATATATTATGAATGAATAAATTTTGATTGTTGGTTTTGTTTAATTAACGGGCTAGAGATAGAGAGTAGAGGTGTTTGTTCTAGCGGAAAGTCTTAATTGGAGGTAAAAAAAGATTAAGAATTTACAAATAGATTTATGAGTTTTGGGTGAGTTCTTTTACTTGGAATAGGGTATTTTCTTGATATTAGACTGTGTGGAGGAAATAATGATGAAAGTCGGTCATTGGTTGAATCAAATCAAAACTCAATTTAGTTTGCGGCTGCACTCGCTTTCTATAAAACAGTTTCTTAACAAACCCGAGATTTTAAACTTTTCTCTTAATAAGCTGTGAAAAGAGTTCACTCGGTAACCCTACCAATTAACACCATCTATTTATTGTAAACAAAAACAAGGGTAATTGTAATTTTTTGCAAATCTTAATGTAAAATTTTTATCTAAGAGAATAAAATAAAAACATTAGTTTTTAGTTAAGTTAGTATTTAAATCATAAATAGAAAACCTAGTTATTCTTTATTCAATCTTGGTTTTGAATTCAAACTTAATTTAAATATAAAACACTCAACGACATGACCATATTATAGAATAATTTTCTTGTGACAGCACTAATTCTTTTAATCGTACACCGTTGCACCTCCGCGAAAATCAGAATCTCGAAAATCAAAACTCGCAAAATCAAAATTCCAAATTCCGAGATATCAATTTAGGTTAGGTTACGTTAGGGTGGTTGTCCTAAAGTACTGGCCTGGGGGTATACACAATCAGGTCCGTTGTCGTTCCACATTGTTTTATTTTCTCACCTATTCATCGAACTATCTTGAGGTCTCAATGAAACGTAAAATATCCTTGACGTTCATTTTACTGAGGTCTGTCAAGTCATTTAAGAGGGAAACTCCCAGGAATTTCAATTTGCTAAGCGCTAAACGGCCGAGTTATTACGCATGAGGTACTTTTTTCTTCTCGCTTCCCCTTGAAGCAACAATTTGGACATAGCGAGCGGTATATCAACATCCGTGTTCATTCCCTTTGCAGATGCACTGATCTACCATTTCATTAAGAGATGAGAGAAAATTCTGGATTACTTTAAAAGTAAGGATATATAACTTGATCATCTTAATTGAACCCTGACTTTAGTAAAAATGCGAATATCAAAATACGAAATCCCGGTTTGTAAAAATCCCGTTTTTTTATAAATCCCGGTTTTTAAAATCTAGGTTTGTAAAATCCCGGTTTTGTATAAAAAAAATCCCGATTTTTAGGAAATTCCGGTTTGAATTTTTAAAATTAGACATGTGGAAAAATGGGACTTTTAAATGATTTTTTGACAAAGTTCAAAAATGAGTTCTAGAAAATATAAAGTTCTAGAAAATGGCTAATAGGGATACGGGCAATGGAAATGGGATTCTAAAATGTTTTTTCGATAAAGCGGTCAATAGAAATGGAACTAAGCCTTTCTAAACCGATTTTATTGAAATTTTACACGTGCGATGGAAATGGATTTCTAAAATGATTTTTTGATAAAGTTCTGAAATATGGCCATCGCTATGGAACTAGTCCATTTTTTAACCGATTTTGTTGAAAACTGATATGTGGGTCCTAAATGGGATTAAAAAAATACGTTTTTTGATAAAGTTTTGGAATGAGGCGGATAAAGATGAAACCGGCCATTTCTTAACCGATTATTTTAAAAATCGACATGTGGGATCTAAATGGGATTTTAAAATGATGTTTGATAAAGTTCTGGAATATTAGAGCTGGAACTAGGCCATTTCTCAATCGATTATGTTGAAATTCGTCACATGCGACTGAAATGGGGTTGTTAAATGATTTTTTGATAAAGGCTGTGGAGTATGGTCAATAGAGATAAAATGTGGCTATTTGTTTAAATTTGACAAGATCTAATTGGGGTTATTAAATGATTTTCTGATATAGCTCTGCGTATCTGGACAAAAAGGGCAATATATTTCAGAACTTAGTCAAAAAATCATTTTTCCATCACACATGTCGAATTTTATCATAATCTATCAAGAAACAGCCAAGTTTTACGCTAATGGCCAAATTCTAAAACTTTAGCAAAAAATCATTTTAGAATCCCATTTATGTAGATCTTACTTATAAAGTTTTAACATAATCAGTAAAGAAATGGCCAAGTTCCATCCCTATCGACCGTATTCTAGAACTGTATCAAAAAGTCAGTTTTGAATTCGAATCATTCACTTAGAATGAAACTAGTAAAACTGATGCTTTATTCCCGACGTGTTTTTGAATGCCGCCCTCCTAGATTTTTTTAAAGGCCTTCGGAGGGCTAAACGGAGGAGGAGAACGAGAAGCGATGTGACTTCCCGCGTGCTCACGACAGTTATTGAAGCCTCTACAATTCGGTATGATATTAAAAGGCTGAATGTCGAAAGACAAAATTACGAAGGGCCTAATGTGTCGAAGGACCGAATGTCAAAGGGGTTACTTTTCGTGTTTGGAAATATAATTTTTTTAATTGTTTTTTTTTTTTTTTTCACCAAAATGTATCACTGACTGGATACGTGGAATTTTGATATTTGGCTTTTGCCCTTATAACCAATTATAACATATTTGAAAACGAACAAATTTTTCTAGTAAATTTTTGGGCAAGATATCTTTTTTTATGTTAAAATATTATTGGTCCGGCCGAAACGAATTAATAAAAAATATTTTTTTCAAAATCAAGATTTTAGAACTAGAAGAAAAGAAAACCGGGATTTTGAAAACCAGAATTTCGAAAACCCGAGATTTTAAAAACCTGGATTTTGAAAATCGGGATTTTGAAAACCAGGATTTTAAAACTTGGCTTTCGTAGTACACCCCCTAATATCCTTTGCAGGTATTACAATTTACCTCAACCAGTCAACGGCTTGCGTTATTGTAATTTGTTCAGCTTGAAAAAGGCTGCAATAGTCTGGGAGGTTTAAATTTAATTCTTCACAGAAACCTCACCCGTAAACCTTCCTACCCATCTTAAAACCATCAGCGAAATTAACACCGTTGGTATTTAGAAATCCTTCTCTCAACCAGTCATCTCTGGTGGGAATATCACTCCTAAACCTCCGATTAAAAAATGATGACGGGATGGTTTTGCTGGTGGTGTTTGGGATTTTTCTATAGATGAGCATCCTGTATTGTTACAGTTCCTAGCCTAGGATATTTAGGGGCGTGAGACAAAAAAATAAATTCCAGTGCTTGGGGGGATGTGCTCCTAAGAGCCCAACTAATACACAAGACAGCTGTTCACTATACCTTCACCAAGGATTTTAGGTTGGTCAGAATATTTAATGGTGGCCGCCAGTAGAATCTTATTGCAGCTTTCCTTACTCTCTCTAATTTGTTATATTTCCATGTTAGTTCGCTTTATCAGTGAAAGTTTATCTAATACCATTTAAGCTAAGGGCAGATCTGAGGTAGGTTCTTTTTCCTGGAGAAAAGGGCCAACTGAGTTTTATGTGGATTAACATTCGAACAGCACCTGTTAGCCCAGTTGTAGAGAATGTCTAGCGCACTTTGCATGCGTTTGCATAAGGCGCAAGTTACGGAAGACACCAATCGCAACATCATCCTCATAAGCACTACCTTAAAGTCGCATTCTTCCAGGTTTAATAACCAGCCATATTAAATATGACCAGATTCCAAAGAAGAAGGGTAATACCTCAGCCCCTGAGTGGTACGTCCAATAGTGCCTGCGTGATTGCCTCTGGTCTGACGTTGTTAAAAGCCCCTCTATAACCAGAAAATTTATCATAGAGTATTCATTATATTCCAAGGAGTATTCATTATATTCGATAGGAGCAATACGGAAGTGCATGTTGGGATTTCGATAGCCTATTTGAATCAATTTGGATCTCCTAATATGGGCTTCTATTTGTCTTTCCAAAATTTTTAGTAGGGAAGAGGTTACACTTATAAGTCTAAGGTCTTCGGTACTACAATAAGAGCTTTTTCCCGCAGATATTTCATTTACTTTAGTTAAATCAGTCGTTTCGGGTATAATGCAATCGGGTTCTGGCGACTTGTAAGACTTAAAGCTATTTAGCCCACAGGATTTTCCTTCTGCTTATAACCTGACTTACAATGCCTACGACTCTGTTGTTCCAAAACCTTTGGGGCGCAGATTCGGAGCTATTTGGAAAGTGAGTTTCCAGTAGTACGTCTAAATATTCTGCACTAGGTAGTCCAAGAACCATCAGTGATAGGACTTAGAGATAACACTTTACGCAGCCTGGATGTCTCAGAGTCCCTGTATTTTTGTACAGTAAAGCCTCTAGACATTTGTTTTAGCACTTCTTAATTCGTATTTGTATGTCTTGACGACTTCCTTATACCAGTTACAGTTCTTAGCAGCTTTAGATGCCTTGGCTCTTTTCCAAAGGGCTTCCTGCATGTTTATGAGTGGTTCGAAGTCATTTCGCTCACCACGGTAGCCACAGTTGACCCAGATGTCTAGGGGTCAGATGGGGGGTCAGATATCGCATTATTAATGGGGTCGGATAGTTTTTATATCATCAGTGTACTAGCCTGCAGATTAAAAGATTTTGATATTTTTAATTTGTTTCTATCATGAAATAATTTATTTTCGATTCTTGAACGAAATTAGATAGTAATAGTAAAACACGTCAACCTGATTTAAACTTTATCACACGATCGTCAACATGACCATACACGAATTTTCGGGTTGTGTCAAACCAGGAAGCTGAACATAGCTTACGATGTCAGGTTCAGAATTGATTTAATAAGGGTAAATATTTCTGAATGTAAAGCAGATCTACTTAGCCTGGGCTCAAATATGCTCTTAAGTTTGGAAATCACGAATTATGATTGTAATTTCTGTCGATTGTGTTTGTGCAACGTGACTTGCCGCTATGTATTTGTATTTTGCCCATTTTGTATTGTATAGATAAAAATAAATAAATAAACAAAACATTTTTCTATCTTTCCAGACATTTTGGAATCATCACAATCGTTTCTGGATCGTTTGGATATAACCGCAATAAAATTAGTTAAACAAAGTTTATTTAAATGTTTAAATTAAGAAAACGTAATAAAAATAATTTTGTGTTTTTAAATTTTAATTTATAATTTTGTGCATGTGTATTATGTCTAAATAGTGTTTGTTGTTAATTAAATTTAATTAACTGAAAAAAAAGTGAAAATTGTAAATTTTTAAAATTTTTGCGCGCATTGTAATTCCATTTCACACGTTTTTAAAATGCTATCGTATATGCTCCCAGCGGCCGAAGAGAAATCTTCAGGCAACACCCAACAGCAGCGTAATCTCAATTTAAGTTTAAATCTAAATGGTACAAATAATAACGGTCACAGTAATTTACTATGCGATGCAGACGATAGTGATGAAAATACGAAATTATTGAATAGTGAACGTGATTGCGTGACCGCGGCCAAAATAAAACAAAATTTCTACGGGCACGTCATGATGAATAGCGATCATAATGACAATCTAAAGAATGGCGGATTGAATGGTGGCGTTGGTAGTGGTAGTCTTGATCGCGGTGGCGATTGTAGTGATATATTGATAAATAATAAGAAAGATATTAATACAGAGAATAGTTTTAGAGATGAAATAAATAATAAGAAATTAAAATTTGGCACAAAACCGACAACAAAAGGTGTTACATTAAAAAGGTAAGACGTTTTTTTTATGTTTTATTGTGTTAATTATTATGTTTAATATTCTTGAGAATTTAGTTTTATGATATTTCATTCGTGTTACGTGTTTTAATGGCCTAGAAATAATAGTATGAATTGAGTGTGGTTGAGAAATTAATTTCACCTGGAAAAATTATTTGGCCTAGGTAATAAAATTTAATTATTTTATGCGATCTAATATCCACATTTAAAATATCGTGAGAGCAGAACCTTTTATGTTGGCAGTCGCAAAGTGTAAAAATAATTCACAATATATATTATAATAAAATCTAATAAGAAAATTCTAAATCATATACAAAGTTATGATTTAGTCCATGGTAGAGATAACTTCAGAATTTTGAATTACTTGTTCGGGCAACCCACCCGTCTTAAAGTATTTTCTCAAAGCTCCACAAAGTGTAACAAACTGTCGGTAAATATTAGGCCATAGAGATGCAACTCTTCTAACAGAGGATTGAAAACTTCGCAACAGAGAAGGTTCCTGCCCACATAACCGTGATTTCTTGTGGCTCCATAACATGTAAAAAAATATAAATTGTTCTTGCGTAAATAAGAGATGATTTTAACAATGTCACTCGGAATTTTTGGTATTTTATCGAATTGAGAAGTTTATACCTGATTGTTGTTTGAGATTACATGTTCGGATGCCTTGTCTAATAGTGTTTTCTGATGCTTCCAAATAATTGATTGAAATGAAAGTTTAGCTACGTGTTGATCTGTTATTGGACCTGCCATCGTAAAACTGGCTCCAGAATTTTAATCCTTAATTTCTCAGAGAATTACTAAAACAAAGTTGTTTGACATTATTATTTAAGCTTGAATACAATATATATACGAACTACCAAATGATCTTGGCTCATACCAAGGGCAGTACTCGAGTTCGAACCATCAGTGAAAAACTCAATCAACCTCTGATAATTGATTAGTGTAGCGTTTGAAAAACCAAAGATCTTTCGACAGTTATCGGAATTAATTTGGGGGTAATATTTTTCCTTAATCATATTGAATCGACTGCAATAGATAGTCCTGTTGAGGCTTATAATTAAAAATTCCAATTACAGGGGCCCGCCAAATAATAGAAACACTAGACAGATAAAACCAATTATTTACAAATAAATGTCGATTCTTAAGGCAATAATTTACAGTTTACACGAACTGCCACATGATCTTCTACATTACCAAAAGATGGCGAGTGCTTTTATAAGTTATTGCCATTTTAAGTGTTCTTCTTTGAGCTGCCAAGATCTGTCAAAATTGATAGTGAAATACAAAAAAAAATGTTTATGGTTTATTTGAAAAGTGCGGAAATTATTTCAATTATAGAAACTTTGATTTTCCAACTTTTGTTTAGAAAATGTTGACTCGAAAATGAATCAGTGCTAGCTAAACCACCATTACTCGAGCAGTATAGCAACATAGCTTAAATGAATAAAATTTAAAGAAATGCTATATTTCACCTATGAATTTGGAATGTGAATGGTAAGGAGTCGACTCTTTTTGAATCGAATTGTGACAGCGTTGAAAATTGGAATCTATTTCAAGGTCTTTCAGAGATCGATGTCCACCAAATATATCTACCGCTAATGACGGTGTTCGCCCAGAAAGAGTATGCGAGGTGATACTGGAAGGGTGTAGTTTATTATGAACTTTTATAAAACTGTAGCTGAAAATCATTTTTAAATTATAAAGGGTGTCCCAATAAGCAGTTACATTTCCAAATTTATTTTTTTGTTTGAAAATACAATCTTCCTGGTTATTTATGGAAAACCAGCTGGCCCGGCGAACCTCGTTCCGCCCTAAATAACTTCGTTCCGAGCAAATACTTTTGTCCTACACGAAATTTGATTTTGATGAGAGATAAGTTCAAACAACTCAACTCTATTCTCAATAGACGATTGAGTTGAGTGGCCATTCCGTTCACTTTTCCATTGAATTTAACACTAAAGGCAGGTTTATGGTTGTGTTCGTTTGGCCATTATTTCGACCAAGCATCTATCGAAAATTTAGTTGTTTTTTGGATTTTTTCTCTCAGTGTGGAAATGAATTGGAGTCAGTTGGAATTCGAAAGAATTCAACGTATTTTGTTCGAGTGGAATTAAATGGAATACAGACGCAAATTAATGCAATGCATTGTGGTAAACAATATTTTTCGTTTTTTTATCCGGTGCGTAAATGAACAACGATGATGGTTTGCTAACTCTCGAACACGCGACATACAACTGACCATGAGAAAAACATGGAAATTCCAGATTTATTTCGCGCACTTCCAGCGATTGATCTTGCGATTTGTTACTCGTCATAGCGAACGCCAAAAGAATGGGGAATTGAATGCGGTTGAAGTCGAACGGAATATCAGTTAGAATCAGAGGAATTCTCGGAATTAGAACATCCTCTCCTTTCAATTTGCTCTTCGCTTGAAATCACGTTGTTCATCAGTTTCTTCACAGCTAATCGCGTTCCGTTACACAATCAGATGGTTCAGATTACGCAGCATGATTATCACCGATCCTACCTTCAACATCAAGTTATGCGTTGGTATTCCCGGCAAATAAAGCGCATTCAGAAACTCGTTCGGATAGTTGGTTACCTCGTCTTGATTGGTCATACAGTCAACGGATTTGTAACAATGCATTTCTCCAGCGATTTGGTTTTGAATTCAGGCTGTCAACATCCTTGGATTCGATATTACTCAACATGTTCCCAACTGTTGGGTGCTCTGAAAGGGCTCAATGCGAAAACGGCACCTTTCAAATTGCACACCGCCGAAATCAACGTACAACACCATCTACTGGGTTGTGGCATTAATGATCACACCTCAGCCACATCTCTTATTTATTTCATTATCTTTCTGCTTTTATCAATTTACCTCACGATTTTTTGAGATTTTTCAAACTTTGCGTCGACTTTTCATACTTTACAGTGTCCAAAATTATCAAAACATTGAAAAGGAAAAACCTTAGCTTACGCTGAAGGTCAATTTGTTTCATAGACTTCACATGACAGATAGCTAATGACATGCATCCCATGCGACAATTGCTCTCGCAACTCAATCTTTACGAGGGAATAGCGTGTGTGTTGGGGTCCTCAGATAGTGGTCTTATTAACCGCGATTAAAAAAAGGAAAAATGAGTTAAGTTGAGTGGGGAACCGGACCCCTAAGATATGGTGGCATCATCAACCCATTATGTGGATTGGATTAACCTAGGTTGTATATTGAGGGCTTAAATTTTCATTTAAAAAAAAGGAGTATATTGGGCTCAAGCCCATAAATATTATAAGTAAGAATGTTTTTGATTGGCAAAGTGCTACCAGCAGAATGCAACCCACGTGCTAATGCCTTGCGCGATTTCTGCTCCTGATGGAGGAGCTGATATGCTCTTTACCAATTGGGAGGTTTACGTTAGTATGGTGAATATATTTTTTTTTAATTACTAAACAACAACAAAAAAGATTCAGACAAATCGGTTCAGCCGTTCTTAACTTCTGCTTAAAAGACCATCTGGATCGCATACGTGCAAAATCCCGTACAAAGCATCATTTTTAGATTTTCCGAATTTTCCGATTGTTACGGTGAATTTTCCCAAAGTTTTCTTTCATAAGGATCATCTCCTGGCAATTGCGAACACAACGAAAAAAGATTAAGCCAAATCGGTTCAACCGTTCTCAACTGATGCGAGTTTATACATTTTTTACACCATTTTTATATATAGATAATTTTTGATGTTGTTGCTTTGATGGTTGATGCAAGAATAGTTTCTATTTTATTTTTTTACAATTATTTGACATATACGCTATAATGTAGACAATTATGATTTTAATTTTTTACATAGATTGGCAAAATTCTGCACAACTTATATTTGGAGTCCGCCACCAACCCCATCTATTGAAAATAAACCGAAGTGGCTATATAAATGAATGATCATTGTCGAAATACAATTTTCATTGGTGACGTGTTAAGTGTATTTCCATACAAAATTCCTATACAAAACGGAATTTTCGATTTTCCGATTTTTTTTGATTTTTCGGTTTTCCTTTGGGTTTTGGCGATTTTTTGTCGATTTTCCAATTCTTCTCGAGTTACCGGCTTTTCCTTTGGGTTTTTCCGAATTTTCTATTTTCCTAAGCCGCCACTGTATTGAAACGAACAAAGCAAAAAAAGAATCATCCAAATCGGTGGAGCCGTTCTCGAATTTTTGCGAGACTAACGCACGGCAATTGATTTTTAAATAGATAGATTATCTAACAATCTATCTAGATAGATAGATAGATAGCTAGAGAAAATAAATAGATAAAATAAATATAGATTGGATAAAAAACAAAACACTAATAATTTGTATTCAGCCTCCTGTATGATTCAAATCAGTACCTCCCACTCTCCCAGCCCAAGCGCCAAAGTTTTGACCACTGCACCACTTGTCTCATAAAACATACAAAATTCAAAAAAGGCTTTTTATATGATTTTTCGGGTTTTCCGACTTTTCTGGTGAATTTTATCAAATTTTCTTTCGTAAGAACCATCTCCTGGCAATCGCGAACACAACTAAAAAGATTGAGCCAAATCGCGGCTGGCCTTGACGTACTCCATTCGGTCGGTCCAATTTCTGAGTACATTTTGGATTGTGTGCTGATCTATTTCGGCAATGGTTGCTTCAATATTGGCTGCTCAATTGTTTGTGAATTGTGCGTATAACACTTGTCCTTCACGGCACCTCACAAATAAAAATCTAAAGGCGTCAAATCACAGCTCCTTGCCGGTCAATTCACTTCACCATTTCGACTGATAATGCGGCCATCGATTTTTTGACGCAGTTTCGGTATTGTAACGCCACATGTGTGGCATGGCGCACCATCTTGCTGGAACCAAAGGTCGTCCAAACCAATATCTTCAAAATATGGCCACAAAAAGTCGTTAACATATGGCGGTAGTTGATTCCGTTGATCGTAACGGTCGCGCCGGCCTACATATTCGAAGAAATATGGCCTAATAATGCCACCACGCCACTAGCCGCACTAAACAGAAACACGCAATGGATGCATTGGCTTGCGAATGTGATAATTTTGTTTGTTTAGGAACCCACCGAGATGGAAATGCGCCTCGTCCGATAGGGCCACAAACCAAGATCTTTACGCAGAATTCTTTGAATGGAAGACCGGTTGATGTTCATTTACGATGCACGATGACGAATTTATGTTCTCGGCCGTTGGCACACATTTTCGGCCACCGCTGCGATATTTTCAGCTGAACGAACTCGACGAGCCCGGGTACGCGTTGGATTGTCGACTAGGTAGCCCGTATTACGCACTTTATGCACAAACTTCTTGATGCCGTTAGGTGTGAGTACCGTGTTTTGACCAAATTTTGTATGACATTTTCTTGCGAATTCGAACCAATCGTCTTTGTTGTGGAAGTAAATTTCATTTCGTCAACTAGAAATAATATACTGAATTTCTGTCAAAGATTTTCATTTAGTTAGGAATAAGCCGCTTAGGTCTAATCAAATTTGCAACTTTTGATTGCGGAAATGTGCCTCGTCCGAAAAGATGATTTTTGAGCAAAATCCTCATCAATTTCCAGTGTGTCGCGATATCGAAGCCGATGGTCACGGGGCTTCAATTGCTGGACCAATTGAACTTTAAATGAATTTTCCTGATGTCTATACTGTTTGCAATTGCTACGTTTTTCTCGAGAATCTTCCTATTATTCCTTTCAACTATTTGTATGTAAATCGCTTGAGCCGAAAAATAGTTTAAAACGGAATACCGGACCCGCTGCAGAACCATTCAACGATTTTTTTCAAATCGTTTTCTATTGTTCACAACCCTCTTCACCAATTTTTATCAAAATTGTTCGAAGGAAAAAAAATTTTAAAAGAAAATCTCCGTACGGTTCCCAAGACTCCGAAACGAATTTTCTTGAATTTTCTTAAAGTTTGAACATTTAGAAATTTTCTAAGTCAGCATACAAGTTGACATGGAGCTTACAATGTGCAGATGAATAAAATATTAACCCCATATTGGTCCCAGTTCCACTAGAACTCTATTCCTGGCACTCAAACCTTCCTTCTTCGCTAAGTAAATTTCATCAAAATCGTTTGAGAAAAATAAAATTCACAACAGGAATGCTCCATCCAGTTTCAACAAATTTTTCAATATTTTTCGAGACGTTTCCGAAACCCTTGGTACAAACCCAAATACATACTTCAATACGACTTTACATATTTTATTTTATTTATTTTCAAAAACCTTCATTACAGATCAAATTATCATAATGCAAAAAAAGTTCGATAACTGGCTTAGTTCTGTTTAAGTGACAATTTCGCAGAACTAAATTGTGAACTAATATTTAAAACATATTTTCATATAACAAACCGAGATCCATTTCATTGCGATGAGCAACACATTAATGAACCTGTAGGAATTTCTTCCCCGTTCAGTTTAGAAATGGCTGAATTCTATTCAAGTTGCCAATTTTCCGAAAGCCCGGGCTACTGATTTTCTAAATTTTGCAGAACCTCATTTTATAATCCAAGTTTTATCCAAATTGATTGTCGAATTGCTTTGCTTCATTCAAATTGAATGATTTCCAGTTTGTTTTCGCAACTCTATATGAAATTACATTATTCACAGAATAAAAAAAAAACCTGAAAAACCCTGGGTACATACACAAATTTTCATTTAAATCGATCAAGCCGTTTGTAAATCGTTGGCAGAAATGGGTGTGCAAACTTACAGTTCTGACTCACCAATGAGTCCAAATTATCCTACAAAAAGGTTAATGCAATGTGAGAAATGTTAATAAATGACCTAGTTCTCTCTTCTGTCTGGTCATATTCCAAAACTTCCTTCAAAATCATTAAAATAGGTGTACTACGAAATCTCGATTTTCAAAATCTTGGTTTTCAAAATTTCGATTTTCAAAATCTCGGTTTTGGAAATCCCGGTTTTCAAAATCCCGGTTTTCTTTTCGTTTAGTTCTAATTGCACAAAATAATTAATAAAATTTTTTAATTGCAAGATTTGCTACTTGCAATATTTTGTAATTGCAACATTTTGTCGTTGCAAGATTAATAAAAAAAAGCAATATTTTGTTAATGCAACATTTTGAAATGCAATTAATGTAAACTCATTTTTGAATTTTGTCAAAAAATCATTTCCCACATGCCAAATTTTAAAAATTCAAACCGGGACTTCTTAAAAATCGGGTTTTTTTTATACAAAACTGGGATTTTGAAAACCGAGATTTGGAAAACCGAGATTTATAAAACCGAAGTTTAGAAAAAAAAACGAGATTTTGACAAACCGAAATTTTGAAAACCGACATTTCGTTACATTTCCATACACACCCCATTAAAATATATCACCGCCTAATAATTAGAATCTGTTCTTAAAAATCATTCATTAGAATCAGTCAATCAGTTAACATACGGATATACTTGGATTTTTATCGAATTTTAGTCAATATATTTTATCATAATTTTTTGGTAGGTACCACGTTGCGATTTGATCTGCTTATCGCCTTATATTTTGGTATGATTAGAGACAACCATCACACCCAAGTATAACCCATGGCAAGTACCCAGAACTCATTATTTAAAAAATAACATTTAATACGATCCGTATGTTAAGATTGGAGCTGTAAGTATGGGCTTACAGCTATATGGCCCAGAGTATTTAATTAAGACAGATTTAAACTAATGATATCTTGATGGGTTATTGCCAATTCTTTAGTATTCGAGTATATTCCGTAATATTAAACAATACACTCGGCAATTAATTAATGACCACCATAATCCATTACGTTCAATTTTATATGTTTCCCGCCAAAAATTACCACATAAATTCTAGAACATACATATAAAATACTTGCGACAAACAATAAACCACGTTTGATAAATGTATGTACGTACGATACAACATTCCATATATCCAAATAAAAATTAGGAAATATGTGGTCAACACATGGGTGCCTAATCTTAATGTACAAAAATAAATTATTTCATTTTTCTAATGGTGATTTCACGCTCAAATACTAACAAATATTATTGACTATAGTTTTGCTGACTGCTGTACTGCATAAATCACAGTAAACATACACAGCAAAATAATGGGCGAAGGCGCGACTTTTGACTTAATATTTTTTTAAAAACGATAAATCGTAAAATATTCATATTTTTCGAGTCTTACATGCGATGTAAATAGCCGGAAGTCTGTTCCACCTTTTGATATTTATAAATATTTTTTCGCACTGTTTTGCAAAATCTTATATTTTTCATGAAAGTGCAAACGATAGATTTTCCCATTAAGATTGGAGGCAGACGCGATGTGAAATTGTTTACGGAGGATGGCGATTCTCAAGGCTTTATTATTTTTTATTTGTTATATAACAATTAGTTCCATTAAGATATTATGCTGTGTTGATGTCATTTGTATATAGCAGAAGGTTTAAATTTAGATCATTTTCAAAGAAATTTATATCGCTGTAGATCTAACTTTATGATGTAGTTTGCACATACAAGTCGTGTATATATTTGTCACATACAAAACTTGTTAAAATTTTTTTGATCTAAACCGTGGTGGCCAGCTCGATGTTATGTAAAATTTTATGTCGACTTGATATGTATTAATTGCACACCACAAATTTATGATGTCGCAGCTAATTTATGTACTTACATAAGAACTTCGTTATAACGCTAACCAGAAACTAGGTTACAAAATATTATTATTTAATTTTAAGTTCAAGTTCAGTTTGCCCCCGGTCCAAAAATATTTAGTGTGCATAAACAACAAAATACTCAAAATGTATAATGAAATATTATGTCCAATACATCAATTTTGTGTTGAGTCACATAATTTAAAGTTGGTTTATGTATAATAAATATTTTTAACGTCGAAAATGATCTCATTTTAGAAAATTTTGAACAAACATAAACTACACAAAATCTTTTCTTTTTCCGCACATTAAAAAAAAAATCTTTTTTGTTCTTATGAAAGATGCTGTACTTGTGTGTGCAAATTTTTTTTTAATTAAACTCGAGATAATTTATCTGAAATATACAAATATTTATTCGAAATAGTTTTGTGCTGGCTACGACAACAACGACGACGACGACAGCGAGTGGGATCAGTGGATTGTGTAATGGATTAAATCTGTTTAAATCATTTTCGCGTCTGTTTATAATTTAATAGGGTAAAAATTTGTTATAAATTTAATCAGTGTCAAAGAATTTATAAATATGCGGGACATTAGTTGAAAGATGTTTTAAATATTTTTTCGGAGATGTATGATAATCTCTTATGAAACTGATTGATATGAATTAATAGTATGTATCTAAAAGGGTTTGTTAAATTAATAGGGATTCTTTGAAGTTTTCCAGAAAGTGGGGTACGGTTTAAGCTCGTATAGTCGAGGTAGCTAGGGTACTAAAAATGGAGGGATTTGCGAACCGTGTTATCAACCTGAATATAGGGACGTTTAAGTCATAGTTTGCGAATATTAAGATGTGAACTGCGAATATTAAGATGTGATGAGTTAAGTCTTCATCAAAAGCGCTAAAAAATTAGTTAAATTTGAGCGAGACCTCCCAAAAGAGAAATTGAAAAAGTGAATTATGATGTTAGTAATACAGGGTCTTACAATAAGAACTTTTTTGTTGCACTTAAACACACGTTTTGTTAAAAATATTTGTCATTCGTTATTGAAATTTAGTGTAGACACTTGACCATTATAAATACGTTTGCAGAAGTTGATCGTTTGGTCGAAAAAATCAAATTTCTACATAATTGGGGCGCTATCTCACGAGTGACGCTTTCGATATTAGTTTTGATCACCTTCGATTGATTGTTGGTTATTCTCATAAACCCTACAAAAAATAATCTGATGTTGTTACATTGCACGTCCTTTGTGGCCAACTAACATCCCCCTTCGCGAAATTATTCTGCCTTAGCCATCAAAAATGTTTCTCAATAAACCCATTGTTTCATTGGCTGTATGACATGTAGCGCCGTCAAATCAAATATTGGCCGTAAAATTCGCCATGTGGTCGTTGTGGAGAAGTTTAAATGTTGAGAATGTCGTGAAATCGATAAACGTTGGTTTTCTGCAACACTTGCCCTCATTGTAGCAATATTTTCGGTTGAACGACCTGCACGAGCACGTATTGCTGTCGGTATGTTTGCCACTCAACCAGTGTACTCAGTATATTAAATTTTTGATAGCAGGCTCGGACGGGTGGTTTCGTGTTTCAAAAATATCGTGAATTTTACGAATCGTTGTTTTTACATTTCCACCATGTTCATAGCGGGTTTTAAATATTTTAATAAGATTTTGAAGCAAAATTAAATTAAATTTACTACTTAAATGGTCAAGAAATTGTGTTTTGCTCAGACTAAATTAAATAAAATTAAAATTTCACATTTGAGTCAAATTATCTGCAAGCTTAATTTAAATTAAAGGTTTCAGAATTATCTCCACCAGATCCCAGGACTGCTGGGAGATACATACTGCTGCTGCTGGATGAGGCATACTGGACTGCCGAGGAAGGATTGATCTTGTTTTCCCTTTCATTTTCTATTTACATTTATGCTGTTTCCGTGCGGTCACCCAAATATGTACTAACCCAAGCAACGGTTGCTTAACATTGATGGTGAATTTGTCGCATTATCTTTCTCTGCCACGCGCAAATGAATTTGCCCACCTCCTAAACCTTTGCGTGGAATGTTAAAAAATATTAAAAAAATTCACTTTTGTGTTAAATTAAATTAATCCTTTAGTTATATATAATTTGTGTCCATCTGGAAATAAATTTCACCCACTTAATAATTATTTTGTCCACCCCCATAAACTTATTAACGGAATTTTCAAATTTTCACTTAAACATTTGAGTCAAATTATAAGAATGTTATTAAATCGCTTCTAAATATCAATTTCAATAAATGTGCTGCTTTAGAATTGTCCACCCGCTGACAAATTTTGTCCACCCAATAATTAGTTTTGTCCACATCCATAAAACATTGTTCGGAATATTAAATATTTCATTTAAACTTTTGAGTGTAATTTTCTGAATGTTGCTAAACCACTATTAATTTTCAACTTTCAATAAATAAATAAATTATGGTTTAGAATTGTCCACGAATTGATGAGTTTTATTCACCAAATAATTAGTTTTAATAAACCAATGTGTGGAAGACTAAATTTTTCACCTAAACGTTTGAGTTAAATTAAATTAATGCTGGTGGTCTGCATTGTCAAGACGAGTATACTCGTCGTACAATATGTTATAACATACAGGCTTTTGAATTAACAAATTTGTCCACAAACATAAATACACAAACGTAAAAAACTTGAAAAAATACTACAAATAAAATTTATTACAAAAATTATGCTTCAATTATTATTTATGTATGGTAATACAATACCACTCAAAATAGAAATGGCAATGGGAATAACTTCATATAATTTAGGCTTGGCAGCGAACGAGTTACTTAAATGAGTTGTGGGTTATAAATGTCCACCTATTGGTGGATTTTGCTTACCAAATAATTAGTTTTATCCATATCCATAAACCATTGTACATAATATTAAATAATTAATTTAAAATTTTAGTGAAATTTTTTGAAGGTTAGTAAACCACTATTAATTTTCAACTGAAAAAAATCATTTATGGATTAGAATTGTCCACGAAGAGACGAGTTTTACGCACAAAATAATTAGTTTTAATAAACCAATTTGTGGAAGATTAAAATTTTCACTTGAGCGTTTGAGTTAAACTAAATTAATGCTCGTATATTACTATTAATTGTCAATTTAAATAAATAAGTTGTGAGTTATAAATGCCCATCTATTGCTGAGTTTTGACCACCCAATAATTAGTTGTATCCATACCCATAAAGCATTGTACAGAATATTAAATATTCCATTTAAAATTTTGAGTGAAATTTTCTGAACGTTGCTAAATCACTATTAATTTACAACTTTCAATAAATAAATGAATTATGGTTTAGAATTGTCCAATAATTGATAAATTTTATTCACCAAATAATTAGTTTTAATAAACCAATGTGTGAAAGACTAAAATTTTCACTTAAACTTTTGAGTTAAATTAAATTAATGCTCGTAAATTACTATTAATTGTCAATTTAAATAAAAGAGTTGCTCGTTATAAATGTTCACCTATTGATGAATTTAGTTTTGTCCACCCCAATATAAAGCTATGCAAGAAGGAATATTCAAATTTCGATTTTTTACTTTTGAGTTAAATTATATGAGTGTTCGTATAATTACTGTTAGTTTCAATTTAAATAAAATAGTTAAGTATTATACTTGTTCACATATTGATGATTTTTGTCCACTTAATAATTAGGTTTGCCTAACCCACAATCTTTTATATCGAGAATTAAAATTTTCACTGAAGCTTCTGAGATAAATTGTATGAATGTTGGTAATCACTCGTAACTGTCAAAAATCCATAAGCATTTGATTTGACAATTAAATTAATAGTGATTAACGAATATTTTTATAATTATCGTCAACAGTTTAAAAGGAAATTTTAATATCCCGTACTTTAAAGATTTTCGGCTTTTTTATAGACAAATATTATTTTCTATGACATTCACAATGTTTGAGACCTACTCTACTAAAAAGAAGTAGAAAATTCAGTAGAAAATGTTAGTTGTTTGTATTAGGGAAATGTACGCGTTGATTTGGGACAATTTGTCATTTATATTTTTTTGTTGGATAATGAAAATTCTCTCAAAATTTTGTGGTATTTTTCCATTGTGTCGTAATTGCTCAACGCCCATAATTGCCCCAATTTCATATAAATATTTCATTTTTCCATTTTATTTTTGTTGCAATTTTTCATTAAGGCAATTGCCCTCCTCGTGACTTAACGTGCTCTCAAAAAATAAATTGGTTTAGATAATGCTATCCGCTTTGTTGCAAACGCTTGTGATTCTCTAGTAATACCTAAATGAAATGAAGAGGCACATCTACGATTTACCTAGGTGACAGTTTGGAACTTTAAATTCATTTTCGGCTATGTTGATTGCATTGAATAATCAGACCCTTTATTGCAAGCAACTGAAACAAACTAGAAAGTTTCTTAAGAGTTCGGTTAAAACGAGAATGCTAGATTCGTATTTGATTTGAATCAGAATCGATGAATCCTTACGGGAACATCAGAGTCGAATCTTTTATTCATCAGCTCGCCAGAAATCGAATTAAAGAGATGTCTAAATGTAACCTGCAATTGAGGTTTTATTTTTAAATGTCCTAATTTCAAGCATATGGCGGAAGACGCAGAATATCATAAAATATTTGAATGAATATCAAAAACTTTTTTCTTCGGTGGTTGAGCTTGATTGAAATTATGATTGCGCACAGATTGCGCCTAAAACTTGAATAATATTTAAAATAGTGATTCCCATTATTTGACTCTCCCTATTTATTATTCAACAAAATCATGAATCATTATTTCGCACACCTACACAAACTATTACCAAACAATTTAGTTTTAAATTCATTAACACTCAATAGCAAAAAACTACATCTTTCTAGCTCAAAGTGGCAAAAAATGACATCATTAGGATAAGGTGGGAGTGTTTCATGTTCGACGAACAAAATTTATTATATTTTATACCTTTTATGGTAAGATAATGTGCAGACGACTTTAAGTGCCTTAATTTAATAGCCGCATATTTATTCCAACTGATATTTCAATTATTTGAGACCATCAAGCTAATTGCAAGCCATTGTTTAAATTTTTTGAAAAGTCACGCGACATAACCGTATACAAATTGATTTAACTGTACATGTAACTATATTTACCGCCATTTTATTTGGCCATAGATCTCGCAAGATCACAACAAATTTTCTACAAGCCATCAAATCATGCATTACTAAAATATGTTTATATACAAATTTCTTTATGATTTAAAAAATTTTTTGTATAAGAAAATCATTTCACGGTCTAAAGGCGACTTAAGTTCTCGAAAAAAAATTATCGTCATCTAATAGTAGTAATAACAATAATAGCTAAATTTATATATGTATCTATTAGGTGTGAATGCATAAAACATTAAAACGATTTTTTCTATATAGCTCTATGTTTTCTTCCCCGTTTCTTAAAATAAATATTTAATTACTTTTCCATTTTTTTTATGTTATTGTTGTTCAACAGATCTCAACACAAGAAACGATCATAAAAAATTAAAAATCATTAAAAGTAATAATGATTGCATTACTGTGTCTTTATGACTGTTAGTCTTTTTTTATAAATTTAGAAAGAAAATTACCGCAGAATCTTATCTATTTCGCGTTTTTATGTCTAACACTTTTGTTATTAAATGGGAAAAACTATTAGTTCCTCTTCCATTATATATTACGCTGTTATCAAATTATCGACAATGTTATATACTCGTGTACAGGTATAAGAAAATCATTTTCTAAATATAACCGCAATATAATACTCGATTGTTATTGGAAAAACTTAATTAAGTTGTTGGAAATGCGCTCGCGACAGCTAATTTTAATCAAGTATTTTATGTCGTAGCTGTATAATGGATGAATGAATTGAAGGAGGTGCGGTATGAGCACAAGTTATGTAAGAAAACGGTAGTAAAAACATAAATTTTAGTAATTTGTAAAACATTTGATTATCATTAGTGCCAACGTCATTATGGGAATAGGGAAGGGTTGTGATACGATGGGAAAACATGGGGAGTAGTCGGGTTTTCAGTTGATATGTTCCAAAATTAACCCCAGTTGGACATTATAACTTACATTTACCACACAGTTTTTGCATTACCAAATATCAACGCAGCATTCCGGCTTCCTTAATATTGGAAAACTGAAAATACAGTTTGTGTTCCATTATAATGAGTGTTAGGGCTGATACCCCTAGGGTACCAGAGCTTGCCGGAAAATTGAAAATTTACACTCAAAAATATCATGATCATCATACGATTTTCTGCATTTCAAGGAAGATTTTTCGGGATGGTATAAAACGGAAATGTTCTTAGAATATGTTTCTTCATTTTATAAACAAATTTCAGGATCAGTTTTATTTTTTCGTAGCACCACTTGATGTTTACAAGTATTCTTTGGAATTAAAGCCAATTTATGAACTAAAATATTGAGTAAAATATTGTTACCTGGTTCAAAACCTTTCAATCGATTACATGGCAATGCAAAAGTTTGCAAACGATCCAGCGCCTCTGCGGGAGTATAGAGCACTAAAATGTTTCAGTGAAATTTAGTTAAACTGATCCAAAAACACAACAACAACAAACGTTTATTTATTTATTTATTTTTTACATGTTCGCTGAATTTCAAAAATGTGATTTTTTTAATTTGCGTTAGATACATTCTAAAGTCAGTAATAGGTTAGGCAGGGTATTCAATGAGATGTAAAAACTGTGATTTTTAATGCATCTTAGGCATATTCCAAAGTCATTCTAAGTATTTCGTAAGCAGTGATATTGCTGGATGTATCTGACTGGTTCAGTGAGATTTAAAAATGTGATTTAAATCCAAAAAGTGTCTTCAGTAAGTTATTCAAATTTATAATGGATCTGTAATAGTGTATCCACGAGGTTTTTTTATGAACCTTAGGTATATTCCAAAGTCAGTTTAAGTATTTTCTAAGCATTTAGCATTTATTTTAGTAATATGAAGTTTATGATTTCCAAATGAGCCAGGCAGGGTGTTCCATGACCTTTAAAAATCTGATTTGTTAATATGCCTTAGGTACATTCCAAAGCCATTCTAACAAATTTTTGAGCATTTTGCATGTACTTCAGTAATATTAGTAGATTGCTTTTGTCCAAACGAGTGTCTCTAGTAAGTAAGTTAAATAATTTTTTAATGAGTCTGCCATGGTGTTCCAGGAGATTTAAAAGTGTGGTTTTTTACTGTGAGTTCCAAATCACATTTTTAAATCTCATGGAACACCCTTCCATACATTTTTTGAGTCCAAAGTTTATGCTAAATGCTTAGAATGACTTGGAATGTGCCTAAGTCCTATTTAAAAAATCACATTTTTGAATTCCAGGGAACATTGTTCTTGGAACATTTAAATATTTCACACTCGTAGAAATTTCACAAAATAAATTCAAAATTTGTGATCTAACACAAAATTTGGATCATGTTTTCCATATATAATTTGAACTGATCCGGATCAATGAGCATCAAGAAACATGGCAATTATACAACAATAGCATATTCTAAAAAAAAATCTTCAGTGCCAGTGGCACTATTCTGGCTTTCCCTGGGAATAGGGAATTGGGAAAAATATTTTCATAGCATTTTTGTACAAACTGTATTTTTCTGGCCTACTGAAGGAATAAATTTAGTACAAAAATTTTCAAAACAAAGTTAATTGGGAAACTTTTGTTCCACAAAATTTTTATAGAGAAAAATATTTTCCCATTTAAATTTTTTTCGAAAATATTTACACCAAACTTATTTCCTCAGTAGGCCAGAAAAATGCAATTTAGACAAAAATACTACGAAAATATTTTTCCCAATTCCCTATTCCCAGGAAAACCAGAATAGTGCCAAAGGACGGTCGATTTATGAACAAAGATGGCATTGACAAAATTATTGTACAATCCAAGACCTTTCAAACAATAACTACCAATATATGGGAATAATAAAAGAGACTGTAAAGCCATATCGTGATATTTTTCGATGAGTTTCTACGCCAGGTACGGATCCCATTGACATACAGGTCCCGAATGCTTTTAAGCATTCCTCCGAATTAACAAGAGATGAAGATGGACAAAAAAAATTCAAACTCAATTATTCATATCTCGAGAATGGCGTCAGTACAGAGAGACATTCAGACGGACGAATATTTTTTTTCTTTTGCGCTTTTGGACTCAGGAACCTTCAAACGAGAGAAAAGATTTTGTAGTAGGTAATTTTATTTGTTATTACTTGGTCGTAAAGACCCGAAGCTAGCTATGTAGTAACATGGTGAATTTATGCAGTAACACATCTAGCTGCCCAAGCATAGGTAAAACTAGAAAATTCATGATATATGTTTTCTCCATTGTGCATTTACCTCACTTTTTTGAAATAATTTTTTTTTGGACATTTTTGACGGTTGGTTGATGGTCAATCTGGGACAGTTAAAAATATTTGACAGATTCTAGATTAAACTTTTTAAACTCCTCATAAACCGAATTTTATTCAGCATGCTCATTTAAAATTCACCACTGTTATTTATTTATGATTAAAGAAAATTAGTTGGAGCACATAGCCTTCGAACAAAAGTTGATCGATTGTAAATTTTATTTCGTTTCACTCAAAATTTCTAACTCAAAAAGTTCGATTTCTAGGTGTCGCACAGAATATTTAGCTATCCATTCACGTCTAAAGAACAAATTTTGTTAACCACTCTTATTAAGAAGTCACCACAGAAGATGAATGTCGACGATTGTTGGGCTTGTCTACATGAATCAAAACAAAATTTGTACCGAGGTTATGTGCTTTCTGTAATTTAATTTTATTCTTAATTAGTGCGTGCTTTTTTTATTCATCATAATTTTTAACTTTTAAACTTTTTATGCGGCATTTAAACCAATTGAAACACGCACTTAGTATTTGTGGTAAATGGTGGTGAATAAAACTTGATAATTTGGAAGTATGGCCATTTTTGTACTCGAATACCACTAACTTTTATTTAGTAGAATTTTACGAAAAGTTTTTTACGTGCTTTGGGTACATTATTATTTTATTCTAAAACCGTGTGGAATTTTAAGACACTGCGGTGATATGATATGATATGATCCAATATCAAATACATATTTAAGAAACGTGGTTTATTCAAAAATATGCGAGCCCAGGCCATGCCTGCATTCTCACATGAAAAGTATTGTCAGGAGAACATTAGTTATTCACAGAAACGACTACGGCACAGCAAAGTGACTGTCTTACTATTTATATTTCTCAGTTACACTACATACAAGTTCACAGACTCACAAAGATATGCTTTGTTAGTCTAAAATTAAGACACTCAGAATGGTCCAATTTTTCCACCACTGTTATTTAAAAAGAAAAAACTCACCATGACTACTTATGATGAACAAATAAAATTATTCAGAGTATGTAGCCCGCGAACATTATTTTTTATTTTATATTTTTATCGATGTAGTACCGTTTAAAAATATTTTGTACAAACCTGGATGGATATGACGTCAGTCAAATTTTATAATTTACATAGAACGGCTGTCTTTGAGATAGTTGTTCCGTCGATGGAATAATTTTATTCACCACTCTTGTTTAAAGTTTATATCGTTTTTCATCGATAAATATAAATAATAATTGTAGACCAAGGCCTACGTCCTTTTTGAAATTAAATTTTATTCATAAATAATCATGGTGAATTTTGAATAAGAATGGTGAATAAAATTTAACTTTTCTGAAAGTCCCTGTGGTCTTTCCATCAGGACAATGATTAGTACAAATCCTTGAGTGGTATTTTTTTTTATTTTTAAGGACATCAAAGCCTTTTATATAAAAAAAAGTTTTATATAAAAAAATGATGGTGGAATCAGGTATTTGTTATTCGACTGGGTAAATATTCGTCATTGCTTAATTTTGCCTTAAACGGAACTGACATATTGGCTGAAATTAATAAAATACTCAAGTTGATAAACGAAAAATTAATTTTATTTTCTCTAATCGGAAAATTTGTATTTCAAAAATACTTTCTTAACATACGACAATTCGGCCTTTATACCGATCTCTGAAAGTGGCTTGTTCTTGGCTAAAATTATTAAACTACTTAAATCTTTCGATGGAAAATTGTTTTTAATAGGGTTTGATTTCTCCGCTCGGTAAATATCCTATAAAGAGTATTTTATCCTGTCGGCTGATTATTAGCCTAACTTAACATACAAAGAATGTGTTGGTGAGAATTTCAAATAAAACATATACACCAATTTGGTTCACAACATTTGTTAGACTAAGAATCAAAACACTTCTTTAGATAATTGACATTTCCAATTTTCATTGGAAATGTCTCACCAACACTCGCGTCCACCTAAAATAAAATAAATCATACATTAATGAATTAAAATATTACTTACCATAATCCACTGCGATTTATTACGCCCTTAAGGCTCATAGTTTTAAATACCTGAAAAAACAATAATATTATTGAAATTTATTTACAGTAAAAATTGAATTGATAACATAATTTGTATTGTATATTTACATTCTTAAACACTATTTACATAAATGTCAAAAATTATAAACAAACCTGTCATTAAATGTAATTTCTATGTAAATCAAAATGTAATAGAGGTTTGCGGTACAAATCGGTTCATTGTGCGCAAACGTAATATAATTTTAAAATTTATATAATACCGGGAAATTTAAGTTTCCTACTTAAAGTTTAAAGAAAGCTTATTACTATAAATCTATTTTTTTATACATTTTTTGGTTCACTAAAATGACAATTTAGTTTTTTAAGAAAATAATCATTCCTTTCCAATATAATCTGGGGAACAGACAAGATAAATTTATACGAATAAAAATACAGTGTGTTAAATTAAATAAAGTACTTTTTAAAAATAGTTTGGTTCTTTTCATTCAAGTTTTTTTCATTCAGTGTGTGCAATTTACCTCAGTAGTGCGACTTGTATTCTCCATCATTAAAATTCAAGTTTAGTCATCATCAACCACAATAGTTCAGCAGCAATTCATCAACTGGCTTTTCATCCATTTTTATTAATTGGCGGATTTTTCATCACGACCACTATTTCCACATACAGAATGCTCTATTGTTTTCAATAATTATGGCATTTGACGGGTTGAATATATTGATAACTATTAGGTATCACTTAACACAATCGAATACTTTGACTATTTCTTGTTTTAATTGATTGCTGAAGCCGAAATACTGTCATCATTGCTATGGTGGCTTGAAAGCCTGGGCATCTGAATGGAGAAGTATAAGCACAAATAGCTTTATCGTGTATGTCTTTGGTTGTTTTGATTGATTTATAAATTTTGCTATAAAATGCTTCCAGATTTTTGAAAAACTAATTTTTTTGAGTTCGCCGATATTGCCGATATTTTTTCAAATATTTCCGTTCGCCGATATTTTTTCAAATATTTTCAAAAGTATATATAGCTAGCATTTACGAAAAAAGATAAAAACAAAATTAGTGCAGATTATTTTATAAATTTACCGAAATCTCTACCTTGCGAAATTTGATGGAAATACGTGTCACAGCTTCAGCGGGAGTTTTTTCAATTTTTGTGAATGTTGAGACACAATTAAAATTCTGGTAAAGCTAATTTTTCAATTTGCAAATCAAATGTGGTGAGTTCGAGATAGTGGCGAAATCAGTTATTTCCACAACATATTCACCCCTCCTCCTCAATTTATAAATAGGAATTCGGGATTCTAACACTTCTAAATGTACTAAATGCAAGTGTTTTGCCTTTTGAAAGCTTTTACTTTCAAGAAGGAATTTTTTATGATCTGTTTTGCTTGAATTTTAACTTTGATATTAAATTCTAAATATCGCATACTCGTCTTCATTTTCTACACAGTTAAACTAGGAATCACCTTATCAATTGTGAATATTTGTACTACTCAATTCTTTAATATACCACCAAACCCAGATTTTTCCCGAACAAAGCTCTTAATAATACCAACCAATTAAATATAAGCAATTTATTGAAATGGTTCATAAATACCAAAGTTCAACTCGCAATATACAAATACTCAGTAAAAAATTTCCTACCCAAAATGTTGGCACATACACACAGGTATCTAAACCCAAAAGTATTCGAATTTTTTTTACTTAAAGCAAGAAAAATCGTTAAATCGATGGAAAATTTATTGTTGTTGTACGAAGATAAATTCCCAATCTAAAGTGACGACGTTTTATAAAAAAAAATTCAAAGCAACAAAGCCCAATGAAAATATTATACCCTATGATGATTGACGTCATGTTATGAAAACCAACAATTAAATTTCCGTTCATTAAGAAAAACGCAATAACGCATATTTCGAAAATCAAGTTCACGTTCAAGATCGCCCACGGCATACTTAAATATAACAATAACAATTTTATTACCTCATTTTCTTAATATTTTGAAATTGTTAGTTTATTTAACAAGTTTTACGATTATTTAGCGAACCTGCAGGGTATCCATATAATCCATACGATTTAATTAAGTGCCGCATTTTTTGAGGTTGTTAAATTAATGCACCGGAACCTCTACGTGTATACTCCAAGGTGACCGCGCATAAATCTTACAAAAATAAATTGAATTAGAAGGGTAAAAGGTTACCTATACCATCGAGAATAGTTCAGCACAGGGTTAAGTAATATTAAATAGAACCAAATTCCATTCCTAATGACATCTAATTCAATTAAAAGATTTCGAATCATAAATTTCAATTCAACGTAGGCCACACATAATTCATCCGCGCGCAATTGAACTTGGCATTGAAATTATTTAACTAAGCACGTCGTCTTAATTATTAATTGCATTACGTACAGTACGAGTATATAAACATAAGGTGTCAAGTGCATGTAATACACGTTAGAATATGATTGGCGCGCGGAATAAAATTTATAATCTTTTACGCGAATATTAACAAAAAAAAAAATAATATGTAAGATAATAAGAAGAACAACCTCGATGTCTAACTTATAGTACGAGTACATAACTATATTGAGATATTTAAGTCACGATTTGTTATTAATTTAATCACGATGCACAACAATAAAATAATGAGAAAATGGGAATTAAAGCAAAATATTGTAAAATGCATTACATTTTCTCCAGTATAATATACGCGGAAGAAGAAGAAGAAAATGTAATACGAAATCTAATAACTGAAAATGGTATCAAAGATGATGATCTTATTTTATATTTCAATTGTTGTTGTTGTTGTTGTTGTTGTTGTTCAAATAAGACGATCGGAATAGAATTATTTAAATTAAATAATTTTTTGTGTTTGTTGTAGCTGTAGTTTGAAAGTTCAAAAGATTGATCACGTTATTTTAGTTTGGTGCGGTGGTTATTATATATAGAGAAAGAGATCGGAAGGATTAGGAAAGATATTCGCAAAATCGGTTCAATGTAAAATACGATCGATCATGAAATTCTAGATCCCTTTTGTGTTATAATTTTTTTGAAAGTATATTTTATGAGAATCAATTTATAATTATTTTTATTACTATTATTTTCGATCGATTGAATTGAAAGTAGGTAGTGTAGTTTGACATTTGCAATAAAAAAAAAAAATAAAATCGAAATTGAAATAAATATAAGATTTTTGCAATATAATCTGATCTTATAACTATTAAATTTTATGTAGATCGTTTGATTGATTTCCCTGGAAGTTAAAATTGAATGTTCAAGATTATTTCTATTTATTTTGAGTAATAATCTGGAAGCCTAAAGTGATCGATTGTCGGACGTTCTTTTAGGTTTGACTTCAACAAACAAAAATATTTTCCAACAAGTAGAAAACAAGTCAAGTTATTCACAAATAAAAAGGAATTCCTCAAACAATCTATATAAAGCCATTAAAAGCACGGCTTTTTAAATAATCTCTCTTTTTAAATCTTCATGTTTGGCTACTGTATAACTTAACCTAATTTTTTTAAATATATTTGATGAAAGCCACAAAAAAGTGCCCATGTTATTGTACGTTTCCAAAGTTAAAGTGTTGATGATCTATTATTCTTGATTTCACATTTAAGTTTTTAATTTTATGCCTTACAAACTAATTATGCCATCAAATCTTCCTAAAATTGTGTTTTTTCAATCATATTCAAGAAGGGATCTTTGCTGAGAAAGCTTAACCAGTGACCGGCATATTCAGGGTGGTTCTAGTTATTTAATAAAAATTATTAGTTAAGTTTATCCCAACTTTTTACTTTATTTGCTTGCCAACTAGATTTTTCAACCAATTGTGATTACCTTAATCCTTTTTTCTATTGCCCTTTCTTCTATTCTATTAAAAATCCCTAACATTTTAAGTTCAGAGAATTTTTCAGTTCAGAACAGATTTCTTCGGATAGAGTGGGTCATAACAGGAAACTATTCTCCGGATATTACCGCTGGATATTACTCCCGCTACGGCCATCCTCGACTACGAGTCAAAACCCCTCCTGGTAATTATCCTACCTGCCCCGGTCGTTACACCGTCGGCCATTACCTCATCGCTATTACCCCCTCGATCATAACCGCCACCCCGCCATTACTACTCGGACAGTTTCCCTCCATCATCCGTCCGAATATTGCCCCTCAACCCACGATTATGAATAATTGCATGATGATTGAGACAATCTTTCAAAACATCAAATATTTGCAAAACAATAGCTGATTCTGGAACAATATAGTATTTCGTCAGGAGTAAAAGTTTGTAGAGAGGAAGGAAATAGCAAGACTATGTTAAATAACATGTTTATGTATTAGGGAGAATAGCGGAAGGAAAATGACCGGAGATAATGACTGGGGAGGGGTAATGACCAGGGGTAATATCGGGTACACAGTCCGGGGGTAATATTTGGAATCCTAAACAACAAAACACAAATTTAGTAGAAGTTTAGCAAAAATTTCACAAGCCTGTTTAGAAGAATGAAATTTTTCTTAAATCTCACAAAAAGAGATCAACTTCTAGATAATCAATTGATTCATCAGAACATTAGAAGTACATTGTACATCAGAATATTAGAAGTTTAAAGAAGAACTTAGATGAATCCATGTGACAGCTAGATATGCTCAATTATAGACCGAACGTAATGATTTTTTTCGGAAATTTTTATTAATGAACCTGGGGTGTCGCTGTTTGACAATTTGGTGGGTTATAATTTTGTTGCTAACTGTAATCCAGAAAATCGAATTGCTGGGGTTGTAGCATATATTGATATATCTTTAAACGCACAGGTAGAATATTTGAAATTTCGAAGCGCTGATAGTATTAAGATACATTTTAATATTAACAAAATTAATTTTACTTTCCTGGGTTTTTATAGATTGCATGCTTTTTCGATTGATCTATTTATGAATAAACTAGACTTGTGCTTAGATACAGTGGCGAGCAAAAATGGATACATAATGAAAACATTTTAAGTTTTTAATTTCTATAGTTACAATTTTATTATTGAGACAATAAAAATAACTTGAGGTTACAACTTAAGGCTTTAGGAAAGGGTTACAACTTAGACTTAAGGGTAGGGTACTTAAGGAAATAACAATAATTTAATTGATTAAAGAGATATAAGTAAGTATTAAAATTCATTGTTTAGGTCATATGTATCCAAATATACCAGTTTTAGCGTACCCTTTATAAACAGTTGTTTTTTGTTTTGTTTTCTTCTCAACTATTCATAAAGTGAAATTGCGTTTCAGCGTTAACTTGGGGCCTAACTATTGAATTCGACGTTCATTTTTGCCGGCTATCGTTTTCCTATAGCAAGCGTAGAAACAAAAGAGAACAGAATAGTAAAAATTTCATACATTTTTCTTTTTTCTTCTTTTGGCTACTATAGAAAAACGATAGCCTTCGAAAATGAACATCGAATTCAATAGGTAGGCCCTGTTCTTTTTTTTCAAGTATTATTCAAAATTTAAATTGTTGTATTTTAATTAAAAAAAATTGAAAATGAAAAAAATATTAGCTGAGTTGGAACAAACTATCATTTCTCTTTGCAAAAAATAATATTCTCTGGAGAAAATTGCCACGCAATTACATGTCTGTCATAGAACAGTACGCAATGTAAGAAACAGGGACGGACAATTTGGGCTGTTGTCCAAAGGACAAATGGTTGTAAAGGGCGTCCACAACTTTTAATTAGTAGGGATTCTCGTGCAACTGAGCGACTTTGAAAAGAAAAAAAGGAGAAACCACAACAATAAAGTTTTAAATACACTCCGCAAAGCTGCTTATGAGTTGGGTAGGAATGTTAGTGAGTTGACAGATGGCGTTGCAAAAACTAGGTTTACATTCATACGTAAAGAAGAAAAAACCAGCTTTATCCAACTAAAATATCAAAGTGCGTCTCGAACTCGCAAAATTTCATAAAAATTGGTCTATTGTCGATTGGAAAAGATTGATTTGGTCCGACGAAACGAAAATAAATCGATATCGGTCAGATGGGAAGTGCTACTGCTTTAAACTTAATGGGAAGTAAATCAAACGAACAGAAAATTTTTAGAAAATTTAAAAAAAATATATTTATATACTTGATTATTGATCAAAGTGGATGGCAAAGACACACATTTTACAAATTATTTTTTTTTTGCGTTGTGTGGGAGTATTGTAGAGTCTATACTTTTTAGAGATTTACCCTCGCATCAAATACCTACGCCACTGCTTAAAGATTGTATACTAATCGAGTTTATATAATGCAAGATGCAATTCCGAGTATATAGTGGCAATGAACAAATAAATAAATAAATGTTGGCGATGAGATGTATTAATTTATGTAAGTGTGTTTATATACTACATAATCATATTTATAATATATTGGTTATGTATCTAAAAATTTTGTTTTATATAATTGTTTTATACTAAATATACATTTTGTAAATAAAGAAAATAACAAACGTTAAAGTTTAACTAATTTAAAATAAAATTTAATTAATTTATTTTGATTAAAATGAAGTTTTAATATATAAAAATATAAAAGTACTTGAGTTTAATTGAACACGCTAAACAAAATAACGCGGAATCAACAGAAGTATATTAAGCCTAAAAATTATAATCCGCGTTCTTCCGAAGGTTTGGTTCCTTTCATGAGTAAGAAACATTGTAAGAAATTTTTTCATTATAAGGCACCATTTATGTTCAATATACTGCCCTTGGAAATTAGATCAGCACCTACATATCAAACATTTTCAAATAGCCTTAGAAATTGGGTAATGGAGGTTTCTGATATTGAACACTGGTTGTAATCTCGTAATTGTGTGATTATATAATTCTAAGTTTCTCCGAGTTCACCTTTATTTCTGTATTATGATTAGCTAAAATTAATTTTTTGCTTTTTTCTATAATTATAATTAAGCTGCAAACAAGTCATATAATTTGTATAATTAATATTAATCGTATAGTATGAATCAGAATTTTTATCTAAAACCTACTTGTTAATTTCTAAAAACACTTACTTTTATTTTATTTTATTTTATTAACTATACAATAAAATAAAATAAAAGTAAGTGTTTTTAGAAACAATTTTTCAAACAAATACTATTTAAGTAATTAAATTGTACGGTTAAGAAACCATTCAAATGTAGATAAAATAAAATGAAATGATTAAATAAATAAGTTCAAATCAGCCCCCCAGATTATTCAACAAAACCTGATCAAGTTAGACCAATATTTTTAGATCATAATCAGCGGGTACACGTAGATTTTAGAAATTCTCTTGATAGTAACAGGGTTGAATAAGACTAAAACCACCCCAGGTCATACGTTGAACTAAAACCATCCCAGGTCATACGTGTTTGGAGGGTTTAATTTAGGCAATGCTGTTCTCCTAGGTACATTGGGTTGACTATTTTTAAAGTGGTGTAGGAGGGTATTATATTTAGCGAGCAAATGGAACATGAAGGAATTATCACAATCAGGAAGGTTTCGTTTCTGAGAGAGATAATTGGTGCATAAAAAATTATCTCGATGAACCGAAATCGCATCTAAGGAGATAATATTTCATAAGTAAATGATGAACAATGAACTAAAACAATGAATTTATCATGTGATCTCCACGACTAACTAAGTTATGATAATTACAATACAAACTAAAACTGATCGGTGAACCTAGATCAAATGGTTTCACTTACTCGTAATTACACTTTGATAGCCCTCGCGCTCTCGACTCGACACTGATGATGTGTTAAAATGTCCGCATGTAATTAATGACACTAACCACATACAACCTGCGTTTACGTGTTAACACGTTGCATAAGGATTGTTTGGCTTGTTGAATAACAACTACTTATGATTTATGAAAAAGTACTAATTACATTAAATTAAATTTTGTTTACAGTGCTTGTTGTTCTCGCTAAAAATAAACCACTGCCACATTTTTACAGTTTTCACACCTTGGCTTGCAAAATAATGTTTCTATGTATTTGCACGGCCACTGCTGCTATTGCTAGATCGCAATGTTTCGCCGATGATCAGATCTGGGCGTGTTTATGTATTTCAAATAATGTATTAAAATTTCACCTTTGCACCATAAACATAAGTCACCGGGCTCAAACGACTATGTATGTGAAAATTATGTACAATTTATTATTGTGAGATTCTATAACTTCTATAAATTCCGTATTCTTAATCAAAATAAATAGATATGTACTAAATATGCAAACTCTGTTAATTAAGTCATATTATGTATTCTCGTATATGTTAATATGTATACTAGAACAAAATATTTTAATTAACCTCTTTCCCATATAATTGATATCTCGTACATTAATTTTTGACCGACTGTATAATAATTTGCATATAATACACAACATAATATCTCATCCATCAGCAATCATACATACGTACTTGCTGATCGTTTTAATGAAATTACCTCCATCGGAATTTTTACAACTTACAACCTTGGTCTGTCTTCTTTTTGAACTCATCACAGTATCGCCTGCAGAAAAATGTTATTTTCAACCAAACGAAAGTAAAATCAAAACGTATAAAATATATATGTATGTATAAAATGACCGGCCGACTGGCAATGAAAAATGGGTTCAACGTTTATTTTTGTGATTTCAACTATTTGGCCAACATACCGACATTCGTCTAATCAGGCTTGCCAAAATATTCAATTTAGGATTTCTATACTTACAATAAATACATTCGACAGCTTCTACATATGAATGAGTATTGTTCCAAGAGATTTATATATGTATATACATATATATTGACATGCCTTGCAACTTTCTAATTTATATATCGATTTGAACAATGTCCCATTATTGCCATTCGTTTTGTATATAAATAATTTGCAATGCAATTAATCAATACCCAACAGTTAGAAAGGATGACATCTTGCTGCATACATTACAAAAAATATATAACTTCTTGAATTTTTATTTTATTTTTACAGCATCGACTCTTGGCTGTGTATACATTCTTTAAATGCAATAAATAATAAAACAATTTTGTTTATTTGCCAATACATAATTGATTATTTATAGAACACAAATTAACCATAATATACAATAAATAATTATTGCACATAAAGACAGCGCGCAACATACAAAATATAAAAGTGTATATTCACAAGATTCTTCGCGTTGAACCGATAGACTCTCTAATTTCTGTAAATCTTTGTGTATTTCTACATTGGATGATGTAGGGAAGACGTAAAATGCTAAATAAAAAATCTCTAAGCAATAAAGTTACTTTTCAAATTTTCACGTTTTCTAAATCATGACTGGAAAACATTTTGAATTTGATTTAATTATATTTCTATGTACGTTGTTGTTATTGTCTTTTGAAATGAGGCGGAAGAAATATTTTTCCGGATTGATATATTTTCCCATATAATTCTGATTTATAATTATTATTATGACTTTTAAAATTAATGGAAATAGAAAATACTTAATATGCAATATGTATATGTAGATAGCAGTGATGGCGTGTGCTATTTTTACTGGCGGAAGCACACATAAAAAATGAAAATTATATTTTTTCAAACATTTGTGTTGAAATCTCGTGACCTCGATACTATGACATAAACTTGTAGCGACCGAAATTATTTCTCTAAATTTCCAATTATGTATATTGGTTCCATTACATTTGGTTTCGTTAACCAATATTAGTCCACTTGCAAGAGAAAAGTTTCAGATATCTTTTATGTGGGAAAACTTGGTAGTTAGACGAAAGATTTATACGTGATCGTCGTGCTTTTGTTGCTTGCTATGGCGCGCTGCTCTTGTATAGGTTCGGTTGGTCCGTCTCAACCAGGGTCTCAAAGTGTTCACGAATTTTTGTTGAAGAAACTGAAATATATCTTGCAACTGAAAATGGCCATTAACACTTCTTGTCAGAGATTTTGATTCAAGTTCCGACCAAAACGATTAATTTTTCCAATTCATTCTTACGGCTGTCTGGATTAGGTAACATTTTAGTACAAAAGGAATGTATTGGTTTTAGTACTAGTTTTCGTAAGTAAACCGTCTTGTTTTTTAATTGTTATTCAAAGACGATCCTTTTCGTCTCAATAAATAATTTACGATCCATTCAATAAGAAAGGCATGAAAATTCAGCAAATAAAGTTTACTTAATAAACTTTCATGCCAAACTCTATCAAATGCTTTTCAAATATTAATAGACACAACGCTCGTTTACCATTAGAGCTTTTTCCGAAATCCGTATCTTGAAAATCGGTAAAAGCATCTGCGTCTCTAGATAACCTTTAACAAAGCAATCGGCCAGTACTTTGTTAGGGAAAGACACCTGCCTTCATTGACAGGTGAAATTGTTTGCTAGCGACCTACCTATGAAGTTCAATCAAAGGCAAAATCCTAAATTAACCCAATCAAGAGGGGGGTATCTTGATTGGGTTAATTTAGAATTTTGCCTTTGAATTTTGAATACAGCTGTGAAATGGAAAAATATTTTAAGCCTAGTTGAGTCAACAACTAGGTAGAATTGAGAGGCTTTGGTTAAATGTCGGAACAGCAGAAGCTGCAGTGAAATATGGTTTTAATAAAAAGATGGCTCCTTTTAACCAAAACAGCAATAAACTAAAAAGACTGATTATTGGAACCAAAGTCCAAAATTCTTCTCATATTGTCACGAACTTTAAGGTTACATCCTTGTTTGACACTAGTTTTTGTGGCGTTTGGTATCGCTATTCGAATTAAACTTCCATTAAATTAAATTAAATTTCCATTAAACCCTTTATTTTTGCGAGATTTTGTCCTCTAATAAGAGGATAAAGTAAATTATTCATCCCCAATAAAATTGTTGATGTAATAAGTTGAGAAGCTTCATCACCCTCATTGAAGATAACGCAAGTCAATCAATCAAATGAATTGAATAATTCATTCACCAGTTTCCAGTTAGCATTTTGGAAATACCAGACAAGCCTGGCAAGTTCCGGAGTAATTATTAACCTACAGCTCCTACTTAAGCTGGATCAGAAGGCCCACAAATGCATTCATGACAACGGACAATTTGGATGGTAGTTAGAAAACAATTTGAAAGATGGGGAGGCTGCCTGGTCGTATCAGGGGTTTTCAGCAGGTACGCCGACGCGGTTCCTGCTATTCGAAAGTCTCAACCATATTGTAGACATTAAAGTCATCCATGGCAACAACCTCAGCAGCGGGAGAGAACTGATAAATCTTATCTATAAGGAGCTTGACAATATAGCGAACTCATGAATTGTGCCGGAATCTAACAAATTTGGCCTATGATAAAGAGAAAAACGAATAGAGAATTATTTGAAATTTTAACTTCAATCTACAAAATATTACACCGGGATTGGCACTATTAGCGATAAATTTAAGAATATTGGGTATCATCTGTGATAAATACAATGGTAGTCGATATGGAACAAGACAGTCAATACGCGAGTACCTGCGCCAAGCCAAGAATTGCCGTTTTATATATCTCAAGATGGAAATTTACCGCGTTAAAATTTGATTTAAAACCACGCATATTTGTAAATGAATAAATGACGAAAGTAAAACACAGAATTGACTGAAAATCGGATGAAAATTTAATTCTATTTTTTTTTTTTTTGTAAAAAGTTCTGAACTGGGATGAAACCAGACTATTTTATAACCAATCATATTGAAATTGGGTGTGTAGTATGAAAATTAGATTCTGAAACGATTTTTGGAAGAATTTTTGTGGAAATTGGGTATGTAGGATTGAAGTTAAACTCAAATATTATTCTTGGAAGGAGGTCTGGAATATGATCAACTGAGACAAAGCGGTCTGTTTATTTGGCGATTACATTGTCTATTGGATGGAAATATATTTGTTGTTTAAATTAATTTTTATTCAATGAAGTAGTTTTTGACAGAAACTGAAAACTATCTAGCCTATTGTTGCTCAGCCTACTCACACAGATTTTATGGCATTGAACCAGACAAAGAGCTTTACAAAATTGTCGATAGCGTGTTCTTATCTTTGCCACAGCAGTGTGGCTGAAATATGTCATTCTCGTAGGATGATAGTACTGTTTGATACCCTTGACAATAAATACTAGAGCAAACTACGAACCCCTTCGATTGATTGAGTCATACTTGGAAGCTATACTTGGAAGTCAAATATGGTGGACCCGGTTAGACAAACCCCAGTTCGCTATTTTCAAAAATTTCTTCTCAAGATTATTTTTTGAGAATCTCATCTTGAGAAGAAATGAAGATACTCAGAAATCTAGGACATTTTTATATTTATACTCATTTTCATCATGTTAGGTTAAGAAATGGCTTATTTCCATTCAAATTGAACGATTTCCAGAACTAATAAGAATGTAAAAATCCTGTGCCTAGAAAAAACAGAACCTATGTACAATCGGGAGAAGAATTTTCAAGAAATTAAGAATCATGGTCGAGAACATGCCACACTTTGTCAAGAGCCTTGATAATTTCATTACGTTGAGCTTTGCTTATAGAGGTTCTAGTGTTTACAGTTCGGTGACATAAATAGCAATTAGAATTGAAGGGCAGAATTTACCATAAAGGTATAACTAAAATAATATCTACGCCTTTTAATTGAAACTGCTTCCGACTTTGACGATAGATTAGTTTCTCAAATATCAATAAAACCTCATATACTTCCAAGACATTGAATTTTTTTTTTTTGGTTAGACTCCCACTTGAATTCCATGTTTTACAGTAAACATGCAGAATTATTTGTTTATTTACCAAAAAATTGGTCAATAATGCTATCTAATTACCATACGAAGCTGTTGTTTATTCCATTAAATCATTGACCTCTCTCTTATCAACCTACATGTAATGAAAACGTGTGTAACGTGATGACCGCACTACCAAGTGTGGAGTGAGATCATCGAAATTTATTACATTCTGTATTACTAAGTGTACCGGTCATAACCACTGTAATCTATTTCCTTAATCAAATATTAAGCAATTCGAATTTTTTACTGTACAGTCGATTAATTAATGTGTCGCCTCTTGCACAATATTCTCGAATAAATCTCACCGCACTATACAGATCAATCAAACGCGCATTTACAGTTGGAAAATAAACATAACTTCTAGAAATTGAAAACTATTTATCTTCTTAAAAAAATATTAATATTTCAAAATATCGCGCGCGGTTGATGTAAGTAAAACATAAACTATATAAATTCATTGTCGAAAAAGAGAGTAAGTAAATAGTAAGTACCCGCACTAAACCAAAGTCAGAATGATTAATGGCCACAATAACCGCACATCAAGCTCGCAGAATATAAATATATGCAAATTATATTATCAATCTAACAGTAAACATTTAATGAGTTCTGACATGAATGCTAAAATATTGGCGTGCTAGAAATCCGTCAATTTCGTACATGATATAATAGAGATATTTAACAATTGAACCGTATCTTAATAACATTTTAAAGAATATTTGTAAGATAATTATTATAAAGTTGTTAGACAATTAACCTTCAAATACATTTAAAATAAAATTTACATACAGCTCTTATTTATGGTAATTACACAATTAATCATCATGGTATTTTTATGAGTGTTTTGTTTTTTTTTTTTTGGTTAAAACCCAGGGCTATGAACTGTAATTGCAAATTTGATACGATGTGTTATGGATGAAATAAAAATCATCTTCACCTTCTTCTTGGCTAATGAATGGCGCCTCGCTTATTCAAATTTCCTTGTCTATTTATTTCCCGCGTTTAAATCAGTCACCTGTTTTGTTTTCAATAAAACTTGAATTCTGAAGAAATAACCAATAAGATTTTGCTGCAACATCGCTGCATTTAAATATATTTCCTTAAAATACCCAAAAAATTGTAAATTAAAATGTATGATTATGATTGGTTCAAAATTGCTATGTATTGAGTGAAAAATGTATTTGGACTCAATAAAATGATGAAAATAGATTCAAGTCTAATCTCGAGTTACTTAAAAGTAATCAAAATTTTTAATTTGCTGAGGTTCGGTAAAATTTCAAATTATAATTAGTTTTGCATCTGGCTCAAAATTAAATTCCACTCAATTTTTATAACTCCGAATTATTAATGATTTGAGTGAAATTTGAAACCAGTTTATCTGATTGAAACTTAAATCAAACCAATATTTAAATCCCGAATTTTAAAATTCAAAAATTTATTTCAATTCCAACTTATTTTTTTATCCGAGAGTAATTACAAGTTTGAGTGGAATTTGAAATTATTTTGATTGTAAATGTTTTTGAATTATACCTGATTTTTATGCTGAAAAATTTCTAAGACTTCTTCTAAACAGTTTTGAATTGAACAATAAACTATTTAATTCTACATTTTCGATTTTTCGATTAATCTTAATTAGTTAAATACTAAATAATTTGAATACATACGAGTATAAATGTTTGAATATTGAATAAAATAATAATCTAAACTTTTCAATTAATTTTATGAGTTCCAAAATTTGAGTGAAATTCAAAGGTTTTTGAGTGTAAAATGTAATTGGTCTGTGCTAAACGACCAATAAAATTTTCGCTTGAATTCTAAGTATTTTTCAAAAATTGAAAAAATTCTAAGCAATGGCGAACAATATTTTATTTTACTCACGTTTCGCTCAAAATTAAATTCCACCCAATTTTTATAATTCCACAGTGTTTAGGGATTTGAGTGAAATTTGACAATTTTGAAACGTTAATAGAAAATTAATTTCAACATTTTATTATTTAGGATTAGGTTTTAATTTGAATTGTTTTGAATGCTACTAAATGTTTGAATATATCGTTTATTTGGTGCAACAGTGACACTCATTTCTAGGATATTCAAATTAGACGACGCATGAACTATTGTTCATATTTTTATTATTTTCTATCAAAACATACTCTCTTTTCTAGTTATTTCTAGCAAATTCGGTATTCCATATAAAAAATCACTCAATTCGCGATAGAAATAAACATTTTAAGATATTAAGAAACTATCTTACAAAAATTTGCAAAATATTAAAGAAATATAAAAATTAAGACCCGATGGAGGAGGATGTAGGAATAGAAAAAAATATATTTTGCTACTCAGAATGCATTTTTATTTACTTTTGAAAAACGCCGTTTTTACAAACAATTTTGAGTGATATTTTCAAAAAGCTCTACTGAAAACTTAATAATTTTGTATTGTGTCGCTCTCGCAGCAAATGCGCGATGTATTAGAAATTTGAAAGAGAATTGATTTTGCGTAACAGTAAGAAGAATGTAAGTAAAAAATATTTAAAATTTCATAAAACAATCAAACTAAATTTTATAAGAATTAATTTTATAGAAATGTGACTGAAATTTATAAAGTTTTTGAGTAGAAATAGTTTCAAGTGGTTTTAAATGACCGGATAAGTTTTCGAGTGGATAGAACCTGTTTTCTAAAATTCATAAAATTCTTAAAAACGGCGGATCTATTATTTCTTTAAATCTAAAATTTGAGTGAAATTTGATTGATTGAAATTAAATGGCGTTTGCTAAGTGTTTTTCGAAAATTTATATAACTAATTCTCAAATACGATAGATCAATGATTTCTTTAAATTGCACTTTGCTCAAAATTAATTTCTACTCAATTATTAAATCTTACAATAAGGATTTGATTACATTTTTAAAACAGGATAACTGTTTTTTAATTTTAGAACAACCAAAGTTTTCTAACCTAGAATATTGAACTTTTTTAATTTATTACAATTCCACCAAATATTTATAGCCTAAAATTAAGGTTTAAGAGAAATTCGAAAATATTTGATAACCAACGTGTTAAATTTAGATCTGTTTTCTTTAGTTTACAAAATTGGTATGAAATTCAAGTGCATTATTTAGATTTCAAAATGAAAGTCCTAAAAGAACGTTTAAATTTTTCATTAGGTACTACGTACTCATAGCTTCGAAAATTTATAAAATGCAAAAATTAACGGATCATGCTTACGTTAAGGATGTTAGTGAAGTTTGCTAATAGTTCAACTCTTTTTAATTTAGATTAAAATATTCATATCTTCAAATATTCAGATTTCCTTAAATAATTCAATACAACTAAATTTTTATACCTCAAGTTCGTTACGAGCTTGAGTGAAATTTGAACATATTTTTATTCTAAGCGTTTTAAATTGGGCGCCAATTTTAAATTGCAGACAATTTCCAAGAATTACAATTTAAACCAAATTTAAAATAAACAATAATGGATTAAATTCAACAATTTAGTGTTATAACAATTAAATTGACCCAAATTAAATTGTTGTTAAATTTAAAATAAATGAGCACTTATATTAAAATTTAAATAAAATAATGATCACTCCAAACTTGTTAATTCATTTTGTATAATTTTGTATCAAATTTTGATTGAGTGAAATTCGAAGGATTTTCAGTTTAAAATAATAAATTTTAATAATCGTTAAAAAATTTTAGGGGTGTTGTATTTTTCAAAAAATGGCGACAAACATTTTTTTTAATTATTTTTAAATTTCGCTCAATTTTTATAACTCACAATACGAAAATAGCTTAACTGTTTTAATTAAGATCAGTTATTTTGTATCAAAACAGTTATTTCTCGCAAATTAGGTAGAATTCCATATAAAAAATCCATTCCCGAAAGAAATTAACATTTTAAGATATTCGAAACTATCATAAGGAAATTCGCAAAATATTAAAGAATTATAAAAATTATGATCTGACTGAGGATGTAGGAATAGAAAAGAAATTATTTTACTAATTAGAATGTATTTTTTTTTTACTTTTGAAAAGCGTAACACAATTTTGAGTGATATTTTCAAATCGCTTTACTGAAAAATTTAAAAGTTTGGATTGTGTCACTCTTGCAGCAAATGAGAGAATTATATTTTCATCTTAAAATAGTTATACGTTTGAGTGGAATTTAGACCTGATTTTAACTAACATATTATTGAACATAATTTTGCATTTACATTAAAATTTACATAAAATAACGATCAATTAACTAATTTTATCTGGGTTTCAAAATTTGACACAAATTCGAATACTCTTGAGTGGGAAATGAAAATATATGCTTAACGAAAGTGAATCACATTAGCATTAATGTTCATTTCATATTCAATTCATATTTATTTCATATTCAAACATAGTCAATTCTATTCAACTCATTTTCTATTCATATTTTGTTCATATTCAAATCATATTCAATTCTTGTTCAATTTATATTTAATTCAAATCCTTCCGTTTCCAAACGGTTTCATTAAAAAAAAACTATGGTGTTTGAGTTTTATAAAATACAAATAATAAATTTGAACTAATCCCTGTGAGTAATAAATTTGAAATTTGCACAATCCGTTGGTTGTATAGTGAGTGAAACCAAAAGTAATATATATTTTAGTATAGCATAAGATTACACCTTTTGGGTTTAAAGTTAATTTATAATAATTGGTATAATAAGATTGCTTACTGCAATCCAACATAAATGAATTGACCACCCAGATCTTTGGCTCCCTCTTAATTCGCTGAGGTATTATTCTACAAACAAAAGTTAAAGTGAATGTAATCTCGAATACAAAATACGTATAGCAACCTAATTTTATTAACACCAATCTGAACGAAAGGCATATTAAACGCGTTTTCGTATTAAAGACAGGCATCTTTTATCAGAAAACTCGAAAGAATATAAATAAATTCCAAACACTTTAGAAAACTTATCGATTTATTACGATCGCACAATAAATTTATTTATTTAATTGAAAATTATCATGTTTGAATAACGAAACAACGGAAAAATAATTATGAACATAATAAAAAGTCTTCAATTTTTCACAATTCAATCGGCGCGCGAAGTTCAAGGTTTTAATATATTTTCTTTAGTTTATAATGAAAATACCAATATTTATAATCTTTCAATAAAATCGCGGGTACGCGTTTCTTATAAAGATTTTTTTTTTTATTAATTATTTTCTTAACAATATAAATAGTTGTTTGTGTATATGAGTACCTCATTTGAGATCTTAGGTGAAAGAGTTTTTTCGATTATTTTTGTGCCTATCGGCTTATTAATCGGAATGACATATAGGCTTTCAAATTGGATTTTGTCTGCTTTATAATTTAGAATTTTGTGTTAATTTAATATTGTGATAGTATCTTTAATACTTTTATTGTTGTTTACTCGTAGATATCTTTCTTTAATTAATCATTAGTAAAAATCGGATTTATAACTTTCTGTACTATAGCCCAGATTTATACTACACATATCGATCAAACTAGATTTCACTCAATTTTTTTGTCAAATCGGTGATCCAGTTAGATTTCACTCAAATTTTTGTCGTATTTTATGTAATGTAATGCTAGTGTTTCTCAAATATCTGATCAAGCTCCGCTGTTACTAAATAAGACTTTCCAATAAAATTTCACTCAAATATTTGCTTAAGGTTTAATTCAAAATTAATTCAAAGGAAATTGTTCAAATCGGTATTCCTGATTTTATGTAGTTGGAATATTTGATAGTGATCAAACTAGATTTCTCTAAAAATGATAGAGATGTTTTATACGATGCAAAACTTATTTTACTTAAATAATTCATCATGGTCGTTAGTTACGTTAGTTACCTTAATTTTAAATTTGAATTTCAACTCCGATTTTAAATTTTAAAACAATTACTAGCATTAGGTCTAGTTCAAAGTTATTTTCTATGTCGCCGAATAGTTTTTCGAATCTTCAGATTTGAATATCTGATAGTAATCAAATTAAATTTCACTCAAATTTTCGCCGTATTTTAATTAACGTAACGCTTTTTATTTCTCAAAAGTACCATTATATCAAATTTCTTTTCTAACTCGGATTAAAATTTCACTCAAGTAATAGATTTTGTCTCAGCTTAAAGTTATTTTAACTCTTGAGTATTTTTTCAAATCAGTAGTCCAGATTTGAACATAATAATACTAATAAAACTAAATTTCATTTATGTTAATGTTGTTTATTACTAAAACGATCCCATATTTGTTTAAAAAGTAGTTAAGATTTGAATATCTGCTAATGATGGTGAAACAAGATTTCGCTCAAATGTTTGTTGCATTTTATTTAATGAAATGTTTATAATACATAAATTACTGTTACAGTTCGTTCACTGTTAATTATAAACTAAAATTTCACTCAAATATTAGCAAACTCAAATGTTATCTAATTAGATTAACTCCTCTCAAATAATTGCTTAACACCTAATTAAAATCTATTTCAAAACATCGAGAATGTGCTCAAATCGGAAGTCCAGTTTTGAACATGTGATAGTGATAGCGACTAAACTAGATTTTATTTTAAGAGCAAAATTGATTGAATATCCAATAGTAATCAAACTAGATTTCACAAAAAATTTTATCGTACTTTATTTAATGCAAAGCTCTAAATATCTGGTAATAGTCTAATATCAACATTTTTTAAACAACTTTTTAAATCGGTAATTCAGATTTGAATATCTTATATTGATCAATCTAAATTTTACTCAAATTTTTGTCGAATTTTATTAATTGTAATTTAATTTCGCACTCTTTTAAAATACGCTTAAATATTAGTTTTAGGCTTAATTCAAAATTATTTCAACTCCTGGGTACTTTTTCAAATCGATAGTCTAGATTTGAACATACGATAATAGTCAAATTAAATTTAACTCAAATTTAAGTCGTATTTTAATACAAAGCTTATAATACTCACATGTCTGGTCAAAGCCTTTACGTTTATTATCATATTTACAAAGTGCTTTATTATCTTTGAAAATTTAATTTGGAACTGATTAAAATTTCACTCAAATAATAGTTTCCGGCTTAATTTAAACTTATTTCAAACCAATAAGTACTTTTTAATTCGGTAGTTTAGCTTTAGCTTAATTTGATCAATCTAAAGTGCACTCAAAAATTTGTCATATTTTATTAAATCCAATTTAATCTCCCAATAATGTTAAACTTTCTCGCGAATATTAGATTTATGCTCAATCCAAAGTTATTTTACTCGAGTATAATCTCAAAACGGATTTTAATATTTGTAATGATAGAACCATATTTCACTCAAATTTTAGTCGCAATTTATTTAATGCATAGCTTATTCTACTTAAGTTTCTGGTCACAGTCTATACATTTAATATTAAATTATCTAAAAACTTTTATTATTTTATAAAGTTTAATATCCAACTCGGATTAAAATTTCACTTCTTCCTTTAGGCCTAACTCAAATTTATTTGCAACCGCCGAGTAATTTTTCAAATCTGTAGTTATGATTTAAATATCAAACGGGAATTTACTCAACCACCGAAATTGTTTTTAATTCAGTATTCCAGAATTGAGCGTCTAATAGTATCAAAACTAGAGTTCACTCTATTTTTTGTCGTATTTTATTTAATGCAAAGCTTCGAATGTGTACACAGTGTTCACAGTGTATGTTGGTGAAAATAATGGTGAAGTAAGTATACGAGTAAATCTAAGAGTAAATTTAATTTCTAATCTAAGAGTAGGCTTAATTCAAAGTTATTTAAAACCAACGAGTAATTTTTCAAATCTGTAGTTAAGATTTGAATATGATATATCACCGAAATTCATTGAACGACCGAGACATTTTTTAAATCAGCAGCCCTAATTTGAATGTTTGTGTAAAACTAGACTTCACTCAAATTGTTGTCTAGTTTTATTTTCCTACTTATATTTAAATTTCACTCAACTATTAGGTTTAGACTAAATCTTATTTCAAACCACCGAGTTAGTTGTGAAATGTGCTGCCCAAATTTGAATATCTGATACTGATCAAATAAAATATCACTCAAATTTTTATCGTGTTTTATTCAATGCAAAGCACTTATATTACTCGAATTTTTGGCCACGCTCTCTACATTTAATATCCGATTATCAAGTTTTTTTATTTTTGGTCAAATTTATTTTCCATCTCGGTTTAAAATTTAACTAAAATATTAGCTTCAGGAAGCCCAAAATACAATTTATTTTAAACCACCGAGTGATTTTGGAAATCGGTAGTCAAGATTTGAAAAAATGATAGTGTACTGAACTTTATTTCACTCAAATTTTATAATACTGAAATGTTTAGTCACAGTGAAAAAGCCTTAAGTATTTTTTCAAAATTCAATTTCACTCAAAGATTAGCTTGGGCTTAATTGCAAATAATTCCAAGTAAGTGATGAGTAATGTTTGAAATATTTAGTCCAAATTTAAATATCAGATATTTAACAAAACAAATTTCACTCAAATTTTTATTGAATTTTTTTAATGCGTAAAATAAGAACTTAATAATCCGCTTTTAACTCCGGCCCACAGAACCTTAGTACCAAAACTACCGCTCTGGTGCTGGAAGCTGATATATTTTTTGTCATTCCCAAAAAGCTTGTTGCACATTGTTTGAAAGGTTTTAGACTAAGCAATAATTTTGTTATGAACACTTTAGTTCGCAAATTCTTCGTTTTTCTTCGCTGATTATTATAGTAATTTATATTTAAATTACGATATATACGTGCACCATCAAATCCACCGTATTGGCGCAGGTTGCAAATTATATACATATTTGAATAGTAATTATTTTGATTAAGTTACTTATTTTAAATTTATTTCAAAACACCGTTACATTTTTAGTGAAATTCTAATCTCGTGTTTTTTTTTCTTTTCAGGTAATTGATTACTGCTGTACGCAACGTAAATTTTATTGAACTGCTAAGTTTATATTTGGTAATGTTCATTTAAATATTATAATTGTCTACAAACCTACATATGGAATTAGCAGTCGATCATGGCAAAAAATCCAAGGAGACCCAACCTCTCAATTCCAGAACATATTTTTTCCATCTAACATCTTTTCCTGTAACCTTGCCGCATGTGTTTTATGTATATTTTAGACGGAACAATACTAAAAAAATCCAAATACAATACAGCCTACATCCGCCGAAAAAATGCTAAAAAATTCGCCTTCAAAAGCAAAATGATATAAACACACAGCCTACATTTCAAACAAGCGCGCTATATATACACCAACAATAACATAATTATAAAGTATTGCATCTCAAAATATTTATCTTAAAGAAAACAAAATTTATTCGACCGTCTTCCAACCTTGACTCTGAAATTACAAAAAAATAAAATAAAATAAAAAGTATTTTTGTGTAATCGAATCAAATACAGAAATAATTACGCAACACGTCTTCTTCCACATCTCTTAGATGTGGTATATACGTATATATATATAGTTTCTTGATAGTTTTCAGTTATTTATAGATCTCTATAGATTTTTCATTAAATAAATGTACGATGTACATCCGCCGTTGTCTTATTTTATACGTCTTGTTGAAAATTTTCTTATAAACGATCGATATAAGTCACAGCCACAAGGAAAATTATTGTCAATTAGTACGAGTAGTAAAGTAGTTTTGTCGACGCGGGATGTAATAAATTCAGGATGAAAATCAAGTGTAATTTTTTTATTTATGTAGCCCTAGCCTAGAGCTATAGAGCTACGGGAGACAACTTTGTATATACTGTTGTTATTGTGTGTATTTTTTGATTTTTGTTGTTTTTGTAATTGAAATGCCGGAACTAATCTCTTACATTTGTATAAAATTATAAAGTTTTGTATAATCGTAACTACTTGGAAGAGGGATTGCTGTATAAATTAGACTTCATGTACAGCTGAGCATATGCGTGATTTTATAGTTTCAATTTAGTTTTAATAAAATTGTTTTTTGCTGGAAGGGTGATTATTATTATATTTTTCTCGCTGTTATTATTGTTGACTTGGGTCATGTGCAAAGGTCGGGGTAATAAATACGATATACCATTATATGGTGTTTGTTGTTTTATTGATCTAACAATATGTGCATTCAGTTTTAATAGTTTACTTTGTTGCATCGCTAGTGTAAACTACGTAGCATGTATAAAATTGGTATGGGATTAAAAAAAAAAATTGATGGAAAATTTGGCTGACCCCTTTTTTTATTTTGAAACTTCTAATCATCATCAATTGATAACTTAGAAATCGAATAACAAAATCGTGATCATCATATAATGACATCCAGCTGCTCGAATTTTTGAACCGCATTTTGAAATGTGATTTAATTAAAGTTCATATTATATAAATCATACTTTTGTACGCTCATCACAATTCGCTGACATGAAGCAATTCCATTCTTTTTCTTTGCTGCCACTACATCTTTGAAGGGCGCCAAACTCTACAACCAATTGGTTGAATACCCCATTCGACATCAGCTATCCATCGAATAGGGCTCCTCTCGCGAAGTTCTGGCTTCATTGATGTCAGGACCTTTTTGTGGTATGATTTTGAGAACACAAATATGTTCGAGCCATCTAAGCCTAGTTGATATCAGACACCACAATGATATGGGTATTACTGTTTTCATGCTTACTCCTTGCAAATGTCTCGTTCCGAAATGCGGTAATCTAGGAATTCATATAGGCGCACTTTTGGAACCCATAAATTTTCCGTAGTTTGATTCTCTCTCTCTCTCTGGCACTATATCCCATCAAGGGATTTGGCCGCCTCAAATGAGGTTTCATAATCATATTTTCATTTCGGATAATGAGTGATTAATTCATTGATCCTAAACCAGCCGTGAAATTTTTTCACCACCAGGAATCGAACCCGGGACCTCCGGTCGCTGGAGCAAGCATGCTAACCACTTTGCCACCGAGGCGTAGTTTGATTGCTGACTCGATTCCGAGGCATCCCATACTATCGTAAAAATGTTGTGCTGCTCTTTATTGATACTCTGATATCCACGGAGCACTATAATTTTTTTTCAAATTTTCGTCTTGGAGTGGCCAGTCGTTCTGTTCAATTCCAATTTTCATTATATGAGCAGCAGTAGCGCTATGAATAATGCCCCAAAGCCTTAGCTCAACCCAATCCAGTTAGTGAATGAAGGTGTATGCGATCTGGAACCACGTCGCACCCCTATTCTCCTAGTCGCATCACTTCAAGTGATGTGACTACTCATTTTCTTGGTTACTAGTTCTTTAAATCGAAACTTACAAAATATTTGTTCAATAAAATCGTTCTGGCTATTTTTTAAATCTTAGTATGCTGCTTTATAAATTTGTATTTCCTTGCGATTGCTATCACTTCAAATGACAATTTCTATTACTTGAAATTTTGACGTGACAAATAAATAAAAAAAATTCAAACTAATGCAGCCAACTAAGATTTAAAAAAATTTCATTGAGAGTTTTGCACAAAATTATTTAGTAAATTTTGATTTTAAAATCTAGTAACCAGGAAGATCCATAGTCACGATTCCTATTCCGCATGTGCTAGCATCGCACTGTATATAAAAGCGATGGGAAAAGTAGGCATTTCGGAGAACGAGAGCGGTAGTTAAAACTGTTTTTTTATTGTGGTCGGTAAGTGGTGATCAAATTGTGGCAACATTTGATATGAACCGATAATACCACCCTACCATTCCTAAAATTCGTCGCAAATGTCGTGTTGTACTGGGAATTGAATAGTCCGCAATGACGAACATGCTGTTAGCTATATGTTTACAGTGACATTTGTCGATTTTAACAGTTCAGCCTCTATTGACGAAAGCGTAAATTGCTCCTCTAAATCTACATAGACGACTTGCTCATAGTTTCTTTAGATTCAGAGGAGCAATTTACGCTTTTGTTAACAGAGACTAGACTGTTAAAATTGGCAAATGTCACGGTATCTCAATAAACAAATACTCGGTCATGAAGCTGGTAAAGAATTATTTTGTGCATCAGCCTATACAACGTTCGAGGGACTTAGACGATATAAACCTAGTTTGTTCTAATCGACTTAACAATCCCTCAATAAACGGCAATGAATACGCATATTTTTCTGTGATTGCATACACTTTCCAGGCGTCAAGATATGGCCTATATCACTGCCTTTTCGGACAACAGTAACAGGTCAGACTGATGTTTTCGGATCTGTTTTTAAATAAAATATACAATGAGTAAATTATCCATGTGTTTTTATTTACAATATTCAAAGAAGAGTGATCATTATAAAAATTATTACGGTTAACAAAAAATACCTAATTATGAGTATATAGTGTTCTCTTTCCAATAGAAACCTATACCTTTGACTCTCGTCTGCAGCTCCGAATTCGAGCATCCTATCCAATTCTGTACATCTATCTTTTTGAACGACCGGTGACACATAATAGGAGTGCTATTTCTCCCGCTTTGCGTCATTAACGTCAATACTATTTGCCTCCGAGGTACGACCGTTATTGCCATAATTTACTGATTGAATCATAGCCAATATAGGACTTATAAAATCTTGGACAAGGCCTGAGGCGATATGAAATCTTTAACGTTTTTCTTTGCCTCGTATAATAAATTGGAAATATGACGTTGGCAACACGCTGTTTCCGCTCAAATGAATTTTTTCCTCATTAATTCTTCGAGCTGACTATCATTGGCCACAGTGCCGGAGATGATGACAGACAATGGGATTCAATTTAACTCAAATATTTTTAAAGAACTAATGAATAAATACGGATTCAAATATTAGTTAACAAAGTATTCTTTACAGGTAAATGCCGCATAGCAGGTAAATCGGTTCGCCTTGATCAGCAAATGAAACGAACATTTCACGAGCGCAACATAAACTTACTCTAATCTAATCTCTTAATTTTTATAGTTTAACTTGATTTTTATTAGAGTTTCGATTATTCAGGAGATAAATGAGAAATGGTTTTATTAGGATGAGAGTTTGGATGCCCATACTCAAAGGTAACAATTTTTTCGTAACGACTCCATGGATGATAGATATATTTCTTACAAATTGTATTCTATACTTCACTTGAGGCCAGACTGTGCGTAAAAGCCATGTTTTTCTACCATAAATCAAATCATGAAACTTTTCAAACTTCATAAATAATATCAAATTTATATTTACGGTTTCTCTAACACCAGCTAGATTGAATACACAACACCTTCGAGCGATCTTTGTAATTTTCATTTAGCATGCAAATAACTAATCTGCACAGGATTTTCTTACTTGGCAAGAATATCACACATTTAAATAAAATTGCTAGGCGATTGGAAAATTGCACAATATTTTCATCAAAATGTAAAACATTTATTCACTTAGAGCTATGAATAAGAAATCATGGTATTATTATTATATAAGATACGAAGAAAACGCAAAGTCGCGAAGAAATCTTAAAATGAACAAGACAAGACGATGGCGGTGTGAATGCAATATTCTAATTCTTTACAGTTTTTTTATGATGTGCGGAAACATAATAAACACAAACCGAACAATGATGCAATGCAATTTGCATATTTGAACGGATTTTTTATTTTTATTGTTACAGTTTAGAAAAACCTATAAATTTAAGTTTTCTTGTTGCATACAGCAGATTGAACAGATGAGACAAATTTGTTTTTATGAATTTGCATATACTGTTTTTAATAATACAGATTACTTCTTAGAATTCGTTTCAACTTTTAAGTGGTTTAGATTAGTTTGGGTTGATTTAAAAGTTGTGGATGTAACAATGCGCAATATTGGTAAATACTAAACAACGGTTCGACTCGATACAGTCAAACTTAGGTAACATGGTAATTTTGTTGATTGGGCGTTTCAGGATATTTCCATTCGGTATTTCTCGTAATGGGCCATTTCGTTTTTATTTGGTCGATATCCCTACGCTGCTTATAAAAATTGTTTGACAGCTGTGACATATTCCGGAGACCACTGTTTCCAGAATATGACAAATCTTTGGATGAGTTGTTGAATCAGCTGCCATCGACTTAAATCTTAATGAGATGAAGGCTTGGTTCGAGTATCATCCTTATTGGTCGCATAATTAAAAAATGCGCAGAGAAAGTGCTTCCTGTGACACTGCGCGGTAATTACAGGATTTGATCGGGCCTTCCATAGTCCACTGAAGGTTGGCGTGGCCGAAGGGATGAAATGCAAGGTGATGAGGTAGTCGGTACACCATGATTCAATTTGATTTTGGTGAACTTTATGACTTGCTCGTAGAAAATATGTCATTCTCGTTTGGATCTAATTTCGTTAGTACCATTACCGCAATAAACGTGATATGGTAATTCTCGGACAGTACTAAATCGTTTTTAAGATTCCAGTATGTTATCCGTGATAATCTCCAGTGTTGTTGCTGTGGCCATACAGACAAATATGACGATTGACGAGGTAGGATTTGTAGGATTTTGCACCGCGGCCTCTATGCGTCTTGACGCATTGGATGTTTCGACGTCGCGGGAGTTGACCGATTACTTTTAGTTGTAGTATAAAATTAAATCTTCGCCAGGTGAAACACAGGTGTATAACACGGCTTATCAAGGTTCTTGCTCGGGGATGGCAAATCGTTATTTTGTAATAGTAAGTACCAACTGGTGACAAGCATGCAGATTTCTATGTTGAATTTTATTATTATTTACTCAGTGATGCTGTGGTTATTCGGCAAGGTTGTTGGGTGTCGTGCTTCATAAGTTATACAGTGTCTCCAATCGCCCCTCATACGTAGTATGCCATTGTCGTAAACATATATCGAAAAGAAAAGAAATCTTAGATTGAGTTGGTATTGCTAAAAAGTTACTTTCACTTTTATAAACTTCAAATTTAATGAATCGGAATAGATAACAGTCAGTTGAAATTTCATCTATAGATAAAATTCGTGGCACGGTGAGACTGAAGATAACATTAAAAAAGTCGGATACATTTCATCTTTTACAATTGTGATACAGGTTGGAATTACAAGTGGATGTCTGTTTAAAAATGCTGGGTCCTTAAACCATATTTCATCCGTTAGGAACTTTTCGGGTAAAAGAGATGCCAAGGTAAAAAATGTCTATTTTTATGAGGGAAGGCCGAACAAATTCGTTTCAATACATGTTGCAGATTCAGAAACTGAAAATTTAACGTTTAAAGTGTCATGACTGGAAGTAATTTAGCGCTCTCCACTTTAAATTTGTCCTGCAATTATTTCCAGTAGTCAACAATAAGATCCTGCAATTGAAATATTTTCCAGAAAAGGCACTAAACTATATGCTGTATAAGATAGCGGAATTTTGACAGCGGAAAATAAGAGATGATGCTACTCGCCGCAAGTGGCAGCACTATCACTAAAGAGAATTTATTTTGTTATGTAATTATCAGCGGAATTTTTTTATTCATTATGTATATATTTTTTCACTAAATAAAACATCTCCCCGGAATAAAATATTAAAACTGATCCTTAAATTGATTGATCTCCGAAGTAAAGGAACTCGGTATATGAAATGTTGAAATTTAGTATTTGGTCGCAGAAAATCAGAAAATTCTAGTAAAAATTCCAGCCCATGAATTTTCCTTTAATTCCCTACATAGTCTCAGTATGACCTAAGCTAATAGAAAAACAATCGAAAGTATTGGTTACTAGTGGAAGTTTTTGAGATATTGGCCAAAAACGAAAAATTACTTATATGGCCGCCGAAAATCAAAAAATTCTAGTGAAAATTCTAGTCCGTGAATTTCCCCCAAATTTCCCATATTGTCTCAGTATGACCCAAGCTATTAGAAAACCAACCGAAGCTATTGGTTACTAGTGGAAGTTTTTGAGATATTGTCCAGAAACTGAAAATAACTTATTTGGCCGCAGAAAATCAAAAAATTCTTGTGAAAATTTTAGTCCATGAATTTCCCCCAAATTCCCCATATCAATCAATTTGCCAAGGATCACTTTTAATATTTTATTCCACTGATATGTTTATTTAGTGAAAAAATATATTTACATAAGAATAATTAACATACAAAATAATTACATAACAAAATAAATACTCTTTAGTGATAGTGCTGCCATTTGCGGCGAGTAGCGTAATCTCTTATTTTCCGCTGTCAAAATTCCGATATCTTATACAGCATCTAAACTATACTGTTAAAGTTAACCGAGGTTGTCTAGCCGAAAATATCGGCAATGCAGTTTAAATTGCAACAATAGAAATCAGTCAATTGAAATTGTCGATAAAGTAGTTTCAGATAGTCATTTTAATAATACCAGTCAAATAACGACAAGATGAATTATTTTAATTACCGGCTGGAAATGTCGGTTATGATTTTAGTTGTATAACAACTGCAAACAGTCAATCGTAAAACTTCGGCAATGCAGATTTAAATTAACAACATAAATTTACCAGTCGAAAATCGTATAGTCGATAATACAGATTAGGTCTTCGCGAGTTTTATATATTCAACCAAAATAAAGTTGATAGAATGATAGAACATTTGCCTCGCTTTCATTTGCCTTTTGGCCATCGTACTAAATATGACTATTCAATATAGTAAGGATCAACGCAACATTTCATAATTTGGTAGAAGGTGGTCTGAGGTGTGTTTAATTTCACATCTGATTCAACAATATGAACTCGCGAATAATCTACTGCTCAGTGGCCCTTGGGTCTATTAATTGAAGAAAAGTTGAGTGGTTAGTTATCATCCTTTTATATTAATAAGCTTCGGTATATAATCTGAAACTAAAATCTACTGCATATAAGTCGGCTCTTTCATAATATAGTTCTTTTGAAACTTATAAAAATGTTTAAAGCCACAGGATGTACGTCACCGTTCTCCCACACTCAACGTGTACACTTTCAGTTCAATTTTTCAATGCATCGCGTTGAATATGAAAATGTTTCCTGGTTCACTAAGACTGAAGCTGTAACGTAGTTTTCTTAAAATCTTCAAAGAAATCCTCAAGCGATGATAATGCTCGCGAAAATCAGCAAGATTTTTGTTCGATTACTTTTTTAGAGATCAGTTAAAGGCATAGTTGGCACCATGTATTTAGAAATGAATCGGTGATGCCAGCCCGGCATACTTTGGATGTTGCCGGGCATTCCTGATATCGAAGGGACCAGATACAGTCCCTTCTACTAGAACTCTACACCGAACCAGTTGTTGTTAGCTTACAGAAAGAGACAAGCTTCTCTGAAATTCCGAGACATATAAGCCAGGCCAAAGGTTTAGTCACTTCGTAGGCGATGTTTAACAAACTTATGCCGTGGTCAATTTCACATTTGAGGAAGTTGCCTTGGAAGCTAACGTTTTCGAAACAAATCCTATTCTTCCGGAGGGATTTGGTGGCATTTTTCGGGCGGAGATACGCTATGCGCGTGCTCACTGCCCCGAGTGTTACAAGCAGACCATTTTTTACGCAGTTTAGATGTTCAGTGATAGCTGATTATTGTTACTTTGCAAAGGATCTTGATATTTAGTGCTCGATATTCCAGCGCATGGTGTTTTTACTTGTCGGTTAAATGTTGATGATAATCTGCACTTATATTTGAACAGCACAGTCATAGATCACTGTCCATATCGGTGCCTCTATAACATCTAACATTAGCTTTGCTGGTTCAATGCCTCTTTGAGATCATGACGTGATTAATTTGGTTTTCTGTTCTTCCATCATACGACCGCCATGTTACCTTGTGGATTTTCTTATGTTGAAAGAGCGTACTCAATACGCCTAGGTTATATATTATAGCAAGTTCGGTGACGCGTTGGCCGTTGCTGTTTCTGAGCTGATGCCAGATGTACAGACCAATATGTGATGTGTTTCTGTGCTCATACTGATTTTTGCGTTGAAGTCGCCCATGATAATCTTAGATGTGTTACTCATGATGTCTTCCAGATCAAAATGTATAAATCTTGACACTATCTGTTTCGGCCCATGTGCATTGCCAATCGTGATATTGTATTTGTTTGTGTATGTTTATCAGACGGAAATCAATCATATGCTATGCATTTATCAGTGGATGAGAATGCTGGTCCTTTCAGTCCTCTTCCGTTGATGGCCGCTTTACTGGAGAGTGTAACCATTGGTATAGTATTATAGATTCTACACCCAGGCCATCTAATCTCCATTTCTGTCTTGTAGTGCAAGTACATAATGTGTAAATTTAGATCTTCCACGTCTTAAAAGGCTTAGCACTTGATATAGGACCGATTGTTCAATAAACGAAATAACTTGCTTCTTTGTTGATTTTTGATACAGATAGACATGCTATATAAGCTTACACAGATTTAGACTTTCGACCTAATTTTGCATTCAACTTACTACACAAGTAGCACATTGCATTGCTGATTAAAAAAATTCCAAAAAATTTTTCAGCGGCATAAAATCACGATTTCATTTTATAGTTAAATCGCATTTTGCACGTTTTATGTATTTGACCCGCAAACGCATGTTTCAATAAAATCAAAACCCATTAGTTAATTTCATGAAAGTCATGCAATTTCTGGTATGAGTCGTTACGGTACATAATGGCAAGCAATATGTCTACGAGAAGATAAAATTATGACAATGACATATTACAAAATTTCATTTTTTTTCTTCCTCTTGTCTTCATCATATACATACGAGTACTGAGTAGTATCATACAACTAAGAATAGACAACACAACGGCAAAAACCCATAAATCCAAATGCTCATAAAATTTATTTATTTGTATTTCTCCAATGTCTTAATCTTAATATATATTTAACAAATAGAAAATAAACACATATTTCTTATTAATTAAATTCATGTTCGATCAAACCTCCTTAAAGATACGAAACAGATTTGATTTATTTTGTCATTTTGATCGTGCAATGAGGAAGGCAATTTCTTAAGACGTCATGTGTTGCTCAATTTTCTAAGACAAAGTATGTACATGGAAAATTTTTCTATAGCATATTTTGAAATATGAAATTTTATTACATTTAGATTTAATTTTTTTATACTAAAAATCTGTTTATTTTTAATTGCTAAATTAACCGAGAAATTACATTAAGAAATAATTAATAAAATGAAAGAAATAAGACAACTAAACAATTTTTTATTGTAGATTGGAATTAGAAATACAAGTAGCATATGCTTTATGTCATGTTTCGGCTGTGTATATATCGAAATGGAATTTTGTGTGGTTACAAAACGGTATTGAACTTCAATGCGCCACTTGATATCTTCCGGGTGTAAACAAATTCCATTTCCTTCTTTTGTTTACCGCAAAAAAAAAATATTTGCCATCGATATCGCACAATAAATTTGTTTGGTTCGGAAGCTACCTGTGAAGTGTATTTATTCTAACTTAATATAAATTGTATTGGGGCCACTATACCGAACTTTGTTTACATCGTTAAATTACGTCAGAATTTTGATCGATATAAAGCAAATTACTAAATATTTGATTTTCCCACTATATACAAAGAAAAGTATTTTGGATTCCTAAGTTTTTGCAGTAATCGAGGGGGCAGTAATCGAAAAGTCATGTGTTGTTTTTCATATCCGATTTTTTTTTGCGGGATACATTTTTTTGCGCGCTCTTCTGCAATTTATTAATAAAGATTGAGAAATTTATTAATGGAAAATAATTTAGAAAAAATTCTAATAACTGTTTGTGCCAAAAAACTAATTATAGTTGAATAAACTAATAAATATTCATTAGCTGTTTTAAATACTTTGTGTAGTTATTTGGAAATTTGTATTAAATATGGTGATAATTAAGATGTTCGGAGTTGGTATGGTACCCTGAAATAATGGGGAATGGGAAAATTAATATTTTTATAGAATTTTTTTTTGAGGTTATATTCAATTTTCTACAGTGTGCGGGCTGTTGTGATTTTTCCTATTTTGATATATAGAAATTAATATCTCTGTGGTATAAAATGTAATTTCTATCAACATCGGCTTCGAACTTATTAAACTCACAAAGAAGTGCTCAGTGCTCTAAAAAATTAATCTTGAAAATGATTTGCATAATTTACGAATTGAATTGATTTTTTTGTGATTTCTGAACCAGTTCGGGTTAAATCGTATGGCTCACGAAGACCGCGAAAAAACTAGCTCCCGAACATCTGGAACTAAGCAATTTTTTATATATTTTTATGGATAAATTGAACTTGAACATACAGCCAGAAATAATCTACAAAATGACAATTTTTCTCAAATTATGTTCCACATGCATAAAGTTTCCAATTGGCACTAAAATATTAAAAAATAGTATTTTATTTTGTACTGTACCTACTATTTGCAATGTAAAACAAACAACACAGACTTGATTTTCTTGTTTTTTTTCACAAAATAAAGTAGTCGAATGATCTTTAAAATCATTTAAATTCAACTGTAGGATCTTGAAAAAGATTTTAAAGATTTAGTTAACATAAGGATCGGTAGCATTCATTCTCGGGGTTTTCTAAAAGTAAATATTAACTTACATTCCACAATATTCCACTTTAGTTTAGTTGTCCAATAAAAAATTTCAAATTGAAAGTCAATTAGAAATATCTTGTTGAACTTTATTAGAATATCTAGTATTATGTAGTTCATCAGAACATGATTTTTTGACTTTTCTTACGTTTTAATCTTACACAGTTTAGATTCTACAACATAACAATAATTTAAACAAATTAAGTCCTACAATCAAGAAACAATCCAAATACATTAATAAGGTCTCACAATTTATGTAAACAAGCAATGTTGTAGAGATACGCCGAAACATATTTAGAAGCTAGTTGGAAGAGTGTGGAAAGCATTGAAACAATATGTTCCACAGGTAAAAATTTTGAATTTCACAAATAAAACGGTCTTCGCATGATTTTATAATGTGTGTTTCTCCTAAACAGCCTAACCTGCACCCAAGTTTCTTAGTGATATAAGAAATCATGACATTCAAACATGTTCCACAGCATAAAATCACGTTTTCAATCTTTCAAAAACAAAATTTTTTATTAATAATCGTATATTTCAAAAAGAAACAGGAGGCATGAAATAGTTTTTAATTGAATTGTTTTTGAATACAAATATCACTGATTCCCTTCATTTCAAAAATACAAAAATATAGAAACGTTTATCAAAAAAATTGTAAGTATGTTGTAATTTTTTAATATATTTAAGTTTTTCAGTAGCCAACTTTTCTTTAACAGTATTTGAGTCGCTAAATGAGATTTTTCTTCGAACTTTTTAATCCATTGATTTATGTTCTACAATTTATTTATACGAACAACTTCAAAATAAATTCTACATTTAGTTGATATTTTTACCTGTTGAAGATATGTTCCACAAGTAAATTTAGAGTTTCATTATTAAAAATGCCTTCTACTAGATTATATAAGGTTCAAAAGTGTATGCGATTACTAATAAACAACTTTGTTTTAACGAAAGTTGTAGCTACTGATATAAAATTATTTCACCAAAACATGTTCCACAGCAAAAAATTTAGTATTCCACTTTTAAAATTTTGTATTACGAACCATTTTGCCATAGCAAGTTTAACACTTCCTCAAATAATTATAAAACTATGTTTACACATGATCCACATTTTTTTTTTTATCAAAGTAACACAGGTAATGTTCCATAAAATACTTTGTTTCAATGAGTTTGTGTTTAGAAGAGGTGTACGATTTTACGATTTAAGGTTGGGTTCAGCTCACTAAGGTTATAATTAAAATGATAAAATATCTTACAACTCACCAAAATCGTTTATGTTTCTGCCTAAATAGCCAAAGATGTTTATTAATAGATTTATTAGGATTAAATTTTTAGATGGTATTTTTCTTCTTATTGTCGTATTTTTGGTAGTGGATTGCCAAAGATCTTTTAATAGAGATTAAGAGAAAATTAAAGTGTTTTAAATATTTTATGCTCCACACACGCAATTCATCCTAATAATTAAGAAATATTTTCCTAAACGTTCTATTATACTTGAAATAAATAAGTCACTACGTATCTCTATTTAAATTTTTTTTCGAACTTATTTAGTTTTTTTTTTAATTTTTACAGTTAGTTTGTTTCAGTATCTCTAGAAAATTATATGCTAACAAAGATTTCAACCGCATATTTAGCTTTATTTTGATTTGCAAATATGTTTTGTCATAGAAAATAAATGCTTTCCATACTTCCACATGTTTAGGTTCCACAAACAAAGATTTAGTATCCAATACCAACAAAAACTTGTTAGACGTGGTCGTTGTTGTATCTTTATCGGAGACGATACGTTTCGGATTGCCAGACGTTGAGCTTTATGGTTCCGGTTTCTGAATCACTTCCAGTGATGTCAGTGATTTCGTCGGATAGAGGCACATGTACTTAGAGAAAGCATCAACTACGCATAGGATAAAATTATTATATTTAAACGATAATTATTAAAATAAAATTAAAAGACAATTAAAAAATATTTTTTTTAAATTAATATAAAAAAATATTCTTTAAAATGTGGCCATATTTTTCATTAACGTGATATTAAAAATTGAGGTACCGGGATCGGTTTCAAACATTGACTCTTTGAAAACTCGAATCGCTACAATTGTTTAATCGTCTTAGGTCCAGGAAACTACTATATCGTATTCGTTTTTGTTTGACAAGTTCAAACTTCACCATCGTGAATTTCATAGTCCAAATATTCCACAACGATCATCAAATTGACCGTTTAATTTTTAACCCACTCGTATGAGAAATGGCCTCTTGTTCGTTTTTGTCCGGTATTCCGGTACTGTCGCCTTCGATTGCATAGTAAGTAGACTACTTGCTATGTAATTTCTCCGTCCCGGGTTCGATTCCTGGTGGTGACATAAAAGTTACGACTGGGCGTTTGTGTTATGTGTTACATTGTACATTGTCTTCGCAGAAGACGTTCGCAGAAAAGCTCGAGTGCAACAAGAAGGCACTGCCTCATGTCACAAAAACGTTGGTACTATCAGTATTTCTAAGAAAAGTACAATCAACTAAATGACAAATTTATGATAAGTCAAACCAGTTTCTCAAATTATGAGTCTACTATTTTCCACGATCCGAGACTAGTTAGATGATGCTTGTCATAAATAATTCGTCTTTTGTAACAGCGTCCTAAGCGAAACTTGTATCTATTTTTATTATATATGGTTTACGAAACAAAACGAGTTTAGTGGGTGAATTGGTAAGTAACTATTTTGTATAATTTATTAGTAAAACTGCAATGTTTAGCCATTTGTATCACCAGAATGAACCATAAGTGCCAAAATCGTGATTTTTATATTTTTTCTAGGCGACAACTTACATGAACATACATGAACATTATTTAGATTTTTGAACACGTACATAAACATTATTTAGATTTTTAATATAAATAAAATATTTTTAATAATTATCTATACCCTTATATATAATTTCATCTTACACATTTCATATACGATTCATCTCAGACATGTCACATATGATTCATTCTAGACATGTAATGTACGATTCATATCCGATATGTCACATACTTGACTCGGTGTGATGAGTCATTAGAGTGTTCTCAATGACTTTATTGCTGGGACTTCAACGAGCTCAGTGTTCAAGGGCAACTCATGAATTTTGTCAGAGAAGTCTGCTCGTATTGAGCGTTTAATTTTCGTAAGTTTTATCCAAGTTATACTATCTGAAATTTGTTTTAGCAAAGGTAAGATAGCTAAAACACAGATTCAGAGCTGGCACCATGTGATTAAGGGCTTCGAATTAAATTTAAATTATAGTTTAACCAAGAAAATATTTACAGAAAATCTTCACTAGTCGAATTTTGGGTCAATACTTGAGCCTGTATTCAACTTACTTACTAAGATATATATATATATATAAGCCCTGGATTCATTTTCCCAGCTTGCTCTTCAAGCACGTTCAGACCACTGATAACTTCGTTGAAATACTTTGTTGAAAAAATTTCAAATTTTCAAAACGTTGTCTTGAAGCTAATCGAGTTTTTTATTCACCATTCTCGCCTCAGTACTTCATGTTGCATGGTGATTATAATGTCTATAAAAATTGTTTGTGAAATTTTTTTTATTAAAAAATTATAAAATTAAGGTGTTGGTTGTAATTGGAATTAAATTTTCTTCTAAACATTAAAATTTTATTAATTTAATTTATAAAGTTTATTACATGATGTGTGTGGCGTTATGGTAGTTAAATGTTATGATATTACTATGGAATCATTATCGTATTGTTTTCGTCTCGTTTTCATATCGTTATCGTATCGTTATCTCATCTTCATCGTATCGTTACCATAGCGTCATCGATGGTAGTATCGTTATCGTATCAGTTTCCTTTTTTCGGAAGCTCTAAAATCAACCTCAATTATTTTGTCATCCACGTAGACCTAATCGATCTATTTGTATCAGTCCACGAATGGTAACAACAACCTGTAATTTTTCGTCATAGCGGCCAGTTTTGGTAACGTTGTTTGGTGTTGTCCTGTACTTTGATTCGCATAAAACATTTCATTTTCTTCTACTTAAATTCACTCTATCATGTAACGGACATCCTCGAATAATCTTAAATGTGGTTTTACTGTTGCAAACTCACGTTCGTACTAGCCATGACTCCCTTATATCAAACCCAAAATACTTTATGCACATAACAAAATCTAATTTTAATTTTTCTAATTCGTTAATCTAATCGCGAGTAGTTCATTAACCGCACATCATAAAACCGGCTTCTTAACGACATAGTTATAAGATATAAAAGAAGAACTAAAATAAGGAAGTCATACTACTTCTACCGGAACTAAATATCAAATGTGGTTAACTAATTAAGTCACACATATACAATCCTAAAAGTAAGCGAGCGCGCACAAGGATAATACAATAAACAAAATGAAAAGTGTTTTTTTTTAAATGGGAAAACCTAAAACATTATAAAAAGTAATTAGATCTGCAAATTGAAATGTAATTCAAATATTTTTTCCTTTCTCACCGTACCTTACCTACTTCTTTCAAAATATGTATACGTTTTCCATTGAAAGAAACGCACAATGGTTTTGTTTGTACACGCGAGAACATTTCTTAAAGAGGTACACGAGAAACCCGAATTTCTTTGGCTTCATTTGAATTGTTTTAACATAGAAAATAAAAATTACACGCGTCTACCAACATGTGTAGCGTAAATGTGAAAATGCTGATGGGAAAATATTCAACGTATATATACAACAACATCACGTTCCGTAGGCCTCAATTTTTAATAATTAACGTACATACAAAAAAAAAAAGATGCTACGCCGCCGAAAAAGAAAATCTAAATTGAAAAGTTGTTTTTTCAATTAAATTTGATTGCATTTGTTTTGGGGAGGAAATTAATAAAAATCTATTCGGATTGCGTGTTTATAACTCGCTGCTTTTTAATTAAATTAATTTTTTTCTGGATTCGCATATTTGATAATTTTTTTGCGCGCACGATAAACGTCATCATTTTCATATTCAAAGTAATTTGTATACTAAAATCGGAAGTTCATTAACCGGGTAATTTATTTACAACGTTTATTAACCACTCGAGGCGCAACATAACATGTAAGATTGATCATTTGGTCTTATAGAGGAAATAAAACAGCTAATGCTGAGTCAAGTAACTATTTTATTTATGTAAGAAAATAAATTCTCAAGTGGATTTTATGTGTTGTATGAAAATTAACACTTTGTCTTTTTATAGTGTGCGCAGTTTCTTTTCAAAGTAATTATGACTCTCCTCTGTAAAGAATGCTATTGGATAATTTTTTATTACAATGTTTTATGCGTTTAAGAGCACGACTAAACTGGTCATTAAAATTAGTTAAGCTACTGTTATGAAGAATTATTCATGTTGTAATGCATAATAAAATTTATCATATGGTAAATAAGAAATAAATTAAGTTCCTTAAGAAATATTTCATCTGCCGACAATCGCGCTTATTTACATAATTTTGCATAATGCTGACCATATCGGTTTGTAAAGATGTGACGCTAATTGGTTATAAATATCGATCTATGGTATTTGATAAATGTTTTGAGACTTTAAACTACGGCATATTGATGGGTGGTCATGTTTTCATAATAGCGGAGAATAAGCTGTTCGCAAATTTGACTAAAAATTGATTTTATAATAAGACAGTTTACTAGTCACAAAATGTTTCTTCCAGCATCAGGAGTTACTGTAACAACGGTTTTTTAGCCGGTGTCAGTTAAATAGGTAATTATTAGATTAATATTAGGAAGAAACTTACGATGTTAAATCTTCTTCTTTTAACTTCAAAATAGCATTTCGTAATCGCTGAGCCACTAAGATTACCTTCGCCGTCAGATTGTCACACAGTAATATTAATTGTTAAAACCTGCCACCGTATTTCTCATATTCCCCATATTTTCATATTACATATTTACATATTTGTATATTTACAAATTTAAATGTTTACATATTTACATGGTTGAGCCTTTAATTACAGGGTTTGCTGTTTTCAAAGGTATCAATGGGTTTAAAAATTTTAAAACTTAAAATTTTTGAAACTTTATAAAATTTTAAAGAATTTGAACGATCTTAAAAGTTTTAAAGATTACAAAGAAGGTTGGGTTCCAAAACTTTTATCAGTTTTAAACAAAAAATTTACTAATTTTACAAGTTTTAATAGTTTAGTTTTACAAATTTTACACGTTTTACAAATTTTTCAAAATTTACAAGTTTCATAAGTTTTACAACTTTTACACGTTTTACAAGGTTTACTAGTTTTACAAATTTTAAAAGTTATACAAATTATACAAGTTTTCCAATTTTTGCAAATTTTACATTTTTAAAGGGTTTGAAAGGTTTTAACGGTCTTAAGGTTTTCGAAAAATTTCGAACGTGTTAAACAAACATTTTAAATGTTTGCAAATTTTCAAGCTTACAGGTTTAACAAGTTTCGCAACTTTTACAAGTATTATATGTTTTACAAATTTCACAAATTTTACTACTCTTACAAGTTTTACATGTTTTACAAGTTTTACCAGTTTTAGAAGTATTGCAAGTTTCACAAAAGTGTTCAAATTTACAGTTTTTAAAATTTTGAAAGGTTTAAACGTTCTTAAGGTTTATAAAAGTTTCAAATGTTTTAAACAAAAGTTTTAAATGTTTATAAATTTACAAGTTTCGCAAGTTTTACAAGTATTATTTGTTTTACAGGTTTCACGATTTGGACTAGCTTTATAAGTTTTACTAGTTCTACTAGTTTTACTCGGTTTACTATAATTTTATTATTTTGACTAGTTTAACCTCTTGCAAGGTTTACAAATTTTCAAGTATTGCAAGTTTTTGTGAGTTTTACAAGTTTGGCAAACTTTACAAATTTTACGAATTTTACAAAATTCATACGTTATACTAGTTTTTACACAAGTAAATATGTTTGAGAATGTTTGAGACTGTTTGAAAATGTTAAAGGATGTATATACATCTTTTAAAAACTTTTCTAAGCACAATTTAAATTGTTTTTTAAAATAGTTTGAAAATCTTTAGAAATTTAAATCGGTTAACTATTTATAAATGAAGTTTTTAAATTAAAATATGCTTAAAAAATGTTGAAAAACGTTTAAAAGAGTTTCAAACCGTTGGAGTATTTGGAGTATTTTGTACATATTTTAAAGTGTTCCAAAATAATTGAAAGTGTTTAAAAATATTTAGAATGTGTTTCAAAATATTTTTTTTGTCTCAAAGTATTTAAAAGCGCTCGACTAGGTTTCGAAGGTGATCGAAAGTGGTCAAAAGTGTTTAGAATAATTGAAAATATTTAAAATTATTTTTAAATTTTTTAAAAATTGTTCGAGTTACTGAATTTTTTAAGTTTCTAGTTTTATACTGGAATTAAAACTATGTTAAATATCGGAGAATGTCATTAGAATGTTTGAAACTGTTTTAGTATTTTTGAAATATTTAAAAATAAATTAAAAAGTGTTAAAAATATTTTGAAAGTTTAAATTTGATTAAAAATATTTAAAAACAAGTTTCAAAAAGTTTTTTAATATTTAAAAAAAAATTGAAATCGGTTTAAAAAATTAAAAAAGTTAAAAAATGATTAAACAATTTAAATACGTTTAAAAAATGTTGGAAAAAGTTTTAAAATGTTTTAAATGTGTTTAAAAATATTTTATGTGTTTCAGAGTATTTAAAGTGCTTGACAGTGTTCGAAAGTGTTAATTATTTAAGAGCGTTTAGAATGTTTAATGTTTTTAGAATGTTTTAAAAAAGCTTTATAAAATTCAAATATATTTTAAAAAGTGAAAATGTTTAAAATATTTAAATATGTTTAAATGTGTTTGAAAGTGTTTAAAAGAGTTGGAAAGTGTTTATAGTATTTTAAAGTGTTTTAAAAGAGTTTAAATGTGTTTAAAAGTATTTGTGTTTTGGAAGGTTTTCCAATGTAATTGTAGTATTTATTTTTAGATATTCGGTCACTATTGCTATAGCGATTTTTATAAAAGTGTTGTAAGATTAATCCAACTTTTTAAATCATCCGTGGCAATGGTGTGTTGATACAGGTTTATTATTTTTATTTTATTCCATTATATCCCAGGTCTGCTGGTTCAGACATATTTACATCCTGTGGGGAGCCGAATGTTCTATTTTCCTTCGATTTTACAATTTCTTTATCGCTGTTCATCACATGGTCACTCAAATTTGTACTAACCCAAACAGTAGTTGTTTGTCGTTGATGTTGAGGGTTGGTGATCTATCATGCATTGGAGGGCATTATCTATCTCTGCCAGGCGAAAGTCAATGAAATTTTTTGAGATTCAAGGAAATTAATAATTCTCATTTTTTTCATTTTCAGGTAAGCTTCTGGAATTATTATGTACGAAGCACACATCTCATTTATTTTGTAAAACTGGTAAGCTATAACTGATAACTTCTGTGATACGAGTAAGCATCAAAAATAGGCATTTTAGCATAAACTCACAGGCATAGTACACGTCTGGAAACCCAGTTTCGGTCTCTTAACCAATTAACCAAACCATCAAATAGAAAACAGCGCCCATTAAATAAGCGACTTCGTACTGGGATTTAAAACAATGTAATTACATGATACAATGATCGATTGCCCAAGGCAAAGAAATAAAGAAGATGTTGCACGTTTCTTTGCACATAACAAATCATCTTCTATAAAATCGATTTTAGAATGTAGATAAGAAACGTGCGAGTTATATCCCTTAAGAATACAAAATATGTACATCTGACCAAAATGCAATAACAAATTGGTTTGGTTTGATTTGATTGCATTTCCGTTTCTTTTAACTATTTTGTTTTGTTTTACGAAGAATAGAAGTTTTGGAATAATACACAGAAACACACATTAGATATACCGAGATTACTTAAAGAATTTAAGACATTAGGTTAAAAAATAATAAATTACCGTACACAATATTTCGAATAAAAACGAACCAACAAAAAAAAATCTTATTTTAATTTCTAACTATCTAACAGTTTCAGCAATCAATCTTGATATATACCTAAGTTAAATAAAAATTGAATGAAAAAAAAAATCAAAAAATTAAAATTTAATTGAATTTAAATGTTTTGGACTGCGATAAGAGATAAGTTCTTCGACCCTCGAACATTTTGTACGATAAGCCAATTTCTTTAAATTTAAAATATCGCGCGAACGATCAAGGACGCAGCTAAAGAATTCGCCTCGGTCCGATGCACCTTTTAGACAAAAACTATTTTTTTAGGTTAATAGTGATGTGTACCTATTACAATACGTATTCTAAGTAATTTCCACGCATCGTATGTTAAAGGTGCATTGAATGTAGAAGAGCACATATAACAACAACACCATGGCCACGAAACAATAAAATTCTCAAGACGATTTTGATGTACATTAAAATTAAAATAAAAACAAAGTTGTTATTTACCATGACGGATATGAGTCCAACGAAGCGTTGAATACATTTCTTCCCAAAAAAATCAGATAAAGTAAGAAGAACACGAAATTGTTATGTCTGTCTATCCAATTTGCAATTTATTAATAAAAAATATTAACAATTTTCGGTGAGGTGAAAAAATTAAAATCACAAAGCGGTAAAGTCTCATATATTTATATAGCGAAATTTTGGTACTCGATCGATAGGTCGTGAGAATCTATGATCACGAAGTTTTTTGAAATCTTAAACGATCAACTCATATTTGTTGCAATCTTTCAAGTTGATGAGTTCCTCTAGTTCAAGGTTAATAAAATTATTTATTGAAGTTTGTTGTTATTTTAATATTTAAATTGTTGAAATAAAGACGATCGCTACTTTACTATTTAATAGTAAATACATGTATAAGAATTATTTGTGATTCAGAAATTAATGATCGATCATAGCATGACGTCGTCAATATAAATTCACTTTTAAATAAAATTTGCTTATTGTGATCTCTATTATGAATTTTGTTTTGATCGTTTTTACATTTTCATATCAAAATTATTGATCGGTTCACAGAGTTCAAGGCTCGTCGTGATATATGTGCATAAATATTTGTGATCTTCATTATTTATTGGGTTTAATTTAATATTCGCGTTCCGTACTTCAAAATTTTTAAGATATGTAGTTATGTTTGTAGTTATGATGAACAATATCAAAGAAATTATACCATTGCAACCTGGCCTGGGATTTTGTACGCTATTCTCACGAAAATTTCGATGGTTCGCTGGTTTATAGTTAGAAAGCTGTGTTTGAGAGAATTAAATTCGGTGAAATCGTGAAAATGATCGTGGTCCAAAAGCGATGTGTTACAGATCCAACGAAGCACCGAAAGTTGAAGCCATTTATAGAATCGAATATTAAGATAAAATTTCAAAATCAAATACCAGCCGCAGACCCATTGAGATGTGACCAGATCTAGATCGATTGAATGAAATTCCTCTAGAAGATTACTAAGTTCATTTTCAAATTTCCGAAATTCAATTTATCGAAATTCATTTTCATAATGTCTTGAGAAACGGCTTAGCTTCGTTCTAATTGGTAATTTAAAAAAAAAATTGGCCAGTACTAACATTGAAATTCCATTTTCATCATACAAGCCGAGTTTCATTTCAATCTGTTGAGAAGTGACTACGTTCTATTAGAATTGGCTCCAGCATCTCTCCCTTAAATAACATTGGAATCCTATTGTTATGATACTTTATTTTTAGGAACTCATTTTGTATATTCATTTTTAACCAATTTAATTAATTTGATAATTATCATTTAATTGTGCTATTAAAACATAGATGGAACTTTATAATTTTCAAAGCATACTTAGAGAAATAGTTGTAATATTATTACGGACGGCTCAGTATCGCCTGATAGAATTCTTAGTTTTCTGTTAAAAAATATATAAATATTGTCAGTTTTCGCGCTGGCTCCTACAGTTAAACCCCGACCTAAAAGTTCTTTAGATACAAGGTACAGATTTGTTGTAATTTTGGTTTACTATTTGTTATCGAGCTGCCGCTATATGAGAGAGTGGCAGATAACAAAATTTTATTTATCATAAACGCACCGACAGTTCTTTAGACATGGTGTCTACATTTCATAATCAGAAGAACGGCATCGAATTTTCAGTATTCTAGTTAACTGTATAATATAATTTTTTATAAAATGCAAAGAAAACACTGGATATAAGAATTAAATTAGATCAAAAAATTTTCTTATATGCTGAGTACTGACAAAGCAAAATTTTTTTACGTAATTCCATATCATATACGAGTACTGTACAGCACACCGCGCACCAACAAAGTTATCAAAAAGAAATGATTTTGCGGTTTATATCGAATCGATCGAAAACATATATATTGGGAAAAAATTGTAGTGTAGATTTCCTATGAGAAAATTACACAACATATAAATTAAGATCCAATAAGATATTGAACTTGAGAATATACAAAACAAAAAAATATTAAATTTTCAAGATCAGATTACAGCATAATACACAGATTAGATCAATAAACCTCTTTACAGTTATATATAAAACTATAAAGCGATATATCATTACATATGAGTGTGGTGAAAATATTTTATAAAAATTAGCATTCGCAACACACAGACGTTTCCAGTGTATTTCGGGTGCTCATAAATCAACTATCCTAATTTCAAGCATCTACTGTAGCGTATCTGTTCACGCACGTATTCTCGAACAAAACATTTTTTTTTTATTTTTGGAACTATTCCAAAGTGTCGAATTGAATCGGTTGTAATGACGCATGCATGTTTATTCGAAGAATAATGATAAATTAAATCGAGTCGAAGAAAAACTTGGGCGCTTACATAGATTAATGTGTCATTCGGGTTTGTTTGTTGTGCCGTTGTCATGTTTGTTTTGTTTGGGCGCTCTAAAGACTTCGTGTATCTCTATATAAGAATGAAAATCTATTTCAAAAAATTATTTTCGAGAGTTGAATGCAGCTTTATACTTATAAAAAGAAGAATACAAAGAATATGTAGAAAAGAAAAACAAACCGAGGTTCATAAGGTTATATATGATCGAATGCATCATGATACTAATTTAGGGCAGAAATCCATCAATCACTTGTCTTGGCGAGAGTTTCGAATGTGAACGTTTTTTTGTTGTTGTTGTTCTCCGTTCAACTGAACAAATTACAATCAAAATATTGAATTAATTAGATATAGTTTGAGAGAGTGGGGCGATGCCGCAATGGGAATGGATTATAATTAAAAATTGTTAATGGATGTATAATACATTGTAAATTTAACAGTGTAGATTTCCGCCAAATTTAAAGTAGCGCAATTTTTGTAGGTTGGTTTACAACTTGCCTCCAATCATTAAACCGTTTTTTAATTAGATCCGGCTTTGTGATCATAAAACCGATAGTAGCTGCAATGTAATTGATATACGGTATCATTAAGCAATTATGCCCCGAACTCTTTATTTATATATAGGTAAATTAAAAAACTAAAAAAGTGTTCCCGCATTATAAAAAAGTGGGGCATTTTATGTATTTGGATATTTTTGCTTCTTTCGTTTCCACATTAAAAATTAAGTTAAAAACTAAACTAAAAATACCCAAAAATTGGAAAAATGCTTTATTCTGCATACAATTTTTTCGGCCAGTTTTAATTGAAATTTAATTGCTCAGCGCCGTAAAATATTGTGAGCGCACAGTGAAGTACATCCGTCCTAGGGATTTTAACGTACTCCGTGTCCTGACGACTGCAAATATTGTAAAAAATTGACAATAAACTGATATTACCAGTTAGTACTTCCTGTCCCACTTTCACCTTAACTTTTTAATATTTTTTCACTGTTCACGCTAGTGATATAGGACTAAATACTCGGTCGTATCAAACCGCTATTAAAAAATAATTAAGTTCAGCGTTTATAGGTTTCATTCTATCACTGTTAAAAAAATTCTGGTTCTACTGAGTTTACATGCTTTGTTTGGTCTCATTTAATCAGGTAATCAGAACTTCGTTGTCAAAATTGACAACCTAGACAAATAACGAAAACTGAGTCAAAACAAAAATGTGTCAACAAAAATTTACTGATTTGCTTGAAATTTGGTATAAAAATATTAAGAAAACCTTTTCTAAAAATATAATTGATAACATATAAACACCAACCTGTTAAACGTTGTCACAAAACGACATCGGTCGCTCTTTGGTGCCACTCCGTAAATTATACACCCACCCACCCGTTTTACTTTCTTTTACATAGTAAAATAATGAAAAACTGGCCTGACCTATAGATTTTTTTTTCGCCAAAGTAAAACAAAATGAAGTTATGTAGTTGTGGCCAACACTCGACTTTCTTTTACGGCAAATGTACATACATCTCAAACACACCACGCTTAATGTCTGAATCGAAAAATTGAACCTACCGTATTTTTGATAAAAACTGTCTTCTAAATAGAATAAAAAATCATTATTCCCGCTTAAATTTTAGAAAACTAGCAAGGTCAACCCTTGTTGAAAATTTAATCTCTACTGCAGAAATTGGAAATGCTCCTACGGAAACTGCCACTTCCGGAACACAGATGTCCACCACATTTGGCATAAATCTCGCAATTTTTGAAAAAAGCTTTAGATTGATTCTGAATAGCCAATTCGCCTGGACCTGACTTGAGTTTTTGGTGAAATAAAGTCGTTTTGGTCAAAACTCGCCATTTCCGGTGAAATTTAAAAAATAGTCTGATATTTTTTTTTGAAACTTAACCTACAATTTTTTGTTTTAATCGCTTTTTCGTATAAATGCCATATGCTTTTGTAAAAAAAAGCTCCTATGGGAGATGCTACTTCCGGTGGACTGAATTCTGATTTCGACCAAAAATTACTGGCATCTCCCAATTTTTGTGGAAAAGCTTAAGTATGAAATTTCACCACTATCACTTGATTCGTCTTGGCTCTAAAGAACCAACAACATTTAGTCTGCACGACACTACACATGCACAAGGTCAAAATTTTTCATGATTTTTATACAAAAAAAAAACAGTTTTTTGTAAAATATCGTCTAAATTATATAAATAAAAAAAACCTGTTTAAATTTTGGAGAACTGATTTGAACCAATATTGTTGAAAATTTTAGAATGTTTTAGTTCAAAGTGTTTCCCATAATTGATATACTTTTCAAAACATATTCTAAAAATAAAAGAGCACGTTTGGTAGATGTCGGTTCCAATGAACTGATTTCGGCCAAAATTCACTGGGATCTAAAAATGTATGGAAAAATCTTAAGTATGAGGTCTCAACCCGACTAATCAACTATGGGCAGTACAGGGCCGAATTTTTGTTGGAAAACAGTTTTTTGGAAAAAACGTCATTTTCGCTTAAATCTTAGAAAACTGATTTGGATACGTATTGTTAAAAATTTAATTGAGAATCTTTAAATTTATAATCTTTCTTGTAAATGATATACTTGTCAAAATAGTTGCAAAAAACGAGTAGCTCCTATCTGGAAGCCACCACTTCTGGTGGACCGATTACGGCCTAAAATCACTGGAATCTCTCAATTTATCAGAAATGCTTAAGTCTGAAGTTCCACCTCGCTCAGCCAATCCATCTGGGCTATAGAGAACCGACAACATCTAGTTTGCACGGCACCACACACACAACCACACATGTTATTTGAAAACTACTTTTTGAATCTGCAAAAATCACGGGGCCAAAATTGTTCATGATAACTTTGCTTACTTTACTACGTAAAAGAATGTAAAAACCGTTTTTTGTCAAAAAACATTATTGCCTCTAAAATTTTGGAAAAACGGGGGACGTATTGTTGCAAATTTAATTTAGAATCTTAGTTCATAATCATTTTTCTCGTAAATGATATATTTTTCAAAATATTTGTAGAAAACGAAAAAGCCCCTCTTCCAATAAACGGATTTCGACCAAAATTTACTGGGATCTCCCAATTTATGGAAAAAAGCTTAAATATGAAGTTTCATCTCAATCAGTCAATCTGTCTGGGCTGTACAGGCCCGAATTTTTGTCGAAACCCAGTTTTCTTTTTAAAACATCATTTTCGCTTAAATTTTGGAAAAACAATTTGGGCCGGGTATTTTTACAAATATAATTTAAAACCTTTTAGTTCAAAATGGTTTTTCTCGTAAATGATATACATAATTTTCAAAATATTTGCAAAAATCGGAAAGTTCCTATGGGAGTTGCCACTTCCGATGAATAGATTTCGGCCAAGAATCACAGAGATCTCCCAATTTATGAAAAAAGCTTATGTATGAAGTTTCATTCCGGTCAAACCGTTTAGGCTGTGGGACATATACATTTAGGCTGCACGACACTACGCACAGACACACGACATACGTTGATTTGAAATCGATGAACATATCTTACCTACTTGGAAATATTGTTTCACCTGCTGGGTGTGTTCAAGCGGGATAAAATAGTAAAGAATACAGTAGAAAATGTTTTCCCACCCGAACTCCATTACGTAGTATTACGTGTCAAACCCGATTGAAAACAACCGAAATGATGAAAAAACAAAAATTAACGTCATATAAGCCGCTTTTATTGTTGCTGATTTTCTTTCGTTCGTTCGTTCTGATTATTTTTTGTCCAATCATATTGCTAACATCGTCATTTTTGAGCAATTTGATTGGTCGAAAAAATAGTCAGAAAGGTCGAACACAAGAAAAAACACCAACCATAATGGCGCCTTTTCTGTCTAGAATTGCTTTGTAAAGACATTAAAAATTATTATTTGTACTTCTTAAGCATTGCTACTTTATTTATTTAAGTTTATTATACACAAACACACAATATCTCACATCCAAAATAGTATTTGAAAAAAATAAAATTATGACATTCACAAACCTAAAAACGTAAATAATCCTTCCAATTTTTGTGGTAAATGAGTGCGTTTTATGCAAAATGCGTTAACCAATTACTGTGATATTTTTTATAATGTTGAAGTTATCCGAAAATCTCCGGTCGAAAAACTTCGAGAATACAGATTCATAAAATCAAAAAAAAATAGTACAGACGATAAATGTTGGTAAAGAAGATCCACAGTAATAGTGAGCCGAAAAATTGCAAATAAATAAACAATTGTGATGTTAAAAGGTAATTTTTTAGATTAAAATTTTTTATTTTGTTATTTCATTCACGAACAATTTTCAACTGAAACCATTAATATTGAAATGTTTTAAGTGCCTTATTAAGTGTTCAGAGAGATAAGACGTAGAATGTCAATATAAATTGATGAGTGTCTATAGTAAGTGTCATGTACGGATAGTAGTTTAAATGGAGTGACTCTTGAAGACTGCCCACATAAAAACTGACTTGACGTTTTTTCTAATCATAATCATTGATAAGACACTCTATTTGTACTATGTACTTTCTAAACATATCTTATCTCCGCAAATAAAGCACTTACAAAAAATCGGTTGGATCTTTTAGTTTTACTTTTTTCGCATGAAAATTTTCACCTAACTTTAATAGGCTTTATTTTTTACCATTTATCTTCGATTGAACACATGGTAGCCCATCTTTTGAGAAAATCACTAAGTTCTAAGTACTAAACTTTGGCTGGATTTTGGCTATTTCTGGTGTGAATGTATACTTTACTGAATAGAATTCTGCCGTTTTTACCCAATTTAAATAAAATTAAATTTTTATGTTGCACTTAAGACTTTAAAGTAAATTTGGTTGAAGTTCTTGATTATGACCATTGTAAAGGGAAGTCAATGTGTTCTCGATTTGCCATAATAATAACACTGCTATGATTAAATTTGAATTGCATTTTTAAAGAATTTAGTGATTAAGGGTACCTCTGATACTATTCTTGCGGGAAAAAATATCAAAGAAATTTGTTTACGTGATTACGTGAGTTTTGATATCAAATTCCACTAGAAACATGAGGATCGAAAAAATTCCAAAACATGAAACTGCCAACCTCCGTTAAATTTCCATAAATTCAAATTATGTATCAAGCGTCGGATCATTTGCCCATTTTTAAACAATCAATGTAAATTCCACGAAATTCACATATATATGTTATTTAACATAATCGAGTCGTTCCTTTATCTAGAACAGAAAGCCTTTTTATGATATTTTATTGAGGATCTGATATATGGTTTGTCTTGTGAAGTGATGCTCTTAAATCGAAAATTACCCTTGAACAATATATTTCGCCTCATACAAATGACCATTGTGGTTAAGGGGAGGAGTCTTCTACGGGGAGTCTTAATCGAGGAGAATGACGGGAGGAAAATGACCGGGGTACTGGTGGGGGATAATGGCCGTGGGTAATATCCGGAGGAGGATGAGGGTAATGGACCGGGATGAGGGGGAGGGGTGATTGGCCAATGGTAATGACTGGGGAAGGTAAAGTCCTAGTCCTGTTTTTTATAGTTATCGTTAATATGATTTACAAAGAAAATGTTTTTCAAGGTAATTCACTATATCTGTTTAAATCTGTTTAATATTCTGATATTGTTCCATTTAATACTGGCCTTTGGGGTTTTTCACCTGTTTTAAAGTTGATTATCTTTTTGGTATGTCTAATACTCGCAACAATTGTCTGTATAAGTTTTTTGACTTAAACCTTTCTTTTTATACGAGATCACAAGGAATAACATAATCTCTTTGATAAGAAGTAATCGATCGATTTAATCGAAGAAATTATTCACTTCGAACTTGTTCTAGAAGCCTGGAAAGATGTAAATATACCGAGAAATTTATGTAGGTGCCCTATATTTCCGGATCAGGATGTATTACGTTCATATATGTATTATGCTTAACTTCAAGGATAAGGGTTCCATATTTCACAAACCATTTATTTAGTTGGTCATCAATCACTGAATATTTCAAATGCATCATAATCAAGCCTTCGCCACCCAGTAGCAACAAATTTCAACATAAAAAACCAAAATATTATGCCACTCGTTTTTCTAATTTACCTTCAAGTATTTTTTATTATTAATAAGATTTTTGTTGTATAGTTTTAGTTTTACTGTACTATTTCAAACCAAAGAACATAATATAAATCCAGGAACTTATGTAATATTTCGTCATAAACAAATAAAATTACCAAAAACTACGAATCGTTTACATTTCTTAGAATTTAACACACAGCTAACAAAAAATTTGTTTGTAGTTAATTTTTTAATAGTTTTTTACGACTTTTGGAGAGTTACCCAAATTATTCACCAAACAAACATAAAAACATAACTATCAACTGTATAAACTATCTCGTATACAGCAAATAGTTTTATATTCGTATCTAATATTCTAATTGGAATATTTGTGTTTGTCTCTCGATTATTTCTTTCGAATGCGTCATCCAATGCCGGAAGTAAGATAGTTTTCTTAAATTTGTATAATTTACTGTTAATTTTTATATTTTTCTGTTAATTTTAACAGGTTGGACATATGTAATCTTCAAGACTGTTATAATTTGTTTTTATAGCTCTTTGATTTATTACATGCCTTCTCTCCTGCTGATTAATTGAGTCACGATCTAAGCGCGATACGAGATTTTTCCTATATAAAATCTTGTAAATGCCAACAATTAAAAAAAAAACTATCAAATTGCAAATCTTAATTTGTCTGCAAAATAGATTTATTGATTCTTGGTAAAAATTTGTCAGCTAAATGTTACTTTAGTGCGAGGGTGATGTATGATATGATATACCATAGCTTGTGGTGGCGACCTAAACATTCTCCATACGTGCTTTACGTATTACAACAAAAAGTGAATGTGTTCAATTATTCTTGTGAAACCTACCAGAGGTACTTGACCCCATTTTAAATTTCCATCAAAGCCTTTGTGATTTGATAATGTTTGTGGCCTCGTGGCAAATTCGCTTCCTGTAGCATACGTTTGTCTTTATTAATTCGCCTCGACTATCAGACTGTTTGTTAATTTTTCGCTTCCAGTACTTTAAAAATTTAAATGTTTTTTGTTGAAATCTTGGAAACTGTCTTCATTTGAATAGTGAGGGATCGAAAGCAAATTTACAAAATGTTTATCTCGAGGCCATAAACGAAGGCGATCGATTTCAATAGTATAATAACAGAACTCTGCTCTCAATCATCTGATTGTCGCTTTAAATCGGTTTATATGATGAGAATTCAGATTGAATAAAAAATCGCAGAGTATTTTTTGCAGCGCACGCCTGGCTCCGGCTGAATTAAAAAATTGTCTCCAAAAATTTTTTTTTCATATTTTTCGATCAATTTTCTAATTTCTTGCTCTAATAATAATTTCTGCAACGACAACGCTGTAAAAATTGTAAAAAAAATGATAAATGGTCGATGCTTTACGCCAAATAATAAAAAGCAATAAAAAAATTTGTTCTAAAAAAATCAAAAGGCAGTAGGGGTTTCCCATTTTCCGTTTTGCTTCTAGATATAGCTTTTGTAGTGTGTTAATTTAATTTCTAAATGAATTATATCTTACAATCTGTATTTCTGGTTAACTATAATCTCGTTTAGAATATCCCAAATTTTTACTGCATATATTGAAATATTTACTGATGTTCCATCAACATCCATCATTTGTATAAACATCAACAGTTGATTTGCCGTTTAGAATAACATGTTCATTCTGATTTCGAACAGTCTTGAGTTGTTAATGTAAAGTGCAGTAAAATCAAAAGACTATTTGGTGTTCCTTTAATTAGTTTTCCTATCGGTTTTCGTTTTATGTAACTCTTTTAAAGATGACCAATAGGCTTTGGAGTATTCGGTACTCGTACCTTCACATTTTTCTTTCAATTTTCATCGTTGGCTATATCAACAGGATTCGAATTAATAGAAAGCCTGCTGCCATATTTTCGGTGTTCGGAATATTTCAATTTTTTTCTATTTTATTAAATTCTCTTCGTAAGAGCTCCTACATACAACTGAGGAAAATGTGTGTCCCATATGCAAAAAAGATCACTTGATCGAAGAAAAATGAACCATCCAGTATTCAAATGTTTTCTAGATCGCGATGCAGTATTTGTGGAAAGAAACACAATTGTTTGCTGTATTTATATCAGCCCATGGAGCAACCAAATTCTAAAAGAGACATGGATACACAACCCATGTCAAAACCAAGCGGTTCAATAGCAGTTCTAAATTCTGGCATGAAAATTTCAGAGTCAGTTTCCATGTTCATAATGGAAAGATGTCGCTCAAAACTCCCAAGGAGGAATAATTGAACAGTTGTGTACGGTATTAGTGGGTCTGGTTCTCAGGTCACTAGACGAAAGGCCAATGTGACATTAAGAGCACGAGAACCACAAGCCTAAATAAATACGGAAGTTTTAATACAGTTAAAATTGTATTCGAAAATATCATCGACTAACATGAAGAAATATTTTTTAAACATATAAATGTTAATTCAAAATTTGATTTATACTTATTTTGTTTTAAAGTTTTTTGTTTAAATATATTTTTTTTATTTTTGTTTTAAACTAAATTATCTGAAAGGTGGAAGGCACCTTTGTGGTTGGTTATATTTAGAATTCACAAATTGACCGTGCCAGGAAAGACGCTACAGTTATAATCTATAGAGAAAGTCACCCAAACTGTGATAAAGGAATGTACACCAGAAGAATATCTAAACCAACTATTTAGATGATCAGGTATATTGTGATTGGTGGATGGGTCCCATTTGAAACGCGATATTTTAAAACGCGAATTATCAAAATGCGATATTTCAAAACGCGATACGGTACAAAACGCGATAAAATGTAAAATTTAAAAATCGATAGAAGCGGGGGAGTTTAGGAGCGGGCTATATCAGGCGGGTGAGGGGAAAATTTAATTTCAGTTTATAGGAATATAAAAATCGATAGGCGTGGGAGTATAGGACAGGGTTATATCAGGCGGATTGCTGCGTTCCCGCCGCTTCGCAACGCGCATTCTGCGCCATATCGCGTTTCGAAATATCGCGTTCTGAAATATCGCGTTTCGAGCGGATCCCTTGGTGGATGAATAAGCAAGTCCTTGCTGCCATATTCAACGAGGCATCCGATAGTTCTACCTAATCAAACAAACTAATTACATAAAAATTACAAATAATTTATTAAATTTAAAATGCAATTTTATTTAACAAAATAATAAAATGTTTGGTTTTAATCGAGTTCTTCAACTGAAGGCATCAAGTTCTGTATACTTCCAAAAGCACCAGTTGATTACATCCAGCATTATTTCCTCTGCTATGTAGTTTGGCCATTATTAGACTGCAAACATTCGTGAGCTCTTTCATGCGATGTTCGTATTCATTCTTTTCGGCTATAGTATTGGTCACCAGGCGTTTCACAGCTGAAATTATTTGTTTCATGAAAAGGGCGTCCTGTATCATTTTTGATTGTGATTTACTTTACACTTCCGCATTCCATTTCTTTCACTGATGCTTTCATAGTTTCATTGGGATCCATATCAAATGTAGCCTCAATTTTTAGAACGTCTCGTGGTGCTGGTCGAGTTCCAGTTAAGTTGAAATTTCGTAACCAATTATTATCTCTATAGTCATCGCTCGTTCACCTTCAAACACTTCAATTGAGACCACGGGTTGATTATCGGAATATGTGAAAAATGTTTGTGTTCGTTTACATGGAATTCTTGGATTGCGGTCAATAATTTTCGTCATAACACCACTAGCCGGTTCAATTCCCACCCTCTGTATGACTTTTTCGGGTTTAACCCGATTTTCCCCTATTTTATCCCCTCGAACGCAGTTTTTAAAATTCGGTTTAAGCCCGATATCTACTCGAAATCAATAAAATTTATTCTTCTCGGAATGCACCGAAAATGCATAAGAATAAAATAATACCTTATTAAACAAATATTTTAGAAATTTCTAGCCCTTTTATTTAAAATTTTCGTAAAAGCGAAAGTTTTCTATAAGTTTAGATAAAATATTATTACTCTTTCTCGCTGTCCTGTAATAAAAATGTTATTCGAAATCATTTTTATTTAATTTTGTGAATTCCAGTGCATCACGTGCAATACAAAAATCTATACATTTTATTCATTTATTTAAAGATTAAATAAAGAAGTAATTAAACAATAAGTAATTAAACTTTCGTCGTCATTTGAAAAAATATGGAGAAAACGGGAAATCCCATCCAGAATGAATATCACAATATCTAGATTCTAAAATCGTTAAACCTGACGGCAATGACAATGAGCAGTTGTGTGCAAATATGGCTGTTTAAAAATAAGTGTGGATACAGCAAAAAATCGTACGATATAGATTACGAGAACATGTGTCAAAAACAAGACATAAAATTTCACTTGAACGATCGTTAAATGCAGTTTGTTCTACATCCCTTCAGCAACCGATGCCATAACCGATATTTTAGTACGACTAAAAATATGGACGGGAATAAAGAGGGAGCCATTTTTGATTTTGTTCGTGCAGTTTGTCATTCTGGATTAGGTCCTAGGACATGTAATGGTGCTTTAGGTGATTTTGTTAAACGATTTGCCACACTACGAAACCCTACTTAACAATTATTTACCTAAAGTCTTTACTATAGCGAGTATACACTTTAGGTAAATTAATTAATTAGAGATGCAAAATTTAACTTCATTTTTTATTAAAGTAGTGATTTTATTAAAGTAATGAAATTCAACAAAAAAGGTCCTGATTTTTGATAGACATTACTTTTGTTACTAAGACAAACAGTGCAAGTATTCTAACTAATTCTTATAAAAGGTTTTATCAAAAATTGATAAAAAAAAATGGATCGATGTGCTTTCCATACCAATGGACAGTGAGGAGAACATGAAATCAATAGCTCGTAAAATACGAGCTGCTGAAAATAAACCCAATCTATTACCCATCACAGATGCCCCTCATCTAATGTTGCGGTTGACAAAGCTTTAAATACGATAGAATTAACTTCAGCAAGAAAATTTGTGATAAATTGAGACCATAATGGAAACATTACCAAATATCTCTCGTGCATTGATTCAAAACTGCATGGAAATGCTATCATTTCGCGAAATATTGATGCTGCTACTATGGAATTTTGAAAGTCAGCAGATTAAAAGGGTCAATTTAAAAGGTCGCTAATAAAGAAAATTTTAAAATATTCATGAAACACTACCAGTAAAATAAAAACAGAATTATCAGAATATTTTATCGAGTTTTTTTTTTATTTTACTATCCCTGCAGTCTGTTCTGGAGCCAAGGCTCTCGCAACTCTCGCTCGGTTTCCCTTTTGCGTCCTTACTTTTACGCCAGTGCCAGCCAATTCGAGGACGTACGGTTATAGGCCCGACAGTGGTCATAGATGTGTTCCATTTCATCACAGATAGTAATCGAGAACCCGGTACATTCCGATCCAAACGACGGTCGGTATTTTATCGAGTTATCTCCTCAAAATTTAAATTTAGATGTGATCCAGTTTTGGATTGAAGCAAAAAGTAGATATCCAGAATTAAGTAAACATATATTAATGATAATATATATGCAAACAGGGAGCTGTGATGTTGAGAGGGGTTTTACTCATTTGCGACATTTTCAATCACCTGAAACAGCTAGAGCATCTGATGAACCATTGACCATGCAAATTATTTTATTTAAAGTATCGAATTAAATTAGATTTTGCATTTTAATTCATTTCTACCGGAAATTCGTTAATTTTTTAAATTTTCTGTTTTCTTTTCATATTTTTTCTGTTTTCTTTTCATATTTTTTGCCCGGCTTCAACCCGAATTGGAGTAAAATATGTATAATCCGATAATTACCTGTCGAATGCAAGTATTTTTATTTGCAGAAAAAGTCTTATACTTTATACATAACCAACTTAAAAAGTTTTGCAGTAGCGATATAACTTTAGAAATATGGGTTGATCACTACGACGATATCATGATTTTTAAACGGTTTCTAAGGCCGAGCAGAATAAGTTTGAGCATAGCTTTTAGAATGTGATGCGTGAAATCTTTCTAGAAAATGATTAGTTTGAATGAATCTAAATCATTTTCATACTGAAGTGGATGAGTAGAATATAAATACACTGTGCAGCAAAACATTAGAAACTCGCAATAATAATTTGTTATCCGCAAAATAAATGAACATAAATAATTTCACAATGTCGTTTAAAAAACAGAAAAGTAAAATAGAAACTAATTAACACATACAATACAATAAAAAACAAATGATAACACAAACAATTAATAAATCCACACCCAAACTATTTATAAAGGTGACAAAACAATAGGAACAAATGGAAACAATTACGGAAAAAGTCTTTAGGCCATGTTTATACATACTTGATCGTCGACGTGCTTCCACAAATTTTTGATAGGGATTAGGTCCGGACATTGCGCAATCCAGGTCATATCATCAATTTTTTAGTAGATATCCACGATTTAACATACTTGGAGGTATATGTTTGGGGTCGTTATACTGCTGAAACAACCGTTTTAATGGCATATTTTCTTCGGCATAAGGCAACATTTAGTGTTCTAAAATGTCTCGATGTAAAAATTGATCCATAATGCTAGTAATGCGATGTAGTGGTCCCAGAAAATCCCGAAAAACAACCCCAAACCATCAAACTCTTGCATCCACCATGTTTTACAGTTCCTGATGTATATCGAGAATTTAAACGCTTTCCGATTGATCTACGTGTACCGTCTGATCCTGTTTAAATTGAATTTACTTTCGTCAGACACAAAACTCGGTTCCATTGTTGAATGGTTCAGTCTTTATGGTCCTTAGCAAATTTGGTTCAGGCTTTTCTATTTTTCATTGATATGATAGGTTTCTTGGCAGCTCTGGAACATTTTAATCCCGCATCGAAGAGACGACAATGATACGGTTCGTGGATCCGGAGAAATGTCTAGATCTAGCTCACGAATAATTTTTTTCGCACTATCAAACGGGTGTTTTTTTGAACAGCACACGATTACTTGTTATCTTGCGGCCACTTCTGTGTTGGGTTTCGACGGCTCCTGTTGTTTTATATTTATTTATCAGCTAGCGATTGTATATTTTTCACTCAACTCTTTTTGTGATAATCCGTTTTTATAATCAAAATATAATTTTATTTTTGAAAATTAAATTATACGTCGTCGGAGCCATAATGGTAACACAACAATACTATCAATTTAACTAAAATTAATTTTTTTAATATTATTATTAATATTAGTAACTTCTACTCTTAAATCTTTAAACATGTATAAACATGAACCTAAGATTTTTTTTTGATAATTGTTTCCATTTGTTCTATTGTTTTGCGCCCTTTATAAATTGTTTGTGCCTGCATTTATTATATTTTTGTGTTATCATTTGTTTTTTTTTTTTGTTTTTATTGTTTTGCATGTGTTAATTAGTTTCTTTTTTTTCCTAATGTTTTGCTGCACAGTGTATGTATATTGGATATTGTCTTTCAATTTGGGCTTTTAAAATAGATTAATTGGTGACATTCTTGCTTACGCGAATTGTACTTGGACATATTTTAACCGATGTGATAAAACTCTAGCGGCATGGCGAATATGCTGACAGAAATTTTCCCATTTACTAACTTTTCCCATTTACTAGAAAATTAAAAACGAAATCTTTTGTTTTTGAGACGTGGACATGGGCGCCATTTTGTCATCTCTCAAGATATGACTAAAACTTAACATGTACATAAAAGTGAAATTTATTATTGTAATTATTGTGCTTATAATTCGATGTTCAGAAGTGGAAATGTAATACAAAAGAATGACTCGGTTCGTTTTGGTCCACAAAATTTAACGACATATTTACATGATACCTATCCATCCTACACAAAATATGTCAAATGACTTTCAAATCGCATAATGTGACTCGTCATTTTTGAAATATGCGACAACCGCACATCAAATTCATTGCACACAAAAAGTAAAATCTCATAATTTAATTTATTTTAATAGTGGCTGTATTTTCATATATGCGTAAATACGAAAAGGAAGTTATAATCATTTTTAAAACAAACAAAATAAAATTTAATTTAAATAACAAAATATAAATTGGGTTGTTCATCATAAATAACGTGAAACGTCTTAAGTTGTGCGACTTTCAATCAAACCAAAATACTATACATAAAAGATCTCATCGCATTATGACTTGGTACACATGCGTTGAGAATGCATGCAACATACAGTGCATGTGAATTATAAATTCAGATACACACACACAACATATTTGTTGTTATTTTTATACAATTTCTTAACAGGTTTCTTATAATACATTTCATTGATTATCCCATCAAATGTCTTTTTTATGTATACACATAAATACATAAAATCTACTTGAGGGTCTTCTTAAATAAAATAATACCCAGTAATAGTAAAAAAATAAGAATTGGATAAGAAAATTAATTTATTTGTTTTTAATTTATTAAATTACTTCGATGATTTATTGAAGACGTTTGGTTCTCTTGGTGTGTCTTTATACGATAAGTTCAATATGCGCGCGCTGTGTTGTTCGTTTAATTGAAATTAATTTGAATACCGCGATATGAAATTTGTTTATTTTGATTTCTTTCTGTGAAACCCGGAATCATTTCTAATTATTAGGTACACACAATCTATAAAAAATAAATTTATATGTTATGCAATTATAGCTGTAAGTTTTATATAAGAACATCTGGATGGTATATATGTGGGGCTGTGAAGAGCTATTACATAGAGCAGCAAGTTGATTAACTTAACATTTTTTTTAATTTTATATAATTAATTGGTTTAGGCATATGGTTCGTAATTAATCCGCGTTCGAGTGCCGTAAATTAACTAATAAAATGTGTTACAACCACTTAAGCTTTTGTTTTAAATTAAGATAGATCGGAGTGCGTAACCTTGATTTAATTATGCTATGTACGAGATCGCGACGATCGCTAACTAAATAAATTTGAAGATCACGCTTAATATCGATCATTTGTATTGAGATCAAGTACAGCAGCACTTCATCCCCTAATTTGTGACAGATTTTAAATACTAATTCTTACAGACACAGAATAACGCTATAGGCACACAATTTCCACTTTCAAAATGAACTGTAATTTTAAACAAACAACAGAACCAACCATAAAAAATTCATATTTAGGTTATGCGTGTAATTACGTTAATTCTATATAAAACTATTACAACAACAACGACGATAAAACTATATTTACTTAATTTAGTTTTTTTTTTTTTTGGTAAGATTATTTTTTGCCATATCAGCGCGCGATAACCTTGTTCCGTAAAATTAGCATTTAATCAAAATATTTAATATTTGTTAGTTTTCTCTTTACAATTTAGTTTAATCCAGGCCACCCAAATACTCGTATAGTGCGATGTTTATACAGATTTAATAGTAAAACGATTACCCAAAACTGAAAAAAACCTAAATATTTTAGATATAATAATAGAAAGTACATTCAACCTAGCGCGCGGCGCAACCGACTACCATTAATATTCTATAAAACTATCGTGTATTGAAAGTAAAAACTAGGTCAACCGTGCGATGACAGCTTAAATTTGTCTCGTGTACAATTTACAACAAATTATCTAATTATTTTGTATATTTTTTTATTTTATCATTGCAGAGTTTCATTTGGCTCATCAAAGGGTTCAATGGTCGAAACATTAGTATTTGAAACGCCTACACCATTACCGGAACATGCCGAACGGGAATTTACATTTTCAGATTCACACAATAATTCCATTGGCATTGGGAAACCAATGTCTGGCAATTTAAATATAAATGGTTCAGCAAATTTGGATGATAGCGGTATTGGATTACAAGAAGAGTGAGTAGTTTATATTTTTTTTGTTCTAAATATTTTTGCTCAAAACGATCGATAGCGTAAAATTGAACTAAACTGGTCGGGATGAAACTTCATACTTAAGCTTTTTTCATAAATTGGGACCAACGACTTTTGGTTGAAATCGGTTCAGTTTATAAACTACAAGATTCCATATTAAATTTGCAACAATACCGGTACGGACCATTTTTCCAAAAAATAAGGAGAATTAACGTTTCCTTATTAGGATGAGGAATTTTTTTTTAAATTAATGTTGTGCAGATTATATGTTACGCTACTTGTTAGATAGGTTTTAGTGCTTTAAATTCATATAGTTATCGGATCCGTAAAATTTTTAATTTAACAAATAATGGAAAGGAGGATGGAGTCGTTTTTGGCACAAAGTTAATTATTCTCAACACTGCTTTTCCAATGGACATGAACGGTTTAATATTGGATAACTAAATTCCGCCCAGCAAGTAATTTCATATTGCAAATGCGGGTCAACTATAGGATATAATCTAGGCAGAAATAACGGACTACAAATATTCCGCAGATAGTGAAAGTTTCTTATCGTTACCCGCAATTTACTTTTGAAATTATAACATACACCTTAAAATGCAGTTAAGAATCCAAATGCAACCTGAGATGCCAACAACTGAAACGCCCTATCATCTGCAAACGCGACAATATTGCCACGTAAATCTAGGCTAAAAATAGAGTTTCAATAAATTAGGTTCCAAAACTGTCCTTGTGTAACTCCAATATTAACTGTTTTCTCCTCGCTGAACTTGCCATTATTACAAACACTTTGCTTGCGATTGAGATGATAAGATTTAAACAAATCCAAAGCAACACCTCTTGCACCAATTTTGCATAGCTTCGATAATAAAATACTATAGGATTAACGTACCGAAAGCTTTAGTAATATCAATGAAGAAAGCCGAGGATTTTAAATTATCATTTAAATTATGGTGCAAAGGCAATATAAATGCTATTTAGGCTTTTTCCGTTGATACTGTCAACGATCAAGAAACTTAATTTTATCAAGATAACCCAACAATCTATTTTTAATTACAGGGAACCTTTTTTAAAAAACGATATTACAGCACCAATTTTAATGTTTTCCCGAAAAACCCCGATGGACAAACAAACGTTAAAAACAAAAGCCAACTCATGAACAACACTACTAACTGTTTTTTTTTTTGATTATTTAATGTGAAACTTCATCACTGCCATATGAGTTATTATTTTTTAAATCACTAACGATCGCAAAAATGTTCTCTTCACAAACTGGGAAAAAAAAAAACATCTGATTATTGCAGTTCGAGGATAATAAATTATCTCTAAGAGACTTATGAATGTCAACGGTTTCCTGATTAGCATGCAAAATATCCTAACGTTCATCGATGGAATATTCATTCAAAATGTTATTTTTTTTTTAATAGGTCATTTTCATTTTTATTATCGCCAGTAGCAATTGAAGAAATTTTATTAGTGTTCAGTGTGTTGTTTAGTACAATATTAACACTATAGAGACCGCTCACACAACATGCGGTGATGCAAAATGAAATAATGATTTTATTTAGTTTTTTTTAAATAAATTAAATGTGTAATTAAAATATTAAAAAAAAATATATAAATTAATTATTTCATTTTGAATCACCACATGTTGTGTGTGCGGTCTCTAAAGTATTGTTAATCACCTTCCGTTTTGATTTTAAATCCTCAGCGGCAGTAAACTGAGATTTGAAATACCTTTCTTTTGCTAGATGAATTAAACGTTTTCGTTTAGCATTATTCTTTTTAAATCTACTGATCAACATTGCATGTTTTGGTACTTAGAATTAAACTGAGTACCACATCGCGGTTATCCAGGGTTTAATTTTGGAATCGGGGCTTTTTTATTGGTTTATGGTGGTTCCTATTCGCAGCATAAAAAAACTCTTTAAAGGTGTTGCGAGAACTATTTGTTATACCTACTCGTGAAGTTTTGGAAGATTTTTTTATGCAGGGACCGCATTACCGCACAAAAACTGGCTTGACTGTACCTATATGCAAAAAAATGATTAAAACAATAAAAATTGTAGATTAAGTTTCAAACAAAATTTGTTCAGATTTTTAAAATTTTACATGATATGACGGGTTTTGATCAAAAAACTTTATTTCAGCAAAATTCGGCATATCTATACTTCAGGATTGACTATTCGGAATCAAACATCAAACTAAAGGACATCTGTGCACGGGAAGTGGCAACTTCCGTGAAAGGTTTTTCAAATTTTGCAGTAAAGATTAAATTTTCAACAAAGGTTGACCTTGTTGGTTTTCCAAAATTTAAGCAAGAATAATGATTTTTTATTATACAAGACAGTTTTTATCAAAAATCCGGTAGGTTCAATTTTTCGATTTAGAAATGAAGTGTGTAGTGTGTTCGAGACCTATGTGCATTTGCCGTAGAAAAACTTGGCTGTTGGCCACAACACATTCATCTCCCCATTTTTTTAAATAAATACCGTCATTTTTATTAAGTAATATGCTTTAGTAAAAACTGAGCACAGCTCCACAAAAATTGAGCTACTTGTTAAAATTTGTAAGTTCTGATTAATACTGAGCCGTTATTACGTCAAATGTTCATTCATGTTTCCCGGTTAGATCAACCTTTGTATATTTAATTTTTCCAATAAACATGCTCCATTCATAATTGGTTTAGGGATGCTAAAATTAGCCTACCACGACTCACTGGAAGCTGAGATATATATTGTGTTTAATTTGATGATAGATTTTATGCTCATATATGTAATTAATGGGTACTTTCAGGACACCCAACAATTGGGAACATGTTGAATTAAATCGCGGCCAACGTTTTGAAATTTAAGAAATCAAATTGGCGATGATTTTACTAATCATGATGGAGTACCTGAAAGCGCCCAATCATGGTTTCAAATTCTATGCTTTAAAAATTTAAATTCAACCTTTTCAAAAATATATTCTTAAATTAAAAACACAATCTAGTGTGAAATTGAACGATTGTCACTGGATTCATTACATCAGTGGAATTCAAATTATCGATAAAAGTGAGCACCGTTGCAACCACACAGTTATTGAAAATAGCTCAATTTTATTTTCTTCGAGACCTTATACACGCTATTTTTGATTTTTAACCTTGAAGGGCGGGAGTAAGGGGAGGGTTGTTGATGAGTAGAAAAAAGGACCCTTCACCACACGTAAAACGTGAACGGAAGGCCATCATTCACGCCGAAATGTTTTCTAACCGCGCAATAGCTCGGAGATTGAAGTTGTCTGAAGCTAGCGACGTACGCCAAATAAAGACTCAAGTTGAATCAAGGCATGAATTGAGCCCAAAAAGAAATGAAAGATGCGGAATAAAGCCTATTTTTACTCCAAGGGCAGAAAGATACCTAACGAAAATTTGTCTAGGAGACAGGGTTGCCACAAAATGACAAAACCGCAACTGGCAGATTCCAATATGAATGCTTCTCAGCTCACAATACACAGAAAATTAAAAGATTTAGGTTTAAAAGCGTGCCGACCCGCCTGGAAGCCTAAGTTAACAGCTGTCATGAAAGCAAAGCGTCTGACGTGGGCCAAACAATGGCGTGATAATGACTAACTGCGTACTCCAGACTATTAAGCACCTACGAACGTGATGATCTGGTCAGTCATCAGTGGCAAAGACACAGGATTCCTGTATGTAGTAAATTGCATAATAAGACAGACCAGTATAAAGAACTCTTCGTTTGCTGCCACACAGCCTGCCCTATAAAAACTTATTTATGGGAACAAAATATCCCTCTTTTGGATTGGCCGCGTCATCGATTGATTGATCTAGGTGAAACTTCATACTTTAGGTTTTCCATAAATTAGGAGATACTGGCGATTTTTTACCGAAATCATTCAACCGGAAGTTGCTGCGTTTTCGTTTTTTCCAAATATTTTGAAAAATATACCAAGTACGACGGTACCGATTATAAATTAAAAGATTCTAATTTAATTTTGCGACAATACCGGTCCAGAGTAGTTTTCCAAATTTTAAGCGGAAATAACAAATTTTTGACATCAAGAGATGTTTTTTAATTCAGCCTCTCTGTTATCTTCTATTCACAGTTAACCTTTTTCTATTAATTGGGATTTGGTGAAAATCTGTGTACCGGAAGTGGCAGCTTTTTCAATTTTTGCAATGATGTTGAAAAGTTTAGCATTTACAAAAAACGACAAAGACTTAAAAGCTTCAAATAAATTTAAAGATTAAATTTTAAACAAGGGTTGATCTTGTTGGTTTTCTGAATTTTAAATTAAACCCTTTGCACTAGATTTATTTTCAAGGTTGTTGGTTGTCAACTTGCATTATTTTTAGCTAAATGAATTAAAATAATTTACAGTGGTAGAATTGAACGTATTATAGTTTTAATTTTTGTGTTCTTTTACAGTGTGGTACTTTTTTTGGTCTACAGACTGATATACGAGTTTTAGAGTAAATTTATATTGTCACTTTCAGAGTGACATACGAGTGCAAAACGTTGATGATTCGCTATAAAAATCAAGTGTTGTATATTCGAGTTTTTTGTATACATTTGGGGTAAAAGAAATTCCGCTGTTCGTCACAACATATTCACTTCTTCATTTTACTAAGCACAGTGTAGTATAGTATTTACTTCATTCGTAGAAAAATTCCCACAACTATAACTTTTGTCCGACTAGTCCCTGTTGTGGCGCCAGTTAATGAGTTAAGTACGATTTTAATCAAAAAAATAACTTTATCTTCCAAAGATCAAACTTGAACTTAAAAATTACAAAAATATTTTAACTTTTACACAATAAAAATAGTTGGAGCTTCATAAAATGCATGGGAAAACATTCATCAAGAATTATATATATAATATAAATGTATCAAGTTACAACTAGACAAGTTTGAGCGTCTTTTTTAAACTAATTTTTATTCAATTGATATTAATAGTAGTGATAACTTGGAAATTCATTCTTCGCTGAACTCAATGGTGTAGTATTTTCCTTTTCAATGATTGATACTTGAAATGCGAAGAGTTGTAGTAGTTCGTTGTCAATCTCGTTCAACCATAATTCAAAAACCACTGAAGAACAATTTCCTAACGCTCGGACTTGTTATGGTCAGGCATAGGTTTTTAAAAATAAATTAAGCTCACATCGATCTTGCAACTTTATTTCAATTATTTTTATTTAAAGGAAAAGTTTTTAGAAGCTCTCGTTTGTAGTGCTTTTCTCAAATGACGAAGCTCTGCTGGCATAGTTGAATTAACGATATGGCAAGATCATTTCAAAAGTGTGACATAAAAGCTATTAAACGACAATAAACTATCAAACCACAGTAATTTTGTTTTAAAAACAATTCCTTTAATCGAAATTAATTATACAAGAAAGTTTGTGACGCGAAAATTAAAAGCACAATTCATTCAAAATACATTTCATACAAAATAGCACTTTGCAATAGCGATTATTACCATTTCAATGACCCAATAAATTTTGAAATATTTGTGATCCCTATAAAAAACTGTTGGTAATGGAGATTCAACCTAATCAACTCTTAATAACTGTCGATAATTGTCGGTAAAAATTTCATCGAAGAACTCAGAAGTAATTTTTTAAATTATAAATTCTTATTTTGTTGTTTCTAAAAATCAACTAAAATTATTCAAATGAGAATTTAAAATTTTTATAAGTGCTTTATAAAATTTTGTAAGATGTGGGATACATCTTTAGTGATATGATTGAAAAATAGTTTAAATCGGGAAAACTAGTTTGAATATCACTCGCACTTAAAAAAATTTAAAATTACTAAAAATTTACAGTTTAAAGTGCAATGGCTGGAAGAGGAACCAAATGAAGAGGAAAACACCTTTGAATATATGGCACACACAAAATTTGAAAATTTCAAACAATAGACCGTTTAAAATGTCGTGGCTGAAAATAGATTCAAATTAAAAGTCTTAGTGATGGTTACCTTTCGAAAGAATTTCAGGTCAATGTTCAAGTCCGGGGAAACTCATTTGAATATATTGCACGCATACAAGTTTGAAAATGCCTAAAAATTTACTGCTTAAAATTTTTAAGTTGGAAAAGGATTCAAATGAAAAGTTTTAGTGATGATTACTGTTGGAAAAAAATTCAGGTCAATTTTTATGCAGGGAGTTCTGGAAAACTCATTTGAATATATCACACGCAAATTTTGAAAATGTCTAAAAATTCACACAATTTGACTTCTTTTTCGTGGCTGGAAAAGCTGTCAAATTAAAGATCTTAGTGATGGCATTTGAAAATCAAACTGAACATAAAAATTTTTAAAGAAATTTATAGAAGATTTATAGAATTTTTCAAGTTTTGCTTATATGATATATTTTAACTAATTTTACCAGTTATGATAATAGTTTTGTATTATAATTTTAATGAATTTTGTTAAAAAATTTCAATTTTGAATTGAAGCATTTTCGACTGAGAATCTACTTCACCGACATTTATCGGCGGTCATTCTTCGTTGATTAATTTGAATCTGAATTATCGTCATTTTTCGGCTACCAAATTTTAGTTGCTACCGCCTAATCTGTATTACCGACGTTTTTTGATTGGAGCGTTTCGGGTAGCTTTATTAGTATCACCGGAATACCTAGCCGTAAAATTTCGATAACACAGAAAATTGTTTTGTCGAAAGTATTTTATTTATTTAAGAGAGTTTTATTTTTTGCTTCTAAAAATCAACCTAAAATAGTCAAATTAAAAATTTTAACCCGAAACAATTAAAATTAAAATACTAAACCAATAATGTTTGAGAAGGTAAGATATGGAATGCATATATCGATCATGATCGACTGGCTGATTTTTTTAAATTGCGAATAATTTAATTGACTGAGAATATCATTTCAAACTAATACATTACAATTATGCTTAATCATTTAAAAATACTAAACACTTTAATTAAAATTTCGTTGATTCTTAATTTTGATTTAATTTTTTTTGGACGAATTTTTGTAATAAGTTTTTTTTTAATTATTACTGTTTTCGATCAACAGTTTACGAATTTTAAAGAGTTCCACTATGAGATCTTGTTAGATCGAAAACTTTACCTACTAGGAAACTTATAGAGTTGTAAGAGCCCCATCGAATGAGAAAAGTTAAAATGGTGAACCTATAACGCTGCCTGAAAACACCATGGCAGTCCTGTTCAGTTCAATTGACATAGACGGTTCGTTGAAGAACTTTTATAACTTCAGTATGCAATTCAGACCACTTAAGCATATTAACGAATTGCCAAGATATAAAATACGCATAACTGGCGAGAATTGAATAACATTTCGCAATGACTCAAATAAAATAATTTAGGCTGTAAAATGACATAATTTATGAATACGCAAAATCCATTGTTACTTGGAATTCAATTAACTGACAACATAAAGTAATTAATTTTCAAATCACACACACAAAACCATAATGGTATGTCCACTACATCAATTTTACAATTTACGATCCCGAATTGGTTGATCGATCATTAACAATCACACAATTCACTATAAATAAATTGCATTTAACGCAAAAAACCTGTATAACAAAAAAGGAATTTACCAATTATTTTTAACAAAATTATAAATTACATTATTTTCGTTCAAAACTTTTTATTTTGTACGATAAATATGTAATCGGTGATGCATTAACCAGCTGGCTCTGAATGTTATTTAAAATAATTCACCGATCGCCGCTAAATATAGATTTGGTTTACTTTCGAATTACGCAAAATAAAACTTGCTGGTATATTACTAAGATGGCACTGTACATTCACTATACACTATTGACATCTATAGAGAACTTTACCCTACTAAGAATATGTCATATGTATAATATACGGAAAGAAAACTATAAATAGTTAATTCTATTAATAAATTCATGAGACATTCTAATTTTCTAAAAAAAAAAACACAAATTAATTGTACACAAAAGTCTAATCTATACGGCTTAGCCGGCAACCGAGATGTTTTTATATGGGAGAATATATAACGACACGTTATATACGACCGACTATCAATCATATAATCGGATTATCAATCAATTTGAGAATTTTTTCTATTGCTTATCTAAAAAACAAAAGAAGAAATTTTTGTTTGGAGGGGGGAAAACGTAATAAAAAAAAACTATTTAACAAGTGTTGAAAGGTTTTGTTGTTTTCTGGCTTAGCTGATATATACAGTGGGTGAATTAAGTATTTTGAAATCAGATTACGCAATTACTAAACGCAAATCCGTTTCAACTGATAAAGTCATACAGTGTTGCACAATATCTTCTCACTCTTTTGCGGTTTATAGCTGTTGAATATGATCAAAATTCAACTTTTCGAGACTCAATCGAGAATGTCAAAGTCAAAACGTGTGCTTAAAAAAATCTGGATCTTCACATAATTTTTTTGTATAGAATTGAAATGTATGTCATGTGCATTTAACATCAAATGCCTGATCCATCCATGGTACCTCAGACGTGGTAAACGTTCAACTAGTTTTTTTTTGCTTGGTTTAGTTTTCGTCAAGTTGTATTATTACGTCTTGGTACTGCTTTTCGTATCATCAGAACTCTTAACATGACAATATTTTTGATACGAGCAGTCGTATATTCTAAAAATCCATTGAACTTTTTAAATATTTTTATTCGCCTTTTAATCACCGCCTAGTTAGCGCCACTTCCTATGCGAGCGAAAGGTGATATTTGTTTTTACGAGAAAATGCCTCCATCATTTGCTACGTTATTGTAAACTAATTGAACATTTTACATAATATCCAGTCGAATTATAGTCATCTATGAAGTTTATATTACATTAAAACTAGTTTTTTGAGAAGTCGATCACCTTTTGCTCTAGTTCCAAAATATTCCGTCAGATTTCAGCCACTTTTCGTTAAAAGGCGAATATGAGATTAGCTGCTATGTCACTACTAGTTTTGATGTGAGTTTAAATAACGTATTATTTCCCAAGGCATCTAATAAATTCTTCTATTCATATCGTTCGGTATAATCAATATCTTTTAATCTGTACGCTATGTACGTCGAGAATGGAACCGCACTTTATATATTCAGAACAACGTTAAATCGTTTAGCCCTTATTCCTTCTGCCTCCAGTTCCAGTAGTGTTCCATTGATTACTCTGGATATTATGTGCTTATCACTCCAAAGAAGTGGAGAGAGGACACCTCCCTGGGATATTCCCCGAACGACCAGTCTCCTGGCGGAAACTTCCTCCATTCTCGCTATAACCCTTCTGCTTCCTAGCAAGTGATCAATTAGCCTGGTTACTGAGTCTTCAATCTCAAGTGGCAGCAATCATTCCCTAATTGCCGCCACCTTCACGTTGTTGAAAGCGCCCTCGATATTGAGAAACGCCACCAACGAGAATTCTTGAAATCCAGTAATTTCTCAATTCCCCGAACCATTTTGTGTAATGCCGTATCCACGGATTTATCCTTATGGTACGCATGCTGAGATTGTGCCCAGTTTCTAGGTTCAATTGGCGTGTGGTGGCCAGCTCTGGAGAAGGTAACATATAGGAAGATGATGAAGAAGATGCAAAGAACTGCCTGCATGATAATAAGCGGGGCGCTTAGGTCAACACCTATGTTCCACCTCATTCCAATCGAATTTTTTGGTAAACAGATGGCAGCCAATGTGGCTACAAGGCTTTCGGCTGTCTCTCAGTGGAAGTGTCTTCAGGTGGGACACTCGACGATAGTTAGATCGCTTAGGGAAGAACTGGCGAATCTAGATTATATTAAACCAACGTTGTGCTTCGATAAAGGTTTCCAGAGGAAGGAGGAACGGATCAATACTGGAAAACGAGGCACTGCAATTTTTTACGGGCGGTTCTACGCTAGACGGCAAGGTAGGAGCTGGTGTCTTCTGTGAAAAGCTTAATGTTAATATTTCAGTTCGTCTCCCTGACTACTGCAGCGTGTACCAGGCTGAAGTGGTGGCGATAGGCGAAGTCGGGACGTGGTTGAAGCATAACGTGGTATCCGTGAGGAATATCGCGATTTATGTGGATAGTCAGGCGGCGGTCAGGTAGTTAGAGGCGGTTTGTCTGAATTCACGGGTGGCGCTGGATTGCCGATCATCTCTTAACGAGATGAGCGAGTATTTCAGCATCTAGATAATCGGAGTCCCTGGTCACTCGGACGTCACGGGAAACTGCAGAGCAGACGAACTAGCTAGGTACGGCACGACTCTCCAGATGCAGCCGGGAAGGGCAGATCTGGGGAGGCCCATAGCAGCGCTCAAATTGGCGCTCAGTAAAAAGGCAATCGCCTTGACAAACGAGAGGTGGACCAACACTCTCACGTGCCGGGTAGCAAAACAGGTTGGCCAAAACTGGACTTGCGGCACTCCAAAGCACTAGTATCCCTGGGAAAACGAGAGGTAGCATTGGTCGTAGGGATACTGACAGGACACTACCTTTTTGGGGAACATGCGAGAAGGCTGGGTCTACAGACGAATGACTTTTGCAGAAGTTGTTTGGACGAAGAGGAGGAAGAGACGTTAGATCACTTTCTATGCTCGTGTCCGGCACTATCACGCAGAAGGCATAAATATTTAGGTTTGTGCGGTATGGACAGCCTTTCGGAACTCGCGGGCTGTGGAGTGGGAGATATTTTACGCAACATAAGTATCTCTGGATGGTTTCAGCGGGAGTAAAGGAGAGATATTATCCTGTGGTATCACAATGGGCCACTATTGGCCTAAGTGTGCGATAGCAGTCACTCTAACCTAACCTAACCTAACCTAGGTACAATTCTCGACCGAATATAGACGTCCAGCAGCCTTTGGCATGATTTTCAGTAGAAAGGATGACAGAGATATTGGTCTTAAATCCTTAGGTTGCTGTGTGAGCTTCTACCCGCTTTCGCAATGAAAATCAACCTAGCCTCCCTCCATTTCTTCGAGATGTACCCCAGCGTCACCAGCTTCAGACACCCTTTGAAGATAACTTCCAGCCAGAGAAGTAAGACCTCTGAGTTCTTCTAAATTTCTGTTCCGTGTATTCATAAGATCCTCCGTACGTAACAGTTAGACCCCGCAGCCATTCCTAGACCCTCAGTCATTCCTAGACCCGCAGTCATTCAAAAGCCCCACAGTTGACACTTCCTCACTTCCAGGGAAGTGAGTTTCCATCAAAAGATCAAGATTCTGGATGCGATAGCTAGACTGGAATGAATCTTTCTTAAACGCGAGGTTTCCGAGACCCCTTCCATTCTATCACAGAAGCGCGTCCACGACTTCCTTTCTTCTTTATCAAAGGCATAAACACATTTTTTTCAAGCAGAAAACCTGTAAAAATACCAAATTTTGAGGCATGAATACGTTTTATACAAAGTTTTGTTAGTTCTTGGTTTTGCCGCAAAATGATTATCGCATTCAAATAATATAATAATCTTTTACAAACAAAATACATAAAAGTACTCACTAAAAGTCCATAAAAGTACACACTTTGTTTGCATCTTAATGAACTGGTAGTGAATTCGATTCACTAAGCAGCCTTGCAAAGACAGCCTTGTAAAGGAACTAAATGTTTATGGTGCCCAAAATAAAGAATCTGTTTTTGTTATGGTGGCACTACAAATATTTAAGGATGATTAACGTATAGAAGTTCATTTTATTATTTTTGGTCATCCATTTTATTATTTTTATAACACGTCAGATTTGACTTGAAGGCACGAAATTCGATCGCAAACTTCTGTTTTATTAAATTCACGTGGTGATTACTTCGTATATTGATTAATAATTAATAATTTATCAAACATATATTTTTCGCGTTTTTAACCCTAATGTGAGTGAAGTAGGTACCTTTTGCACTTTAAGACATCTATTTTTGTTTTATTCCCAATAAAAACTTTAAATTTTATGAGAACTTTAGTTCAATCGGTAGATTATGAACATACTTCATGAAAAATGAGAAATGTTACAACTTGGACGAGCATGGAAAAAATAAGTTTCCATACAAAATGCATGTTAAGATATTTTTTCTTAACCCACATGAGGGTTTATTCGAGCTCCGGAAATAATTGTATAACCTAAAAGTTTGTGCTGTATATTTCTTATTAACAAGGGCTTACATTTTGCATCGTACACAGCACACGTACAAATAAATAAAGCAATCTTAATCGAAATTAGTGTTCACCATTCATCGCAAAAATGAGAACCATCGAAACACCTGCCACGAATACGCAATCCACCCCAAAACCTGGAAATACGAATGGGGATTCCAAATGTAAATTGGTATATGGTGGACTATACGGGAAGGGAATTTCAACGTTATTTGCGAAATTACCGTTTTGATGATTGAACAGCAAAACGATGTAGAAAGTTGGTTTTTACCGCTTGATTTTTGGTATTTGGCATCGTGGCCGACAAACAAAATATAAAACAGTTTTAGCAGCTCTCGATCCGTCAATGCTAGCACAAATGCGTGAATTATCATCGCCACTCCTCTATATGAAAATATGAATATCTAAAGGAAAAATTAATTAGTAATTTTGCTAAAAGCCAGCAGCGGCGATTCAACCGATCAGTATGCCACTGGGTGACATAAAACCTAGTAAACTTTTTCACGAAATGCGCCTAGTAGCCAGGAATTCAATCAGTGACTCAGCCCTTAAGGGATTATGCGCTAAAGGTTAAGTCGATTATGCACGTACGTTCGTAGCTACTTACTCCTGATTTCTACTGAAAATACTCAGATAGCCGATGCTACCGCAAATGCGCACTGTTAATTCAATCGATCTCGATAACGAAACGAAGCAAGAATCGCCACAACCGACGATTCTTCAAATTAAGGCCCAGAGCGGAATGACCGCGCAACCGAAGCGTATCTCGCTCTCCATCTTGTACACGAAATGTTATATCAAGCGGCCGTACTGTCAAAAATTCGGCCCAAAATCATTTAAATGCCGTAGCCCGTGTCGTTATCAGAAACAGGCTACGATAGGAAGTCGTAGAAGCCCACGAGTTCCAAAAAAAATCCGATCAAATATAAACTCTTTGCAGCAAATGGAAAGATGATACACTTTTATGGCAAAAAACGAATTAAACTAGATCTAAGTTTACGACGTCATTTCGAGCGGGAATTTTTTATTGCTGACGTCTAAACATCGATCATTGGAGCAGATTTTATATGCAATTTTGACCTGTTAATTGGTTAAAAAGATTGTCGTTTATTAAAAAATTTAAGTAAATTATGGACAAATTGTAACACCCGCCGTTTCCAAATAGCGGAAATTAAAACATTCACTCCAGAATCACGTTGTGCTGCACTATTAACAAAATTTGCAGACATCACACAATTGTCTTCTCCATCGACAATCGGAAATTCAGACGTTGTCGACCAGTGACTGGGTAAGGAAAACCTATGGAGCATGGTGTCTTATACTCACGATGGCACGAGTATTCTTAGTGGAAAGCAATATTTAGCAAAATAGATTTACAAAAACCTTTTCAACAGATCCCAATTCATCAAAACGATATTCCTTCTCATCTGAAAACACTGCCGACCACAAGAGACACCTGTGATTAGTATTCGAGCGCCTCGGGAAATATAAACTAGCTATCAATGTGGCTAAGTGCGAAATAGTCGTAGAACAACTACAATTTTTGGGACATACCTCTTGCCAGCAGGTATTTTAGGCCATTAAACAATTTTCTCAACCTGTTTTGGCGAAGGATCTAAAAACCTTCCTGGCGATGATAAATTATTATCGGAATTTTATACCAAATGCGCACAAATCAAAAAAAAAAAAAAATTGCAGTTCATGGCCTGGACATATATCGAAAAATGCAAAAATTACCTTGCATCAGCCACATTTACACAAATCCGTAATTTGAACTTAGTGAGCCAGTTTACAACCGATATTCGACATATCAAAGGGAAAGAGAATTAACAGCCAACCTTCTATCAAGGATCTAACAAATCGAGACATTTAGACAGGCAATAGATGTACTCCGAAAATTCGACTGTATATGACATGAAAATTCCATCAACTCGCTACTCATAAGCTTTCATATCCAGGCATAAGGGATGTCATGAAGTCGGTTTCAATCTTCGTTTCTTTCTCCTTTACCTATAAAACCGGTTTTCAGAAAATCGGTTTTATAGGTAAAGGGGAAAGAAGCGAAGACGGAAACCGACTTCATGACATCCTGTGTGGATGAGTGGATTGTATTCACTTTTATTTATGTTCAGCCATTTTACTATTTTTAGAGCACGTCAGATGCCGAGAGACGTGAAATTCAATCGCAAACTTTTGTTTTATTAAATTCACGTGGTAATTACAATTATCACCCTCAAAATGGTACAAATTCATCGAAGTCCGGCTTGAAACTAATTTATGTAATCATTCGAAACATAATTTTTCAATTTATGCTAATTCCCAGTAAAAATAATTATTTTTCCTTTATATTTTGACAACAAAATATGTCACTAGTTTGAGTTGATAAAAAAAAAGTAAAAAATTCAAGGGAGAAAGCACGCAAACTCTATTAAAATTCCATAATTTAAATTTGGGGAGAGTTCGTAAATTCGTTAATATGATATTTGCATGGTACCGTTGTAAATTTGATTTACTACTCGCGAATTGTGTGTACGTTCCAAATAGGCAAATATTAAACACTCCTTTATACAAAATAGTTTCATGGGTGATTCATTCCATATACCGTTTATCATTTACACCAAAATAATTTGGAGACGAAAAGTCGCGCTTTTCCACGACTCGTGCAAATATAAAGTAATAAATCGAGTAGATAAATTTTCGCTCGGAAAAGCGGATGAATGGGAATATGAAAAATTTGTTAATGTAAACAAATCGATTTGATATTATGTTTTGTGCGAGTTGTAAAATTTTATTTCTGCGCCAATTTTATGTTATTTTTCTGGGAGGCATATTCAAACATTTCAAGGCCAACATTTATATGTTTCCTCATTCCATCACATACCATGTAGTATGTTAAGCACCCTTAACTATCAACCATTTATTTTGGTCGTAGATACAGAATAAATAACCTTGGACCACTAACAAATGATTTATTTCTTCGTCTTAAATGAAATTTTACCGCATAAATATCAAAATGTCAAATTTTACTACATGACCTCTAGTTGTCTTTCTCTTTATGCTTGGGTAAATTACACGTAAAAAAAGAGATATTCGTTTCATTAGTATAATAAGACGTAGATCTTTTGTTTCATTTTGAAAATAGTTTGCCGGCAAAATTATTTAGACGAGCACAAATATATACATTTATTGTATACGACAGCTCTATATATATAAATACTTTGCATATAAACGTCTTTTTCTCTATTTAGTGCATTTATTGTGTTTTGTATTAAAGAAATATATCAAATACAGTTCAATACCCTAATTTTGTCCCACTTGTAGTTCCGAATTTATCGTACACTCTCTGATGTCATATTGTGTTGCGTAATGTATCGCGCCGAAAGAGACAACAAGCATGCGAATTATTTATATTTTTATCATATAGTAGTGTTAGTAATTTGCGTTTAATATTGTACTTTATTAAATTTATGAATTAAATTTTAATTAATTTTGTGTAATTTATTTACGCACATTATTAAAATATTTATACAAATTTAAATTTTATAATATTTAATTCATAAAATGATTCGATTATTATTACATCGTGATATTATAAAGCGACAACAGTGTATTCAATACACAAACACAAATAAATATTTCCCCTTTTGTACTCGTACGTACACTCCAAAATGGCTACAAAAATAATAACATCTGTTTATATATTTATATATTTGTCTCGTATTTTTAGATAGTTGTTTCGTCTTTATACTAAATCGTCTCGCTCTTTTATTTTTTTTTATAATACAATCGGCAGATACACACAATGAAAGTCATATTCATTTGAACCGAAAATTTAAGAAACGCGCATGCCGTTTGATATTTTTTCATCGAATTAAAAAAATTTATAAATAAAACTATTTCTTATATCTGTCATAATTATTTGAAATTTATTAAATACAAATAAATATTAATAATTTTATTGTTTTTGTTTACTATTAAAGTCAAATTTATTTAAATATACTTGTTTTTCGTGATTGTGCGAAAATACTTTTCCCGCATTATTTTTACTGTTCATATAATAATTTTAGTTGTGCTGTGCATCTCGTTCGTTCATTCATTTAGTACACAGTGACAGTCGAATAGAGAGTATCAATTTCTTTTGTTTTTATCCAAAATAAGTGAATAAAGTGAAATAATTAGTGAGAATTTTTTTAGTGAGATTTACATATTTTTTTAGTGCATATTGTGTGTGAATTAAGCGTTTTATAATTTCTTTATCCGGATTTGATCTAATTGCCTATTGGGAAAATTTTTTCAAGGTAATTTATATATTTATATCTTAAGGTACCATCTAGTGTAGAAAATTCGTATTATTTTTCGTATGAACGCATAAAACGTAGTTACTTCTTGGTGTTCAAGGTCAATTGATTTTATACAGTCAAATGCTAAAATATAATGACAGCCTGCAAATGATGATAAGACGTATATATGATTATCAAGTGTTTTGTCCGATGATGTCATTTTCATTTGTTTTTATTTTTGTTAAATTTTATAAATAAATATTGTTTGTCTTCGTCATCTCCGTGTGGGGGAGGTGAATAATATATGTATGTATTTGGCGTATTAGCAAAGTGCATGACAGGTCATTGGATTTATTTATTTGGATAAATAAAATAATTCGCTAAAATTACATTAACCTTGAATTTTTATCAGTTTTTGACACGCCTTTGCGGTGTGAGGAAATTTCGAAATTTTTTTGGGGTGTGGAAAATCGTGGTAAATTTTGTAGGCTAAATAATAAATATGTGACAATTACAGTGTGACTGTGTAATTGGGTAAAGGATGTATATTCATAAGATTTTCCGCACTTGCTTTCCTCCTGTGTTCCCGAGTTCTGCGCATGTTTTGTATTGTGTGTAGCAAGGTTGTTTTGTTTGTTTCAAAATGACAACTTTGGGTATATCCTAATTTATTAGCGTCCTTCGGAAAAACTATATTATGACATATAGGATGAGATCACAGGGCGTAGTTCGATTGTAGGTCAAAAGTTCGTGTGATATGTTCAGAGTGTTAACAGGTATTTGTACAAAATTTTCACGGTCATTAAAAATAGTTTGTGTTTATTACTCGTGTACATATTTTAGAATATATCCTAATATGTTATATTGTTAATAACAAAAAATAAATAACAAATTGGTACTGGGGATTACATCATCTGTTAAAATATTTTGAGGTTATATTTAAAACTGACGTAATTTTTAGTTTGTACATTATGCATATTTAAATTAGCTGTAAATAGTTTTTTATAGTGCGCGACTCCGTTATTAATATGCAAACACACACGATACAATGATAGTGAGTGACACAGAGACATAGTGTCTCGTAGTCATGGAAATTTTTGTGGTGGTATCGGTATCGCAAACAACATTACGTTGTAATTTCATAAATTTGCAGGTTTGGTTTTATATACTGAAATGACATTCGAGTTTGCTGCCTTGATATTGGATCAGTGGTTTATTTATAAATTGGGTTCGTGTGCGGTTTTTATATATCGTGAATCGTGATATATTAAATTGCAGGGATATTGGAGAACGCAATTTCTTATTAGATTAAGCGCCATATAATATTGCTTGCATGTTTATAATTGTGGCGCCTTGTTTTTTTTATTAAAAATGAAATATTAAACATTTTTAGTGTTAAGTTACCAATATTAATTTCTCTGTTGACATGCAGTTTAAAACTTGTATATGCTTTTATTTAATTTAAAACATAATTTGGCTATGTTTTATTAAAACGCGTTTTAGTACTAACATGGTGACAATTTAAATTCACTCTAAAACTCGTATGTCACGCTGGAGATGATAATAGCAAATATTAAGTAGTATCAATATAGGGCATTGCCTTGTAAAATCGTGTTCCCATTTTTTTTTTATAAGTCAAGAGTGAAGTTAGCTGTTTTTTCAGCTGGTGAATAAGTTAAACTAAATTTAACTGTTTAGCTTAGTTGTCAAAACAAAAAAGTAAACAAGCAACGGCAATTTTTCGAAAGAAACGACCAAAGTGACACGGAAGTTAGTTCGGAAAAATACTATGGTATCACACAAAATTGTATTAAAACAACAACAAAGTTATAAATATTTCAACTCAAGTATGGAACTAGTAGGCGAGGCATAAAGCATTTCACCATATTTGATTGGTTTTGAGTTCGGGAGCGAGTATGATGCATTTTATTTCCGATGTCATGTTCGCAGCATAAAACTCGCATATCAGTCTGTAGACCACAAAAAAGTGCCACACTGTAAAATTACAAAAATTAAAACATTTTATAATAGTAATAAATGCAATAAATATAATACGTTCAATTCTACCACTGTAAATTATTTTAATTCATTTGCTAAAAATATAAGTTGACACCCAGCAACTTAAACAATTCGGGTGCTTAATGCAACACTGGAAATAAAATTTCACACATACTTGACTACATAATAAGTGATACCTTGCCCTGGAAAGCATGAAGCACTTTTGTGATTTAGTTCTCTAGACTAGATAGTTTAAGTATCTATATAAAAATTGTTTTAATCATTCAACTAATTCTAACTGCTCAATTTAGTACAATTTAGTCTAGTACTAAAATATTTTATTAAATATAATTGCTAAGTCGAACAGCTTTAATGAACACATCTTAAAATCGTCTTTGGTCTCTATTTATTTCCAAAATAAATTTTAGTTATTGTGGTACTAATATAATTAGACGTGTCTTTTTTATTTTTGGCACTAAATTTTATAATATTAATTTTTTTAACTAAATAGTTAAAATGATTAATATAACTTTAGTAGATACTGTTTTCCGGTTTGATTATTGAACTTTTTGTTTCAAAATGCCAAAATTATTTTAGTACTTTATTTGAAAATTTAACACTCTGTTAAGATCGTTTAGAACAACCCCCGTAACTCGAAAAATCGTTTAGAACAACCCCCATAACTCGCTCATACTAGTTGTATAACATAGGGAATCCAAGTCAGTTCTACTAATTCGTGTAGTTGGGCAATTACTTACCCCCCAGAGACACCCGAAACCTTCGGGAAATGCTGCAAACAACCGAAACCGACAACCCTCCTATGCATCTTAACGAAAATGAAAAAAATAGAAACGTATGTTTGTAGAAACCGGTGGGGTAATGTTAAAAAAACGGAACCGAAATTCGGGTAATTGGACTCCCTAGTCGGGTAATTGGATTCCCTAGTACATACGTTTATGTTTTTTTCTATTTTCGTTCAGATGCATAGGAGGGTTGTCGGTTTCGGTTGTTTGCGACGATACCTGATGGTTTCGGGTATCTCTGGGGGTGAGTAATTGCCCAACTACACGAAGTCGGGTAGAACCGACTTGGATTCCCTAGTATAACATATCAAATCATTATAACTTACTTTAGTTTATTTTTATGATAGTTTCTTATTTTAGTACAAGTTGTTCTAAATTTGAAATATTTACACATTGCCGGGCAGTTATACCAAAATAACTCAACTAACTTTTTTTAATCGTATTCGTAAGGCTAATATCGTAAATTGTTGAAACTGTATTAAAATTAATTAAATCAACAAAAAGGATCTGCTTACGCCTGAGCTTGTTAAATTTGCACATCATATCGTTAGTAAAATATAACTTGGACATTTTGCTGAAACTGTCAATTAAAGTCAATTAAATTAACGAAAAGGAACTCTTTAAATTTGAGCCTATTTAAATGAAATTTTATAGTACAATTTAATTTTTATTTATTGAAATTATTTCGACTAAGTTAATCTTTACTATTTAAATTAGTACAACACTAAAATATGTGATAAGAAAATTACATTTATTTTTATTTTATTTATTTATTTTCTTTTACACTAAAAAGACAAGTATTTTCTAGTACTTGGCAAGTATTTTCTAGACTTTAATTTATACAATATTTTTTTGTTCAATTTAGTACAAATAAGTCTAAAACTAAAATACAATACAAAAACTTTACCTGTTTCATCCTGAGTTTACTAATTTCGTGATTTGCTACTTAGACAACCTTTTTCATTTTTAGTACTTAATTTTTCCCATAAACCTATAAATATCGTCCACTTTGAATCAATTATGTAAACACAAAGTAACATTGTTAAAAGTGGCCTCTTATTTATGTAGAAAAAAATGAAAATTCATTTCATATTTCAAGACTTGCCTGTATTGGTTTTAAAGGAGGTAATACATTGTCTTCTGCTTATTTGGATCAAATTCTTACAGTAATCTAACTTAAAAAACCTATCTACAACTAAAATTGGTTGTTCTTCTAATATATTGTTTAGTAAGTTCATATCATGATATAGTTTCTCTTTAGTACCACAATTATCATTTGTGCTAAAACTATTTAAATATTGTGGAAGTAGATTTAAGTTAAATTTTTGTCGTACAAAAATGTATGGTCTATATTTTGTATTCTAAAATGTTGTTCTAAAATCCCGGCAAAATTTTGTTGCCAAATTTAAATGTGGGTTAATGTACTGGTTGGATTGTACAATAATTTCACGCGATTGAAAACAAAGGACGATATAATCTCAGTTCCAGAACACGTCTGTACTAAAAACGATGTATAGTTTTATATATCAGAAAAAACTTCAATTCACAATATGTCGCTTATATGAGTGAGCCTGAGTGCTTAAATTTGTCGAATGTAAATAAACACCATTAAACAAACACGTTATTGTAATACACTTGTACTAAAACGATTTGAGTTTTTATATTTATATTTATATAACAGAAGTTAAGTACACTCTGAAGAATTACTTATGTAAATGAAAATTTAAAATCTATACTATGTGGTAAAATTGGTTTAAACTTGGGGTTACTAAAGCAAGTTAGCATAAAATTTGGTTAAGGTAGCATCCACTAATCGAAGCTTCACATTCGGCTCATGTTTGGTGCTCTCCATAAGATTTTAGTAAGGGTTATCATACTGGAACTAAAAATGATTTACAACATATTTTTCAATCTGAAAGTTAATGTGAGCAAGTAGTTAAATTGACAGTTTTAACCATCTATAACGTGTACTAAAGTCTATACTTGGTAAAATCTTTAGATTCGATAATTATTTTGGCACTTCGTGTGAATGTAAAATGTAAACTTGTACTAAAAGGATTTACATATCTTGTGTACTAAAATTAGTTTAAACTTAATGAATTTATGTTTCTCGAAATTTGAAATTTATACTAAATATAAAACTTTACGTTCGGATGGTGTTATGTGTTCCCCATAAAAAGTTTAGTACTTGTACTAAACCTGAATATTGAATTTATATCTTTGAAACTGAAGTTATTACACAATAGTGTACATTTTTGCGAGCAAGTACCTAATTTGGCCGTTTGAACCATCCAATGTACTAAAATTAGTTTAAATTTGATTAAACCAATAACAATTTTACACAAAATAATGAAACAAGTTGTCAAAATCAACCCATACCGTTATTGTTGTAAACATGTACTAAAACGGTTTAGAGTTAAGATATTTCTGCAGCTGAGTTAAGTACACTGTGAATAAGTAATTTTGTAGATGACAATTAAAATTCTGTATTGTGTACTAAAATTGATCTAAACTCGATTAAATCATTTACTTCGATCATAATTTTAACACTACGACTGTATATAAAATTTGCAACAACTATCTAACACCTAAAATAATTAAACAACGCCAAACTGTCAAAATCAATCAAATATGATTAATACATACACGCAAATTTTAACTTTCAACATCGTTTATTATACCGCACAGTAAGCATTCCTATCTATTTGACCCACACAGTATTTATAGAAGTTTTATCTCAAACTTTTCTTATTAAATGTCAAACCACTTTCAATTATTCATGAGCTTACAATTATTTATATACTTACAGACACACACTCGTGCACGTACTCGTAAAAATAAATATAAACAAGAATCGAACTACATAATATCATGCGCCAAATTTAGTTAAATAATTCAACTTTCATTTTTTGTTCTCGCGAAATTGCATATTATGGTAGATACGCGGTCGGTCGATCGATGTACATACGTGCGATATATTGAGCGCGGATTAATATACATATACACAAAAAAAGTAAAAACAGAATATCGTGTAATGTATACATGTAATTGCATTCTTTATGAACATAAATTCAATTATGTAAACGATGTTTATTTACGTTACACATAGTTTTTAGTTTACATAACTCGAATTTCGTGTCCGTGACATAGTTTAAGGTACTAACTAAACTACTTCCAGAACTAAGTGTTTATTATGAACTATATATAATAATGTTCATGTGTGTTGATTGATTGATATTATTGTTTATTTACGTATATAGTACGCGATAATAAAATGCGTACTTTGTTTGTGTACTGTTTATATTAATGTAAAATTTCCATGGTCATTCAAAATCTTAAGACGTTTACGATTTTGTGATTTTCTGCACACACCGGTCTCTCTATATCTATATAGTTACGATTTATCTTGAGAATATGATTTTTTTTTATTATTATAATGCAAATTAGGTAAGATTTTTACCAGATTTATGAAAACAATGATCTCATGCTGCTCTCTCATGATGATATGGTGAATAAATTGCGAATTTTGTGTAAGTAATCTCCGCGCATACAGAACAAAGACTAAATTAAAAATAATGGCGTAACACACGGTTCGGGGTCGATGATCTGCTTTATTCGGGAGGATAGTTTTGGAAAGTTTTTTTTTTGTTCTGTTATATACACAACTATTTTGTGTGAAAGTTTCAAGATTTTCGATTTCGTGGATTTGCGGTGATTTGGACAATTTATTTTTTTATCCAGCTCACAAATCGATTATAAATTATATATAGCCTTAAGTAATCATGAGCTTGATATTCATAACATGCAGCAAGTGAAGTGATTCTATTATTTATAGATAAAAATTAATTTTTTATTAGATATCATATAGTCGTAACTGACTCAGACAGACAACAAGATATGATTTAAAATCGCATGAGTAAATTTGAACTGCTGCTAGCTGCTTCTGTTCTGTGCGTATACAATTTACTATATAATATATACAGACACAACAGTTTCATGATAAATAGGGTTAACCTAGTTTTGTTTACAAACTATAATATATAATCTATTTTTGTGGTAGATTTCGTTTTTAAAAATAGAAGTTAATTATAAATTCCAAAATATGTTCACGCATGAAATTAATTCAGCGTTAACCAAACAAAACTATAAAACAGTTTATGAATATTATAGTCTTGATAGCATGCATGTATGTACTACTAAATGAAAGGTTCATTTATCAGAGTAATTGAATGTCGGTACAAATTGATGTTACTTGTTACATGTGTTTATGCTAATTAGTGGAATAAAAATTAGGGCATAAGGGAAATACTAGTTAAGGTGTGGATGGGTGACCTGTTATCCGTTTTTTCTTTGATTTAAGTTGTATTATCGTATTATCTTTAATTCAAACAGCAGGACCTATAAAAATAACCAAATGACCTGACTGAGCGATAAGCTACTACTGGGTTCGAATCGACTGGATGCAAAGCGAATTTTCATCATCGATTACGACCGGTGACATTAATAAGCACAATACACAACTACAACACCATCCATGTAAATGTGAGAATGGATGGTGTGTGCGTGGATGGAAAGAAAGGCATTAAGTGACCTTCCTTGAAAGATAAATTTAGGTTTAACTGCATATTGCTAAATCCCTAATAAAGTGGCACGACAATTTACTACAAACCACAATTTACCGAAAACCAATTCACAGAAAACGATAATTCACCTAAAATATGTGAAATAAGTAGTTTTCAATGGTTTGCGTATCTAAGCATATTTTTGGGGAGCATACATTGTGAGATCATTTCGAGTGTAAAGTAGAGACCCCTCACTCTCTTCCCTCTGAAAATGAAAATTTTCATGTTTTTTATGTTTCAATTCAACATGTGTAGTTATTCAAATCAGTGACAGTTTGAACCGAAGTAGACAATTTCCGTTCGAAACGAATTGAACCCAAATGAAGTGCTTTTGTGAAATGACTTATTTAAATTTAACTAAAAAAATAAATTCTAATTGGGATGAATCTGGTGATCATTGATAGAAATTGACTGCATTAGTTCCAGACTTGTTCAATTTGAATCAAATTACAGCCCTTTCTCAACTCATTGGTATGGAGCTCAGTTTGTATGATTAAAATGGTATTTCAATATGAATTACGGGTGTGATACTTTAAAATGGAAGAAATTTCTCAAAACGTTTGAAAAAATTTGATTTTCAATTATGATTGTGGACATTGCCAAAAACGGGACTAATCAATTTGTTGCCAAAACTCGAGTTTAGGATAAAAAATGTTTCAACTGAATGGTAAAAGTGTAGGTCATATCTCAATCCATGTGGTCAAAATAGATTATCGATGATCAAACTTGAATTCCAATATGAATTTCGGAAGTGGCTCAATAATTTTTATTTTCTTAGAAATAGGTCAATACTCTACCGCTTTGCGGTATGTATGTATTCGTGACTGGTTTAAACTGCGGCATGGTGAAAAATTACAGTTCGAGAATAATCTGATTTTTGTCTTAAAATAGGTAATTTTAAATATTGAATTTTTGACAACTAAGTCTCCTAGGACCATTTTTCATAATCCCTTTTTTTAATTTAAAATAGCTGTTTTGCAGAACCTTAACCAATTTATAATTAATGGTTTACCTAATATTTTCGGCAAATTGTCGTTTTCGGTGACTTTCGGTACCTACAACAATTTTTCTAACTCAAATAGTTTTTTTAAGCCAGAATTGTATAGTTCCTTACTGTGACTTCCTTACTAATGACTCTGTCGCTCTAGATGCTTCTTAAACAACACCCAATAAATTTACCTACATTTTGTTTTTCTAGTAAATTATCGTTTTCAGTTAATTCTTTTTTGATGAATTGCCATTTTCGGTGAATTCTCATTTTCGATGAATTGTTGTTTTCGATGAATTGTCATTTTATTTGTTTTTTTTGTTAAATTGTCGTTTCGGTTTCCAGTGAATTTTTCGGTGAGTTTCGATAAATTGTCGTTTTCAATGAATTGTCGTTTCTAGTGACTTGTTGCTTTCTGTTATTTGTTGCTTTAGGTGAGTTGTCTAATTTTGGTAAACTGTCTTTCGGTTTTCTGAAAAATTCTTTTTCTATGAATTGAGGTATTCGATTAATTGTTTTTTGTTTTGTGAATTTAGAGGTTACGCTGAAATATCGGTTATTAGGGAATTGTCGTTTTAGATAGATCGTTTTTTCGGTAAACTATTGATTTCGGTGAATTGAGGTTTTCAATGAGGAACTATTTTTTCATCCATTCTCATTAAAACGATGAGTAGTAACGGCTAATGAAATGCTCTAATAAAATGTGATAGGCCCCACCCGTTTTGAAACTAAAAATATTAGCTTTTTTCATTTTAATGCTAGCAGAATCCAATCTCATCTAATCTATAATATTTTTCTCCAAATAATTAAAGGCTCAGTTAAATAATTTTATCTTCGCCTCGTTTTTGACTTCGTATTTTCAGTTAAAGATAGACGAACTCGATTTCAACTTCAAGGCAATTCCAAGAAAATCGTTTTAAAACTTGCAACACTGAAATCGAAAATGGGTCGAAAATTAAGTTTAACATGACGTGACTGTTGCTAAAACAAGTAAATGATGGTATCATGTTGCAATTTGTGTCATTGTCTAAGCAAATTTTCTTAGTTATTTTCTATAAACAAAGAAACTTTTTCAACTTTATTCAAAAAAATATTCGTCCAAATCCAGATGGATAGCCGCCATAAGAAAACAGTGGTGTAAGGTTTATCAAATTGTAAACCTCTAGCCGATCGTGATTTTAATAAGAATGGAGCAATAAAGTTCACTTCCGAAAGAATGCGCATTCTTTAGAAGTTTTCGGTTGGAAGATCTCCCTTAAGCAGATTTCTGTACGACATCCGATATCGTGTTTTTGGTTGTGAACTTGTATCTTAAAATCGTAAAGCCTCAATAATGCCTCCCATCAACATTTTTCATATTTCACACAACTGTGAATATTTTGTTTATGCGACTGATATTCCAATTCTGTTGTTTTTGCAACCGGTTTTTTTTTTGTTTCTTTAAGCGGTTTGTAGTGGTTTGGCAATTCTTATGCGTTCAAGTAGCCATCACGTATTTTATTTCTATTCAATGGTTACTGTTTCGCGCTGGAATCAACGTCCCAATTTAATTGATCCCGTTCCACGACAATTTATTGGAAAACAATTGTCGTCTTCGGTGAGTTGCTTTTCGGTGAATTGCTTTTCGGTGAATTGTAGTTTTCGATAAATTGGCGTTTTCGGTGAATGGTTTATTCGATAAATTGTCGTTTTCGGTGAATTGCTGATTTCGATTAATTGTCATTTTATCTAATTACTAGTTATTGCTATTTATTGTTTTCTCCATGAAATGTAGGAGTTTTCCGGATTTTAATAAATTCTTAAATTTTTGCATTAAAAAATAAAATCGACTTAATGGATTAATGGATTAAATAAAACTACCTCGGGCAGTTAAGGGTTTTTGCCCGTAACTGTTTTTGTAGTTAAATTGATTAAAATTGTTGTCGATAAAATAGCTGAACTTCGTAATTTGGAAGAAATACGTACATTTTTTGTGGGTAGGCCGACAAAATAAAAATAATTATATCTCGAAATTGCCCGGGGTGCTGCTTCTGGTATTTCAATTAAAATTCTTGTAGAAACAAAAACCACATAAATTATTTATAATCGAAAATCACAGAAACCACTCGATTCACATAAACGGTGTGTGATAATTAAATAGAAATTAGCAATTTTTTTTTGTGTGTCGGCAACAATTACAATTTTGCCGGATAATTGGAATATACACATACAACAAAATTGATAACAAAACAATATGTGAAAGTTTATTTGCATTCATAGTTGATATATATTTTAGGAACTGATAATAAACTTGGTAAATACATAAATAGAGCTTAAGGCGGTCTTATCGCAAAAAAATAACAACAAATATTTGGAAATTTTTGACGGTGGTGCAACCTGGAGTATGAGAATAGTCGCTTGCTCTAAAACAACCGCTTATCAGTCGCGATATAGACACTCAAACAATACCGACCGCTCTACATATTGACTTTAATTAGTAATTTAAATTAATTTATTATTTCCTATATGAAATCATACAATACAACAAGTAGATGTTATGTAATTGTCGTGAAGGCGTTTAGTTATTTTTAAGACAACAACACCACGTAAACGCGAGAAATATTGTTAAAAATTCGTAGGTAGACCAACTACAAATAAAAAAAATTACTCGCGTGAAAAATTATCGTGAACTTAAACTTGATCGCTGCCAGAGCCAATGTAACAATGGTCATTGAAATTCAGACATAATTTTATGACAGGCTGAATTATAAATTTAATTGACATACATTTATAATTAATTATGTATATGCGAGTAAATGACGAAAGAATATAACAATCGAAAATAATTGTTTTGGTTAAATATTATGTGATGTGGTCAGCTTAATTACAAACATATGTAAATTAGATGTTTCTTTTAGTGTTTGGTCTATAATCGTATGTTGAATGAAGTATGTGCATTAAATGGGAAATTAATTTCGTATTTAAAAATATAATTAAAAACGTTTGGAATTAAATTATACAAATTTAAATAAACAATTTGAATGCTATAAATTAACACATTATACGTCGGATGGTTTGATGAGTTAATCAGCAGTGGTGAGGGAATTTATCTGATTTACTAATTGAATTTATTTAATTAGCATCAATTTGATATTGAAAGATACAATTTTCAAGCTAAAATAACAGCACCCGTTTTACTACAAAACATTTTAGTACACGTTTTAGTACAAAATATTGTTTAGTTATTTTTGTACTAAATTTGGAATTAATAAACTGTGAACTAATTAGAAACAATATTTCACTTTTATTTTGTTATAATATTTAGATTATGTTAAATGCAAGTGCATAAATTTCGTACAAATATATTTTAGTACTAATAACTAAATATATGAAATAACCTAATTACAATACTTATTTTCATTTATAGTAAATTGAACATTTAGCTCGAGTTTCTTAGTTTAGTTCGAAACCTATGTTGAAAAATTTGTGTGAAACAATAATTTTCTTATCGCTTTAGTTATCTGATATATAAAATATAAATGATCGATCTAAAAAACATAAGGAAATACCTAATTGTGATCAGCAAACGGTTTTTAACCCACTTTACACAAGTAATTCGAATAAAAATATTTTAAAGGTATAAAGGCAGCGCTTTTCAATCAAGTACAGTGAGTACCGGTTGCAGTTAACTTGAATCTGAAAAACTGCGGAATTTAATTTTCCAATCAAATCAAATTACAGAATTTTTCAAGAGAAAGGCGAGAAAGACATTTCAAGATACTGTTTAGTCTTCATTTTTATTATCATATTGTAGTTCAGCATATGATCCAAATTAGATCTTCGGAGGTTTTAGAGTAATACAATAATTGAAGGTAGTAGCTGTGTACTAAAATATTTGCAATTAAATTGAGAGGCTTTCAAAAAATTTTAAACCACAAAACTGAAATTTAAATTTAAAATCTAATGTTTCTAAATTAGATCCACTTTCAAAAAGCGTTACCATTCAAGTAGTTTAGGTTGTACTAAGTTTTAGCGTTTTTGTAAAATGTACTAAAATTGGTGTTTAAGGATAAACGTATTTTTAGAATATTTCGAGTTTATTGATTTAGTAAATAGGGACATGGCTTAAGGATAGAAAGCACTTAGTAGTAGTACTAATTTTACAAACCAAACGTGTAAATTATTTCTAATTACTTTGTTGCTAAGAGAAAATTTAAGTTAAGTGTTTGTCGTAATTGATGGATATTTTGCTGCTTTATTTTTTAAAATTAAGACGATATCAATAACCAAATAAATGCAGTGTTTTCATTCAAATATCACGAGTTGCAATTACAGTCAGATTTAAAATTAAATTTAACAATTTTTTAGTACAAGTTCATGCTGTTCCATTAAAACTATGTCTTGAGTTGGCGATTGTGGATAATCTTTTTACAGTTTAGTACTAGGTTAGGTTAGCGTGGCTGCTGTCGCACACTTAGGCAAATAATGGCCCATTGTGATACCACAGGATACAATCTCTCCTTACTCCCGCTGAAACCATCCGGAGCTACTTATGTAGCGTAAAATATCTCGCACTCCACAGTCCGCGAGTTCAGAAAGACTGTCCATATTGTACACACCCAAGTACTTATGTCTTTTGTAAGCCAGTGCCGGACACGAGCATAGGAAGTGATCTAAAGTCTCTCCTCCTCTTCGTCCATACAACTTCTACAAAAGTCATTCGTCTGTAGTCCCAACCTTCTTGCATGTTTCCCAAAAAGGCAGTGTCCTGTTAGTATCCCTACGACCAATCCTAACTCTCATTTTCTCAGGGATACTAGTGCTTTGGATCGCCGCAGGTCCAGTTTTGGCCAAGCCTGTTTTGCCACCCTGCACGTGAGAGTGTTGGTCCACCACTCATCTGTCAAGGCGAGTACTAATTTAGTACTAATTGTATTATCTTATTTAATTGAGGTAAAATTGAGAGAATAACGAAATTTAATTTTTAGTACTAGATTTTATCACAATTATTTCATCAAACATTCCATTTTGTATTTGTTGTTTATATTATGACTATCAAGAAATACAACTTATGTAGACAATATTTATAAAAATGTTGTAAACCATTACAACTTTTAGCTATGCAAATGTTCACATTTTTAAACCTGTTCTACTTGTTCATTATACAAATTTTACTATTTGTGAATTTCGACATTTATAGATTAAAACAAGTTTATATTAGTAATGCCAAATTTTTAAAGAGCAGTTTAGGTAGAACTATTTTTTGCGTTTTTTTTGTCCCAAAAGACACATAACTCATGTTAACATAAAAGTACTTAATATGATGCCTACTAAATTTTCAAAAAAAAAAGTATCAAATAATTTTAGTTTTAGTAGAAAATACTCAAACATAGAAATACTTAATATATTAGATTTAGTAGAGAGTACTTAATATCATTAATAGTACTAATTTCACAAACCAGTCGTGAAAAAATTTTCAGAATTTTATTTAAATACCACCATGCTTTTTTATAGAACACTAAAATTGATCTAATTAAAAAATTAATTAAAACTTAATGCGGTGTGCCTGGTGCCGATTTTTTTTTGTCTAAATTTCCCACTAATTAAATTGATCGTTAGTTCACCCAGGTATTGTTAGATGTCTCTAATATTTATAGATCAAAATCTACCTGACATTTAGTTCTAAACTGAAAACTTAGTTCCGATTTATCAATTACCGATTAGAAATGTTTCGGAAAATGTTAAATTTAAGTTTGTATAGCAGATTTTAATTAAACATCAGATGCGGTTTGTTTTGTGTCATCTTTGAACGATTGGTATGAACTAACCATCAATTTAGTTAGTTAGAAATTTAGACAAAAAATCGACGTGAGGCAAACAGCATAAAAGTATGTCTTGTGCTAGATTTTAATTATAAAAACTACAAAATATATTGTTTTATATTACTAAAATTAAACATAGCTCAATATACTCTTAAAAGTACACTTGATATATTTAGTACTAAAATTAAAAAACAACTTGTCAAATAAGTCTCATTGATCTAGTTAATAGTTTTTAGTATGTAAGGTTTTCTATTTCACAGAAAGTACCTAATATCGTTAATGTTAATTTTAAAAATCAGCCATCTAAAATAATTTTAATTAAAAAAATTTCTGATATTTATTTTGAATGCTACCATAGGTTTTTATGAATTGTACTAAAATTGTTGTAATAAAACATGATTAAAAACTTAAGACTAAATTATAAACCACAACACTAAATTTATTGCATTTATAGAAATAACACATACTTTACTAGTACTTTGTATAATTAGTACTAAATTTCCAAATTTGTTTAATTATTTTTATTGGTCTAATTAAAATGTTTGCCTTCGGATCATAAAACTCACTATGAAAAACATTTAAACAGGCTTATCTAGCCAGCACAACGAAACGTAGGTCAGGATACAAATATTTACAATTAGTACTAGTTTTATAATGCTGATTGGACAAATTTTAAAAAGCCTAATTTACACTATTTAAAATTGACTATATTTCTGAAATTGAAAATGTTGAAAAATATGTAAATGTTTGATAACAAAGCTACTGTACTACTACTAATAAGAACCGACCAAATGTATATTAAATTGTTGTACTAAATTTGTAATAAATCTGATCTGATAGAGAGAGATTTATTTTCCTACCTGTGGAGCGGTGAATCGAGAGCAGAGGGTAAAGGCCAGAAACATTGGTTCTCTTGTATTGTAGGCCATTGCTCTCCAGCGTAAAATAGAAAAATTATATTTATGTGGATATATATGGAAACTATAAATTTAGGTGAAAAAGTTTACGTTGGAATTTAGTTTGGACAAAAAAGAATGGGAAAGATTACAAAAGTTAGAGAAATTGAAGTTATGAGTCGGTCTTCTATAAATTTAGCCTCTTTTAGGATTAGCAAATCGTTGAGAATGTAGTACTGTATCGCCATGAATTTCTACAACATTCGGCGACGTCGATCGCTAAAGATCTTACCTTTGTGATTGAAAATTCTACAGGCTTAACACATAAGATATCTTTAGTGTACTTAATATAATTTTGTACTAAATTTTCAATAAAAAATTCCGAATTTATTAATTCCGATACCATAAAAATAATTATTGGTACTAATTTTATAAATCACCGAGCGTGTAAAAAATTCTTAAACCTTGTTCAGAAAATTAAAGGGATTTTTCTGAAATTTAATTTAAATACTAATTAGAGGCTTGAAATTATGTCATGCATTAAATTCGTTAAAGTTACAAAACAAAAAATTTCCATAAACTCATGAAGAATGTACATTAGAACAACTTAGATTTACCTGTGCACAGCCTAACGACTTAGCTCAAAGTAGAAAGTACTTAATACCATTAGGACTCATTTTACAAAGCAGAAGTAGTGCAAAAAATTGATACCGTTATAAAATATTCCAGATGTTAAGGTTGTGTACTAAAATAGGTTACATTTTAAAATTTGTTGTTTGTGCTAAGCTCTCTGCGAATATTGACATGAATAAAGAAATTAACTGTAAAGTAAGAAAAATATAATTACCAATTTTTTTTTTTTTGCTAAATCTGATCACTGATGTAAAATGCCAAAGCTACAGTTAGCAATTTTCTTTTACAAAAAATCAAAAATGGTGCATTTAAGCTTTTTTTCAGCTTCACGATAGCAATGAAAGCTTTTTTTCTGACGGTCCTTTCTCTTGTCCTGATAACCGCCACGTTTTTTTTGGAAACAGATGATATAACTCCAGAGCATGATTGCACATATTTTTGTGTATTGCAGCAAACCGAAACCGTGATAGTTTAATAACTGTAAATTAAACTTGTTGAACTGCTGCAATTAGTACGATAATCATGTCGTTTTATAACTTTCAATAAAATTTAATAGTTCGTTGCACAACACCACCAGCATAATACTGGCACACAGTAAAATTAATTAATATTTTTTTATTACCTAAAAGTAAATTAATTACAAACAGTAAATGGAATGAATCATTTCAACTTGATAAGTGTGTCGTTGGATAGGAAATAGACTATCCGTAAATGTATATCCGCGATTTACAAAATTTCTTAATTACCAAACTTGGCGTTTTCTTCAGATTTTTTGCGTGCTCCTACCAAGTAAGTTCTTCCAAAAATAACCAAAATCTTTTTATAAACGCCGCGCACACGCTATAAATATATAGACACTGGATTACAAATTCGAATTCGAGACACAACCAAACCAAAAATTATAAAAACATGTAAAATTGAATGACTTTCTCTATTTTTAGAGTAAAAACTCTATTTTTTTATATAAAAATTATAAACTATTATTACCAACTTTGACAATTATTATTATGTTTTATGTTATTTTGTTGTACAGAAACTAACAATCAGGTGAACGTAAAATACAAAAAAAAATATAAATGATTCTAGATTTTTTGTGTTGTGTGTTAGATTAGTTTAATGTTCAACTAAAACATAATGAAACCGTAAACAACAACAAAAAAAACTATTCGGGAAGGAAATTTCTAATTTTAATCAAATTAAATTAACAAAACACAAAAAAACAAAATCTAAAGCAAAATTAGAACTTGGGTTTACGTACTTTGTTGTATTTATATGATGTGTGGTGAATGTTCTTAATGAATTTTTGTTTGCGGTGTAGCATATCTAAACGGTTTGGTATAATTGTAAACTGCTATAGTATAATGACGATTGATCGGATGATCGTACACTTAAAATTTCGGAATAAAGAAAAATCGCTCTCATCGGTAAAGTAAAATGTTTGAGATCGTACGAACATATTTAAATAACTGTTTTCGATCCTAGTTACTGTAATCTAATGAAAGTAATATGATCATCTGATCGAACTTAATTAAATTATTGTGATCGCAATCAGTTTTGTAAACTATATGATCGATGGTGAATCGGATGATCGTGGGTTTTGTCTCCAGTGGCTTGTTGAACAGTTGTAGTTTGCGATCGTAGATTTAATGAGATCATTTTGAAAAACACAGTAATTATCGATAATGAATAATTTATGATCATTCTATTTTACCATAGAAATTATATATTGTGGTCTCTTGAAGTTTTTTGTAAATTAGTACCAATACATATTGAAATACATATACACAACCGATCGCCGAAATAGGAGTTTTGAATTTGCAGATTAGTAAAAAATTAATTTTAATTGACTTTTAATTGAAAATTGCTTTTTTTGTACTAAAATCAATTTAATGCATTTCCATTAAAAGTAATTAGGCACACAAGCAAAACATTTGAATTGCTTGTATGCTAAGTTTTCACAAATATTTATGTGTGGCCTCGAATCAAACCCACGATTTGATTAACAATTTTCTTTATCATAAATATAATAATAATTATAACAAATTTGAGTAAATCTGCATAAATTACACTAAACCATAATTTGAAGGCTCAATACTTTGAAATGAAATTGTAAGTTGTCAATGTTGTTAGTTGAAAATTGGTTTCTGTACTTCTAGCCACGATCGATTTATTACGTATTAATTAGGCCGCTTTAGAAGTAGCTGGAAAATAATTCACAGTTTTTGAAACTCCGTTGAGTTGCCTCAATATGTACTAAACATTTATTAGCTATTTAGAAGAAGTCTCAAATTAAAGTTCCGCTTTTCAACGATTTTCTGTAAAACTAATATAATATAAGTGTATGCGTTTGGTGTAGTAATTATAATAAATTTGAAACTTTGTGATTTGTTGTACTAAAATTTCAGTAAATTCGTATGAAATTGTTATAACTCTATGTTCGTTATGTTTTACCAATATGAATGTATTTATTCTAATGATTACATTCATATTGTTAACAAAAGTTGGAATTTAGTTAGTACTAAAAGCAATATAATTCATGTACTAAAAGTAATTAAATTCATCTCTTTGCTGGAATTCCGAACAGCAGTCGATTTGAACTATTAGTTATTAATTACTTCGATTTAGACTGTGTCCGAATTGTGTGATAATATTTTTAGCACAAATGTTTGACACTAACGTGAAAAATTTTCTCTTTCTAAACAGGTACATTCTAAACAAGTACATTCGATAAATTACCAATTATCTGTCAAAAATTACTATGCCCATAGACCATGATAATTCGTGTGGCCTCGGTAATTTCACAATGTTTGTTCTAAAAAATATTTATCACACAATTCGGACATAGTCTTAGAAGTAATTAGCTTTAAATTCGCAATTTTTAAAACTCAGTTAACTTGCCTCAAAATTAGTACTAAAACTTAAGTAAAAGTAGTCTTTGAGCGACTTTATCAAAAATATACACATTTAGGAGTTTGGTGTAGTAATTATAATACTAGTTATTTAATATGTATTAGATCGTAAGTTATCAGAATAAATGGGATAAGCCAAAATTAATTCTTTACTCGGAATTTAGATGTAAACAGAATTTCCTGTACTAAACGCAGTTAAATTCGCTACTATTTTCGAATACCCTACAACAGTCGATTTATTAGGGAATAATTACTTAGTTTTTGAAGTAATCAACTGGCAAACAATTCAAAATATTTAAAACAGTTGAGCTGGTTTAAAATGTGTTAATTTCAAACACCTGTCATTTTGGACGATTTTCTTCAAAATAAATGTATAGATTTTGCGTTTGATTTAATAATTATAAAAAAATTTGAAACAAACTTGCTCTGCATTAATTTTGGTGTTCTATACTTTAACATTAAACCGCTAGTTAGCTAATTCGCAGATTAGTCAAAATGTTAATCTTCAGTTAAAATTTAGTTGAAAATTGATTCTACTGTACTAAAAGTTATAAAATGTACTTTCATTTAAAATTTGTTAGAGCTAAATTTATTTATTATATTTTTGTAAAAACTAACTCCGACGACATTTTATTTGAAACTTCCGCTTTCGATCGTATGTCTGTAATGTGTACTAAATTTGGTCTAATACGTTAATTTAGCCGGAAAATCTGAACTCATATCTAACTATTTACTACAAATTATTACAGTGGCAATGTGATAAAGAATTTTTTTACCTCGAATTTAGTACATGCATTTAGTACCAAATTTTGAACAACTCCAGCAAAATGAAAATTTTAATATTTTACAGTCAACAAACGTTTTACATACAAATAAACATCATTACCGCAATTATAGCTCAAATCGAGTTTACGTGTTCTTTGTTTAAACTGTTTGTAATGTGTACTAAATTTGGTCTAATACGTTAATATAGCCGGAAAAACTGAACTCATATCTAACTATTTACTACAAATTATTACAGTGGCAATGTGATAAAGAATTTTTTTACCTCGAATTTAGTACATGCATTTAGTACCAAATTTTGAACAACTCCACCAAAATGAAAATTTTAATATTTTACAGTCAACAAACGTTTTACATACAATTAAACATCATTACCGCAATTATAGCTCAAATCGAGTTTATGTGTTCTTTGTTTAAACTGTTTGGAAAATTGTACTAAATAACTTTTATCATATCGTGCACAATTTTATCGTGCTAATTTATTATGCTTTTCACACATTCTGTGCCTTGGCATAATTGCACTAAATTATAATTAAGGAAAGAACATTCATTTAGAACGATATTTTGATCTCAATTTTGACTCCTCTAGTTCCGATTAAATTTCCAACTAAACAATCAGACATTTATTAATTTTAATATTTATTTTTATTTATTTCCAGGTAAGTGTCACGTTTATCAAAACAAATCGTTTTTAAGCTGTCATAAATTAGTAAGTACACACATCTCGCGTATTAAATTAAAATGCATTTTTCACACAGACATCACAATACAATAAGTAAGATGCAAGTCTTATAACAATAAGAAAAAAGTTAAAATACGATCGCGTTAATTTAAATACATAAATAAACAAACAGATTTATTTATAAAATTCATTTGAATAAACAAATCTCATACAGTGTTTTGTACTCCTATATACACTCATTACGTATACAAAAGAAATATTTTAATCAAATTGTATCATGTAAAGAAGAGTACTACAAACTTTAAGATTTATTGTTGTTAAGTTCATTATCACAATTAATTTGTTGGTACATGCACCATAATACACACAGCACAATTTTTGCAGTATGCGGAGTTCATGATCTAATACAAAATTATATTTTATTATACGAAACGTGACTTTTAATAGAAATATGTAACTTTACAATGTAAATTATTTACAAAGTACTCGAAATATGATTTGGTATTACGATGCGATCGAGTATTTACTTGCCGCCCATTAAGTATAGAATTAAGAGATCGCCGCTGATCGAGGTGTGATCGTTTAAATTTGCAATAATTTATCGTGATCTTCACTCGATGCCGCCCGCTAATTCGATTATAAATTCGAGAAAATTCGATCATAAATACTCTTTTTTTTAACGTGATCTTCACTTAATTTAAATATTTAAATCTATCACTTTTATAATTTATACGATCGCAATGTGACCATGATTTTCAATCAAGTCGATCGATTCGTTCCGTCGTGTTAATCATAGTTTGTATTAAGAAGAAAAAAAATGAATTAATACGTGATCGTTGAATTTAGTTTTGGTTTTTGGTTTATAAAAATTGGACTGCGTCGAAGTCAATATAATATATGAGATCTTGGCGAGAAGAAAACTATTTATTTTATTACACCAATTTGAATCGTGGTTTTGATTTAACTGTTTCCATTTCTTTTTGTGTACGATTTTTTTTTTGTATTTTTGTTAATCTGATTCGTTTTGAAATTGAAGTTTGAAAAATTGTATAATAATAGTAAATGGGGAGAGATCACTACTCAGCAAACTACATCTCATCTATATATCTAGGTAAAGTGCAGTGTAGAGTAACTAGTGTTGTAGTTGTCACCGTGTTGGCGTGGCTTAACCGCGCTCTTTTGATTTAATGGTTCCGGCTAAAAAGAATTTGAATGTGGTGGTCGCTATCGGTGCTGTAAAATCGGTAAATTCAGTGAAAGTGATCAATTGTGGTGCACCAAAAACTTTAGGGGCAGTAAAAATAAATTTAACCGCGGATGCGAAATTCTTGAGTGCCGTGAAATTTGTTAAAACACAGAAAGTGATCAAATCGCCTAAACAATTGAATCCAGTGCGAACGTGTTTTACGGAAGGAATTTATACATGCGGTCATAAATTAAATGGTATACTTCTAAGATAAATTTTGCGCTAATTATAAATATTGCGAATAAGTGCGTAACTAATTCGCACCGGCTGGAGAAATCATTCAAATCATAAATTTTGAACTATGAAAAAAGTTTATTTTTTGGATTTTTGTGGATACATCATTTTGCCGAAGTTAATTTTTGTTTATTTATGTTTCCCAAATTTTATGAGTTTATGAATTCTATAAAAACATTTTTTATGAGTTTTGTATATTTAAATTAGCATTTTTTGGAATGCTTATATGCTAACAGTTTTTGTGAATTTTAACGGTTCGTATTCATGATGGGATGTTTAACGCGATCTATTTAAGTTTAGCATTTCACAATAATTTAATCTATACAAAGATGGTATGCGTATCATTGGTCTATTATTAAAATTCTTTTTTAAAGATGTCGAATATTTCGGTCATATACCATAAGTTTAATTTTATACTAAACTGCAGTTTATTGATCTATATCTCTGCTTCAAAGGATCAATGATTTGTTATATGGCAACATCCCACCGTATATTCTAATGATTTGTGGCGCATGTATTCATTTCCATGTGGAACCTGTTTTTCAGTTTAATACTATGTATGGTTTACTATAATAGTTAGCCAAATGGTTTTGAATTCCTTTATCTTATTCCATGCTAGCATCTAATTATGTTAAAACAGGAACCAATTGTGACACTTATTGTTGCGAAAAGTCAATTGTGGGACATATATCTCTAAAAAGTTCGTAAGATCTTCGAATCAAACAATCGATCATTTGTTTAAAACTAGGTATTAATCATACAAATAGTCAAATGATTTGTTGAACATCTCCAGTTTCCACGTGGAATCTGTTTCTTGATTTACTATGTATGTCTGTATTTCGTAAGGCTTTGTAAACCAAATCGTTTTAAATTCGTTAAGTTAATTCGTGTTAGGAGCATAATTTTGTTAAAACGGGAAAAATGTGGAACATAAGCTTAGAAGGAAAAGAAACTCATATTGTTGACAATTGCAGGATATGTACCTTTAAATGTTCTATAAATAAAATCATTGAATAACACAATCATATACTCAAATGATTTGTGGGACATATGTCCAGTTTTCGCGTGAATTATATTTCTCAATTTACTATGAATTGCCGTATTTCGTTTGGTCTAGTTGGTCATAAATAGTCAAACCAAATCGTTTTGAATTCGTTGATTTAATTTCGTACTTGGATCATAGTTTTTTAAATCATAAATTATGGAATCTATTTGTGTTTGCGACATAAATATCTCGGATTCTATAAAATCCTTGAATCAGGCCATTTAAAAGTAAGTAATTATTACTCGTACGTATATTCAAATAATTTGTGGAACATATGTTTTTATTTTCACATGAAAGGAGTTAAAGTAAATTGAGTATACATGTATTCCTGTTTTCATATTTATTATAGTAAACCAAAATAGTAAAACAAATCGTTTTAAATTCGTTAATTTAACTCCGTGTTCGGAACGGTGAAAAATTTGACATACATCAATAAAAATTTTACAAGATCCTTGGAACAATCAATAAATCATTTGTTTAAAACGGGCTATTAACCATAAAGACATTAAAATGATCTGTGGATCATAAGTTGACGTGGAACCTGTTTTCTAATTTTCTTAAAATATTCAAACCACATCGTTTTGAGTCCATTGATAAAATTTTGTAGTTGGACCATAATTTTGTTGAAACAAATCGGTGGAACTTAAGTTTAGAATTAAAATAAATACAAATGGTCAATTTTGCAAATTCTCTACAACCTAAATTTAATAAGAACATTTTAAAAAAATCTTAAAATAAAGAGAACCTATTAAATATTCTAAATTGCGTGTGTAACATATTTTTTACATACGTTACAAAATTGGAAATATTATAGGTACAATACTAGATGTAGATTTTTTTATTTTTATTTTATTTTAATCCCTGCCATCTGTTCTGGGTCCAAAGCATTCCCTGCTCTTTCGCGGTTCATTTTTCATGTTCCTTTTAATCACAGATCTTAAATAATTTGTTGATGAAAATATCTTTTTGCATCCTGCCGTTATCGGGATTCGAATGCGGTACCCTCCGATCCAAACACCAAAGCTTTAACCACAGTGCCATTTGGTATGTATGTAGGTTTTATTTTGATGTGGGTGTAAAATACGCCCTATTTAAATAAAAAAATTATTTAATTCGAAAATAAATCTAATTTAATAATGTTTAGAGTGTGGAACGTGTTTAAATTAAGTGATTGCCGAAACGTAAGGTAGATCAAATAATTCGTGTGTTGTGAATTAATTTACAAAAAATAATAATAAATTATGTTTAAATAAGAAGCATCGCATAATGCCAGTTTACTGGGTTATTTTCGAGAGAAGAGCTCAAGTCAAATTATATTTTAAAAAGTTTGCTACTGTATAACTTTGGTATGTTAAAAGATATTTGCTGCATACCGCGCCAAAACTAATTGAAAATGGTGACTACATATTTTTTAAATGAGTGATATTTATGTAATTAATATTTGTGGAATTAATGTTTAACCAGAAAGTGAAATATACAATTATCAAAAAACATTTTTTAAATTCGCTATGGGAAAATGCTTAACAATATTACAAGATTGAAAGTATGATTTTATGAAAGATTGAAACATGCTTTTATGTACAGTAACTGAAGCTTGGGTGAAAATATAGGCCTATTTAGGCAAACAAACATTGTTGAACATCATACAATCATGTGACGATTTTTGTATTAGCGAAATTTATGTTTTTTACCTGTGGAACATATTGTTCAAATAGTGTAAAATATATCAACTTTATTTTGGTGCATCTCTACAAGATTTCTTGTTTAAATAAATTGTGGAACCTCATTCATTCCTTTATTTGTAAATGGCGCTAGTTGAAATATTTTTTGACTGTAGGACTTAATTTGACAAATTATTGGTTTTTTGTAGAATTTAGATTTTCTAATAAAGTTCAACGAAATATTTTTATTTGAAGTGACGTTGAATATTGTGGAATGTAAGTCAAATAAAAATTCAAAGTCCGTGTATTTCGTTTTGCATAACAATAGTACAGTACAACAGATTTTTAATATTTTAGGGTCAATATAAAACTGTGGAACATAATTTCAGAAAAATTGTACTACTAAACGTACATACTACTAAAGGAGTATTTTATGTTTAATATGTGTACCACTTCAGAGTAATTAGTTCCAATTATTGTGGGATCTGTATTATCTTATTGCGAGTATGCTATATAGATTTTCGCTGATCTAAACGATGTCTTTCTATGTATAAATATTTTATATGGCTTTATGTAGTAGATCAATTCACTTGCCTTCATTCAAATAAAATACGCAACAAACATAACTCTGATAAGATATAAAGTATTTCTCGACCGAGTTTACTTCTAAACCCAAACAAGTTACACCTTTATATCTATTCTTATCTGTATAGGCGTGCATTTACGAATACATAATACAAAATTTATGTTTTTATTTGAAAATTGGAGTAATTGGAACAATAGCTATACTCATATCTAGAAATCAGACGCCAACCTTTTAAACTCGCATTGTCCGTGATTGTTTGTTTACAAAGATCGCGACAACAATATATGTGGTTACGTATATAAATCAGTTTCGTTTCATTGATCATGTTTACGACGCGCTGTTTTCGTATTTTATTGGACAGAGAGACATAAATCCGTGATATAAATTTAATTAAACATTAAAATAACAAATTTGGTTGAAGTTTTGCCAAGTTTACTGAACATGTAACAAACAAAATGACCTTTCACCGTGTTTGGAGGGACAAAATGGCGCTCGGTATTTAAATACTCTCATGCTGCCGGTCAACTTCAAACCACAAGTGTTTTATTAAATAATGACCATGATCTTTGGATAAATATCGTGGTTTACTATCTCTCCATTCCCTTTCCAAACTCTAATTAACCAATTAATTATTATTTTTAGAACCCCTCTTGAATAAAATGTTCTCGCATATACACAACGTACGAGTGGATTTATTAAGAATTTTGTTGTTTTGGACTTAATTTATGAACCAATTTTGTACTACAGATAACAGCGAGTGTAACAACTCGACATACATATTGTTTGGGCATTACATATATGAGTTTCTGTGGATGTGTATAAGGAAAGTTAATAAAAAGGCGGAATTTTTTTCTCCATAGAATTGTATAAATGATGACGGTAAGTATCATCATTCGAACACAAAAACAACACAATAAAATTTTAAATATATATTAAGCAAGAAGAACACGCCTAAGATGTTATGTAAGAAGAAGAAAAGTTTTTAATTTTTTTATTTTGCTTTTTATCATTTTTGTTTTGTTTTTGGAAAATTGCCAAGGAAATTGGAATTTGTATTATATACTTATTTTGATGTACAGCGATGGAAATAAATTTAAGTTTTTTAAAAGATCGTTGTAATCTTATATGATAACAGATAATCATTGTATCTGTTTCTGAAAATCGGTAAAACAAGAACTGAAGATAAGTTCCACATTATTTTTAATACTTATGTGCGATATATTGTTACACATGTTCTTTAAAATGTGAAAACAGAACATAGTAATAAATTTATTCATATTCCACAATGTTCTATATAGTAAAATGAAGTCATGTTCCACAATCGAATTGTTTTAAATCAGCTGCTCGAATTGCATTGACTTCAAGAGTAAATATTTATAAAATTATGTTAAATTTTCAGTTTTCACAAAAATTTTACAACCGTTGATTGCACATGTTTATGCAATATAATTAGGTCCCACACTACCTACTCAGGCAATAATCTTAGCTTTTAGTTAACAAGCAATGAGATAAATTGCATAACATACTGACAATTCGCAAACTGTAATATGTTCCGCACCCAAAATAATCATTAAATATATTTCATTCAATATTGCAAATACAAGTTCCACAAATTCATAAAATGATTAAGTAAAAGTTATTATTTGATAATCGAAGTGCTTTTAAATTGGCGGTCTATCGAGCAAGCAAACATAAACGGAGATCTTTTAGTATATTGCTATTCGGAAGAATATTGTAATAATTTTTTTTAGAACTTCTATAATTCCATCTTTCACTTTGATATCCATGTGGTGCAAGAAATGGATCAGCACATATAATTGCCCATATTGTTGCCTAGAATTATATTTTATAATATCCTCAATGATTTTTTATCTTGAACTACAAAATTCAGAGCGGTTCTCGATCATGTTGGGCGTGATATCGAGCCCTACAACAATAAAAAACTATTTCGTTATACTAAGTAAAATTTTGAGTTTTTTAAACCATTGAAATCACAAAATCACAGTTTTCACCCCTGGCCCAGTTTCTATGATCACTTTCTGATAAGAAATGTAATTTAAGTGAAATTTGCACCTGAAAGAAGTTTATTATTATATTTTAAATTCAAATTTTGCAAGACTCCCACGTCACGAGTTTACAACGTATCTGTGGCCTGTGTATGTTAAAGTATTTGTATTTTATATGTAATTAAAAAAATTTTTGACTTGAAAAATTTTGTAAAAACTTGTAAGCAGGGTCCTCGAGTGTGTGCGACTATAATGTTGCATCATATCACATTGATTTATCTCATGTTATATCATACCGCGCTAAGCTGTGCCTTATATGGTGTAACATGACGTGGCTCTCGAAAATTTACAGTTGAATAAAACTAAGCCATTTCTCAACCGATTATGATAGAACTTAATTTGTATGAATGAAACGCAATTAGCCGCATTTCGCATGTCTCTAGGATCTGATCCGGCTCAGTTCACGTTTCGTGAAACGACGCAAATGCGCTAACTAGATTTTAAATTAAAATAATTTATCCTAAACAAAATTTGGATCAAATCCGTATCAAAAGGCGTCATGAATTAGTTAGTTGTGGATAAAACTCTGAAAGTCAGAATGGATATGACTCTGAAAAATTACCAATTTAAATAGAAATGGAACTAGGCCTATTATGATGGATCTCGATAATAATGAAAGTGGGATATTAATGTGAGTTCCGATTATGGTTCTCGAAATGTTCTCTTTAAATAGAACTAAGTAATTGATTTAACCGGGTTCTCGGATTATGTGATCCAACCTAACATGTTTGTACATCAATCCTCGCGTGTCCCTAAATTTATTCATCAATTCCCGCAATAATCATTTTCAGTCACACCAACAATTAAGTTATTCAATTGGATGTTTCTTCCCCTTGAGTCATTCTTTCAAACACTTAAAAATCCGGCAAATTACGTTCCCCAATAATTATGCCGCCCGATTGCGATGGGCCTGATTTCTGGAAAATTCATTTAGGGAATGCTCAGGTGTGTCTATGTTTCACTTTTTGATTATTTTTTCAGCTCTTTGAAGATTTGTTTGTGCCAAGGATAGTTTTCGATGAGTTCTAATTTCTATAAAATTGGTTTAGACCGCACGTCTTTTTTAATTTTTTTTTTTAAATCTCATTTGCCAAGGAAACGATTACAGTGACTCTGGATTTGTGTTAAAATTTGCTTAGACTAACCGCAGTGGAGCCCTAGTTCTTTTTTTTTAATATTTTTGGTTCCAACGAATTTGATAAAAGATTGTGGCTGCATCATCTTGTGAGATGTTGTATTATGTGGTGAAATGTTACATCGTGTTGCTAGATGTTGCACCAGACATCACGGTTCGCAATGTTGTGTCATATTACACCATGTTGGGTTGGTTGCTTTAATCGGTGTTTTATACTTAAACGCCATAAAATTATATGTTTGTGTCTAAAGGCCCCCAAAGGGCATCCTCTTAAAAATTTTCGGCGTCATGAAGTAATGGCAATGGATTATGTTTTCGGTAAATTCGTTTAGTGGTCGTCCAGGCCATCGCATGTTGCCATTGGAAATGATATTGACTAATTCAAAATAGAACAAAGTTATTTCTGAGTCGTTTGGGATATAACTTAGATTATTTATTTTATTTATTTTATTTTATTTTATTTATTTTTCTCAACCAAAAATCATACATCAACAATTAACAATAAAAATGTAACAAAACAGACAGGCTAAGAAATTAGGTTAATCTATGTCAAAGACAGTAGCGATTAACCTATTACAGTCATCAAAAACAAATTAATTGTAATGTGGGGATATAAAATAATTCAATCATATCATTATAACTATTAAGTAAAAAATTAACAAAAATTAAAAAAGTTACAAATTTAATTTAATATAAAAGCATTAAAAATTGAAAACATTCATATGCAATAAAAACTTATTTAGCAAACATAAATTCAACATCTCTATTGTTCAGCAACCAAACCTTCACATGACTAATAAACTTATTGGTAGATATCATCAATCGTAAGTACAACGGCAAACGATTAAAAAATGTAGGCGCAGATACTAGATAAAACTTACGAAATAATTCTGTAGCAAATCTAGGGATTGTAAATAAGCATCGGTAGTTGCTGCGCACATTATAACAAGCTATTAATCTCAACAACCGTTGTCCACTTCTTGAATAAAATAATTTTAAAACTCTAAAAATGTAAAGGTGTTTAACTGGTAATATCTTGCATTCCAAAAAAATAGGCCAAGTATGATCTCGTCGACTCTTAAAAAACATGACACGTAAAATATACTTTTGTAAAATGAAATGAGGTCCCAAGGTATTCATATAACTCCCTCCCCAACATGGTAAACCATAGCTCAAGCGGGATTCAACGCAGGCATAATAAAAATTTTTCAATATTTGAGATGAACAAAATTTGCGTAATAAATAAATAGCTCTCAGAGCACAATTAATTTGTTCCTTAATCTTCTGACAATGAATTTTCCAATTTAAATTAGTGTCAAGATTTAATCCTAAGTATTTATATGAATTCACTGTTTCAATTTTATTGCACGTGACACCACAATTACTTAAATCACAATTATCTATATGATAGAAAATCAATGGAATATAACTCCGATATGGATCACCAAGCAATTTAAAAAACATAACCTTACTTTTTTCACTTAGTAGCATGGAGTGGGCATCAAACCACAAACGTAAGACTTTCATGTCAGAATTAATCTTGCTTGTAACTGCATCTGAACTCAAATCACTATAACTTAGAGCTACATCATCAGCAAATGCAGTTATTTTACCATTTAAGTTTAACAAGAACAGGGAATTAATATAAATTAAAAATAACAGAGGTCCCAAAATAGAGCCCTGGGGTACTCCATATTCAATTCTGTGAGGAACACTGTAACAGTTACCCACTTTAACCATAAAGTTCCTGTTGCTTAAGTAAGAGCTGAACCATCTCAGCGAAACACCTCGAACACCAATCGACTGAAGTTTAAGCAATAGAAGTTTATGATCAACCATATCAAAAGCTCTTTTAATATCAATAAATACTGCAGCCACACATTTCTTATTATTTAGATTAATGTGAATGTCACTTAAAAAATGTGTTAACAATGATTCAGTGTTTTTCCCAGCTGTAAACCCGTGTTGATTATCATTTAATACTTTATGTTTTTTTAAAAATGACTCCACTCGGGATTTCATTGCTTTCTCCATAATTTTTAAAATTGTAGGCTGAAGAGCAATTGGACGGTAATTATCCATGATGTCTTTTTTTCCTTTCTTAAATACTGGAACAACAATTGCTGTTTTTAAAGAATCAGGAATAACACCAAAACTAAAACATTGATTAATAAAATTCACTAAAATGGGGGTAACGCAGTTAGCAGTAAGTTTAATCATATTAGAATTGAACCCTAAAACATCATAACTACTACTACATTTTAAATTATTAATAATTGAAACAACTTCAAAATCCACCACAGGATGAATAAAAAAACTTTCCTTGACATAATCAAAAACACAACAGTTAAAAGAAGAAGATGACTTAAGAGATGCTCTTAAATTATGAATAATGCGTGAGAAATATTTACCAAACCCATCAGCAATATTTTTCGAGCCAGACAGAATTACCGAATCAATAGATATTACTTCAACAATCCTGTGACAAGATCTATTCCCTAAAATGTCATTAACCAGAGACCAAGTTCTTTTACTATCACCATTACAGCTATTAAATTTAAAGCTATAGTAACTGTGCTTATTAGAAACAACATTGTCATTAACTTTTCTGCAAAGTTTAACATAATATTTACGGAGTTTAACGTTTTCTGGATGTTTCTTACATTTTCTTTCAATTTTTTTCTTTTTACTCATTAAACATAATAAATTATCAGAAATCCATGGCTTAAGCTTAACCTTAGAACTGTGTTTAGTAACCTTAATACAACAGGATTCAGCTATACGACTAAAAATTGAACTAAAATTAGTTAGAATTAATTCAGGATCGTTAATGAAAAGCCACGGTGAAAAGTCATATTCAGAGATATTAGCTATAAACTTTTTTTATCAAATTTTTTCCAAATTAAAGATTTATTTGAAGGCAATTTAGAACAAAGAGCAATGTCAATTTTAAGTAAATGGTGATCCGAAATATGAAAGTTATGCAGAGAAGCATTGCAATTGGTTAAGTTACTAACTTGAGCAAAACAGTGATCAATACAAGTTGCAGTGCTACTAGTAATTCTAGTAGGTGAATTAATTAATGATTGAAATCCAAATGAAGACAGCATAAATAAATATTCATCACTCTGTGGAGGTAAATCCAAAATATCAATATTCATATCACCCACAATAATAATATTTTGATTATTAAACCTAGATAAAAATTCCGTAAAATCAGAAACGAAATTTGTAACTGAAATGAATTGCAACCTATAAACACAAACAAAAATATATGTCATGTTATTTAATGTCACCGATAATTTAATTATATCAGCCGAATTCAAAGATATCGATTCATACACACAATTCAAATGACAATCGTAAAACGCACATACACCACCAGCTCTATAATTGTTATTACAACAACCAACCGTATAGTAATCAGGAATTTTATAGAAGTCTAACTCATGATCATAAATCCAAATTTCAGTTAAAAAAATTATTGAAGGTAATTCATTAAAAGAAGCTATGTTAACAACAAGTTTATCGAAATTTTCACGCAAACTGCGAATATTTTGATGTAAAACTGAAAAATTAGAGATGTTGAAATTAGAAAAATTACAAATATTAGTATTAATGGATGAATTAGAATTATCTGTTTGAGAATTATATAAGTGACATTGAAAGGAACCAAATGAATCATTCATATTTACAAGTTAATATAAATTTGAAAATCTACTTGTTATATAACTCAAGGTCACTTATTGTATCAACAGTGAACTTCCCAGTTCATCCATTTTCAAACAAATTCGACCATTATTATACCAGACGCGGTGGCACTTCTTTGATTTCATCATTTTCCAGGCCTCAGTGAAAATTTTTCGTTTTGCGGCACATAGACTATGGTTGACGTAAATAAGGTTACCAGGCGACAATCCAAGCTGGGCAGTAGAAAACTCTTTTCGTCCTTTTTTTGCTCGCATTATATTATCCTTAACCATTTTGCGAACAAACTTAACTTGGATAATGTTCCTAGGTTTATACGATGTTGATGACGACTTAACATTAAATATGGAATCGATGTCATTCTCGGCAACTTTAACGTTTAGACATTTATCCAACATATTTATAATTGCTGGTACCAATTCGGTTTCATTTATTTGCGGTAATCCTATAATATCAATGGCGTTGTTGTATTGATATTGTTCCACATTAGTCAGTCGGATCTGCATCTTACGGTTTTCGTTGCGAAGGTCATCGTTCTCTTTAGTTAAACAATCCATTTTTTTTAATAACTTTTCTTCAAGCACCGTCGTTTTTATAAAAAAACGACGAAAATGGGAATCTTTTCTAAATTCTTGAAGTGCGTTTTAAAAATTGGCCAATTTGTGTGAACCTTAGCCATCTCTTACTTGATTGAGATAAATTCTTGTTGTAAGTGAAAAATAGGGTTCTAAAATAAGTGTCGGTTATGGTTGTAGAAAATGCGTTAATTGGAATTAAATGGAACTTAACCATTCCTACATCGACTTGGATAGAATTCGGTTGGTAATATGAAAATATCAAATTTATTTGGAGAAAATTGGTTATTTTCAATATAACTGAACCGTTAGGGATTAGCTTATTTTCATTTCATAATCACTATACATCCACTATGGGAGCCAATATCCAAGATTCAACCGCTCGTCGTATGGTCATTGTAAGGTCATATGACACAAATACTCGGTATGGCGGAATAAATTTCACGGTTCCAAAGGAAAAGGGTAAAGGCATGATGAATAATTTTCATATAAAATATTGAAAACAATTTTGTACACTAGGCCTAACATTTGGAAACATACTCAATTAATATTACTCAAAACCTCCATTTTTCGTTTATTTCACAGTTGAATGTGAATGTACTAAACCTCCCGCAATATTTCAATCAATGTCATACACCATATCCATACTGATATTAAATCACAGCTAATTTATATAAATTTCAGCTCAATTATAAATCGATTATGTCGCGTTATAATTCGCGTTTACAACTTATTACAGTTTTTACCACAAATATCCATCTCAGGGTTACACTAATAATGATATGAAAAACTCGTTTAATTTTCCATATAATTAACTCGATCATTCATTAAATTTATTTTTGTTCTTTATAAATTTAGAACGAATAAATTAAAAATAAACTCTCTCAACTTGTGTAATCATAAATTTTTCTTGAGTTTTTCCAAAATTCGAAAAGCATTTTTTTTTTTTTAATTTGAAAGTGTTTCATAATACGCGCTCGTGTACAAGTATTATAGGAATTTAATAGACAGACTGTATATAAATTGAAAATTTATAAATTTATTTACGTACATCTGGCTTATAAAAAAAAACAAAGAACGGTACCAAATTTTCTTGATTGACGTCTTAACAGCAGATACCCATCCTTTTTCCACTCGCGTATAAGTTTCCATGTTTTTATTGTATTTCCAAACACACAAGTTTTCAATTAACGTCATCATATAGTATAGAGTTTTCGGTTTTTATTGTGTTTGTAGTGCTGTAGCTGCCTTTTTGTTAATAACAACACCCCATCCCTTCCCGTGAACTGTGTATAGTTAATTTTCCGGTATTTTTTTATGTCATTTTCATGTTGTCATTTTACGTTTGATGTAGACTTTTATGTTGCATTGGATTTCCTTTATATAGCAACGACTATACCTTTTTTCCGTTTGCGGTAACAATTTCGCGAAATTGGCGGGAGGTCTTTGTAACAAGTGAAAGTATACAGAAAACAAAAATTTATGTGGCTCTATAGTTTACTACAACAAAATCGTTCATGCTGAACATTTTTAGATACAATGCACAACAAAATAAAATGTCTCAATTTGTTAAAATTAAAATCACTGAACGACAAAATTTTGTTTTATTAAATTATTTCCGATAGTTGCACTAAAACTCCTGCTATATTTTTAGTAATTGTAATTCAAATTGCATTGTAAAAAAATTTAATGTGACAATTTACCGTTACGAAAATATTATAATAAGTACAAGACCCATTCAGAAATCTTATAATATAAGTTGTTTCCGGAAAGGAACCAAATATGGATCGCGTGTAAATGTCTTGTGAGAATTTTTTATGGGCAAGTAGATACATATGGTGGATAGGCACACATTCACTATATATCTTTAGATTGATATAAAGTTGAATAGACTCGTAGTTGTGAGGCCGGAAGGAAGTTCTGCAAATAAGAAAAACCAAAAGTGTTATTTTGAAATCGAAATGTAAATTTTGTTCTTTACGTTTGTGTTGTTGACCACAAATAATTTTTATTTTAGAGGTTTATTATAAAAATATTTGTTACAAAAAAAAAAGCAAAACTCTTGAGAGGTTCCCTAGGATATATACATTGTGAGAGAATCGGGATCTAGCGTTTGCCAAAAGCATGATCCTGTAAGTTGAAATGCTGAACCATTGGGAAACATAATCGTTATCCGACGAGCAGCCTACCCTTCAACGCACTTCAAATGCCCGCACTTATGTACTTGTGCATCACTGTTCTAGATTAGTAAATTTTTGTTTTTTGCTTTAAAGAACAACTCCTTTGTTATGGAAAATGCCTCTCCAAACGGCCATCACTTTTTTAATTTTCCTTTTCCCTTCCTTCTGGATTTTTATTTCAAACTGTCCAACTCAGTCGTCCCATCACTTTTGAACTTCTTGCATTTTCTCCACAATAGCTGGTTCACATTGACTCCTTGTGCTAATTCCTCGTCTATTGAATGAGTTTATTGTTAGCTAGAAGAACTTTATTTTCACTTGAATATCAAGTTGCTTTATCACATATACACACAAAGTTAGTTCTCTCAAATCATTAATGGACATGGTCACCGATAAGTTGTCGACTAAATTCAACTTTAATCGTACTTTAATATTAAATTTCTATGTTCGGGTAATAGAGTTACGGTATGGCCTTTCAATAGAATATTTCTTGAGGTTTTTAACGTCAGGCTATTTAAGCTAGATCATCTTTTTATTCTATCTTGGTGCCAACTTATGTAGTTTGTTATGTTAAGGATATATACAAAACTAGCCTGAAGTCGATTTTGGTTTTACCAGCTTGGTTGGCCTGATTATCAGTATCTCTCTTGGATTGCTAGATTCCTCTAGGATTCAACTTTGTGCTCTGGGCAGCAAGCGATGTCTTCCCTAGTGACAACATCTGGTTCAAGCCCAGGCCTAGTATCAGCTAGACTTGTCACAGTCTTCTGGTCAAGTGATAGAAATCATTGTTTGGCACTTGGTTTTAACTTTACTAAATTCTGATACCATCTTGCATTGCAACAGGATGGAGTCGATCCGGAAGTCTTTAATCATGATTATCGGCAAATGGTGGCTAGAGCTTTTTCTAGCTTACGCCAATTTCCGTGCACAATGCTGCAGTTTTCCTGAGCCTTGTCGATTACCACCTCATCACGCACCTCATTAAAGGGATTTGTAGCAGCAACTAGATATTTGTAGCAGGAGTAAGCGATTCCTGTTGAAATTTCTACCTCTTGGAGATGCTATTAATAGGTTCTGTAATCGTTCTAACCCACTCGAGCATTTCAATAACCTTAGTGGTTCTTTTCGCCATCGGAATCTGGTTGAACTTTGTTACTCTCGAGGCCCTCTTCCTTATTTGTTAGTTGAGCGCATTAGAATCAGACTAATCGCATTCCTTGTGGTGCAATTTCGCAAGTTCCACCTAAACGCTTGGAAGCTTACGCTCTCGACCCATTTTTTCAAACCTCTAGTTTTATTTGGTTGCTTCTAGTATTATGAATCATTTTTCCGTGCAGTTTGTGATTTAAACTGATTATCAAGCCGATATATTGTGCCGATTAGTGTAAATTGTCAGTAACCTGCGATCATGTTCGCAAAAAATTTAATTTTTGAATATTTTATTAAAAAATTTGTTCAAAACTTTAAAAAATCACTCGATCGATTTTGACTTTTTAGGTCATTATCAGGAGTATCTACTCTGTTAAGTGAAATGTGTTTATTGAGTGTATTTTGCCAAGTGCCTACGGCAAATAGTGTTAAAAGTACTTAGCGTTTAAAGTGACCCATAATAATTTTAATAACCGGAACCGATTAAATATATCAAACATCACAGTTTACGGTAGTCGAAAGTTGGGTTTATCTCGAAGCTAAAGCGAAGATTATCAGTTTCCAGTCGTTCCGTTTTATCATGGGCCAAATATTCAGCACCAGACCACTACAATGATGTTTAAATTTAAGAATTCTGACGACGTAAAACCTCGTGCGAAATATAGAATACAATTCCGAATCAGACTTGCTGTTTTGGTGGATTTTGGTTGTTGGACAATTCGAAACCATAACTGCTGGGTGGCTTCTACATAGCTTCAACACTGAGTTAGTAAATCTAAGTAAATTGTAGTTAAAGGAATTAAAGGCTATTAGAACTTGATAATAATGCAAGTAATGTATTGATTGCAGTTCACAAAGAAAAAGATTTGTATGATTTGGAGTTTTTGTTTTCTTTTTTCTCGACGCAGAGCAATACTTAACATATTGTAGTATCCCACTATTTGATATATAAATATACTCATCAACATTTACTCTTATACAACGCAAAACGTACTCTATTATACAAGAAAACAGAGGTAACCCAAAGTTTTGAAGCTCTACAAAACATGGGTTCTCCCATAGTGGTGTTCAGCTTGGAGATAGCCATTTTTTAAACTCTACAAAGCACAAACAATTACAAAAAATTAAATTTAACTTTGAATAATTTTCAATTTGTTTCTCAGTTATTATTATCGTTTCTCAGTTATTATTATCACCCTTAGTTTTACAAAAATCGATCGGGGTGGGGACTGAATTCGATAGTTTTCGTGCGGAATGGCAGACTTGCAACTTTGTCAGTCCACGTTTTTGGGTATTAACCAAAATTTGTCCTTTGGCACATGTGTTATTACCATTTTGGAAAATATTACGCAATCGGACTCAGTCAATTATCAATCAAGTAATTTTCGTAGTTTCTCCTTTATCACCATAAAGTGATGATAAGGAAAATGAATAATTTAAAGTATTAAAACATACAATTTAGTTTAGTAAATGTATTATGAGTTAACCCTTATTTTGTAGAGCTTCCATTACGAAATTGCTAACTCCCCTAAAAGCACCTTATTTAAAATAATGAGTTGACCCTAGTATTCGGTCGGGGATTATCAGTACCATAACACTAGAATCTACTAAGTTCCTGAATTCAGTGTAAAAAGAACCAGTTGAGTTTCTTATTGGCGGTCATAACTGTTTTAAAGATTATTTAAAATTATGCAGAACACGGGGTTCGAGGTTTTCTATGCGAGGGGTGACTAGAGGATGATGATAATATCAATGACTTAGTTTGGCGGTAGATCATCATCAATCCGCTCTAATTTATGCTTTTTTAATATTTAAATTTTCTAAAAGTTCAAGAAGCAATCAGTGCAAGGGATTAATTGCTTATATAAGTTTTTGTAAAATTTTCAAATTATCTTGGTGTACGTTCTCGTATACACTATAGTGGAAAGATATCACTCACCAACTCAAAAAATATTCATGGAAAATATTTTTAAATTTATTTGAAAGAAAATTTATATTTTCTAACGCCAAAGTGTGATAAAATTTGTTATTTATTATAAACACAATAATCCATTGTGTGATTCAATATGCGCGTGCGCACGTTCTAAGATCGTGTCGTGACTCACAAAATCAAGCTATTTATCTAAGTAATTTGTGATAAAATATCTAGATATTGGTGGTATGTTTTTCGATTATAAATTATTGCGTATATACTGATGATGACTAATTGTGTCTGTTTTTCTGTACACACACTAAATAATATTTAGATGAGCGCTGCTTGGCTACCACCCCCGCAAATCTCGCACCCGCGGTCTTATTTGATTTATCGATATTTAATTCAATTTTATTTTTAAAATATTTGGTATATGCGCGAGATATGGACCCAGCTGGAACTTTATATAAAATCGATGACTATTAAAACGCGGATATAAAATATAGGCGATGGGAGTGGCAGGGGTTGCACAAATTTGCGAATTACTTTATTTTATATTTATCTTAATCCTCTCGAATATCACTAATAACATTTCTTTTATTTATTTTCAGGTAAGTGTGTTATTTAAATAGCGAGTGGGTTCCGCAAAATACCAATATTATTTGGAGTTTCGTAAGTAACCTTTTTTAAGAACATGCGATGACGAATGTAATAATTTATTCGCGTAAACTGGTTTTTGTGTTAATATTCAAATCAGATTATTATACAATCGACAAACAATTTTATTTCAATATCAAAATCAATATATACGTTTTATAAATATAACCGTGAATAGTTCAACTATTACTATATACTACTGGTTTACTATTCGTGATTCTTTTTATTTTCTATTTTATTATTTTTGGCATGAATTTACATCTTACGGTATTATTTGCTGTAAGACGTGGATATTTTTAGATAAAATGCTTAACCAAATATTATGTTACCATACATAACACATACGCGAAATGGATTTGCGAGAATTTAGCACCTGTTAATTAGGAACAACACATTTGTTATGATGGCTTATAATTAGCAGGGTGTTGTGACAAATAAAACGAGTTTATGAATTCCTAAGCAATACTTTATAGACGGCCCGCTTTCTCTCAAATATTCAATTTTTGGCATAGATTTTGTCACCACGAGTAGAATGATTCTCATTTTAACATGTGCAATTACGTCATGTGAAAGTTCATCAATATAAGTAAAAAGCTCAGTCTTTAAAATTCAAAAGATTAAAACGACTACGAAATAAATGATAGATGTGCCATCAAAATATTACCTACTCTAGGCTTACAAAAGAAGCAGACAGCAGAGCTTTTGGAGAATTTTGCATGCTTTATGTTGCATATGTTAAAAATTTTCGATTTCGGTTTGGAATTAGCCAAGGAAGTCTTCATTGCAATAGACTATGAGTGAAGCCGTCAAAATTCAGAAATAAGGAAGTTCACTGCGAATTTATTTACAGATTTTCTGATTGATTCTCTGTATCAAGCGATTATTAGAACTTAATGGACTGGGTGGTAAATAGCCCTATTCTGTCGAAAACGGTTAACGCGTATATTTTCGTGGTTTGATGATAAGAGCATTTCAACTTCGCCGTGAGCCTAAAAACAGTTTAACAAACGGCAATTTTAGATTTTTTGTCGTCCTTAATTCTGTCATTTCGGATCGATTCCATCAGAATTTTTCTGAATTAAGTTTTCATGACTGTTCAAATTTTTTAGATTGGATATTATAACTGTCATGCTATTTTGCAGCTCCTAAATAGAATTTTATTTAGGCATATTGATGTCGAAATCCGAACTTTTTCCTGGAGCCTATCTATTCAATTCAACATTCATTTTCGAAGTCTATCGTTTTCCTATAGTAGACAAAAGAAGATAAAAGAAAAATTTATGCAATATATAGGAAAACGGTAACCGTCGAAAATTAACATCGAATTCACTAGTACGGCCCCGGTAAGAATGTCAATTGGAGGGTTAATCTACTGCTATGCCTCAACAAAGCTATTGAGTACCTCTCGCCCGGCATCCCCATAATTGTAACTCTCTTATAACTTCACGTTCGTTAGTGAGTCACGGAATTTTCGATAATAAATGAATTAACTAAATCATTAATCGAGCTGAGGTCATATCTGGAAAAGTTGTTTTGCAAGTACCGAGACTTATTGACGCTTGAGAAAAGAGCTTTAGGTTGTAGATACCGAAGCCCATATGCACTAAGGCTAGTGAAAAATATTTGAATATAACTACGTTCCTTTCTAAGTTCCTGAATATTCATAACTCTCTGACGGATAGTTCCAGAATTATTTAGAGTAATGTGTCATTAACCATATTAATTTCTCGTATTATCGAGCTGTATTGAGATTTTTCCGATCTGTGAGAGATTCTAGTACATTCCACGCTTCATTCATTTTAGCTACACCTTAAATAAAAGTCTGTAGCTTAGGAAGGATAAATATACGCACCAGACTGACACGCAATATTTTTTACGCCCTTAAATTTTACAATCAAACTCTTTATAACCGGCACAAAAAATAGGTGTCTATAAGTAGCCTATTCGACCCCAACTTCGATAAGCTCGAAATACGTGATCGAAAAATATGTGAAAAGAACCAGAATACAATATCACTCACTATATAAAGTAAGATTTACTAGCGATTTGAAGTGGATCATGGAGCTAAAACCTTTGCTGAACTCGGTTGTTCTACTGGTGTTGTTCGAGGACTTTGACAATGGTATTGGTAAATTAAACTAAATTTTGTTGGTTGATGTAGTCGGTTATCCTTTCCTGATACTTGGAGTACTGCTCCATTTGGTCAAGTTCTTGACAACTAATGTGACCACGATGCAGTACTTTTGGGTCGTCTGGGCTCAATTCATTTTCTGCTGTCTGTAACTTGCTAAGCGATTTCATCGACGTGTTGAATGCTACCGTCTGTCGAACGAGCCTTTCAAAATTTATTTTGGCGATTATAGAACCAACGGCTAAGACAGTTTAAACGGTGTTAGTACGGATCATTAGCAAATTAACAATGATTAAGAGGTAAGGTAAAGATCACTGAAACCGTGAGTTAAACAAATTGTTGCTTGTGACTTAAAGGACTTGAGACGCCAGATTTAATTTTCAATTCTCAGTTCCTAAAAATTAAGTATGCACTTTTTCGTTCATATAACTTCGATTCCCTAGGCTCAAAGTCGCTTTTCCTGAGGTTTTGAAGGTGTAGAATATTGCAAACCAATGTTCTAATCGTACATATTACAAACTTAACATCTCGCAAACTCATCGCTAACTCATCATCACTCTGCTTAATTTCTGCTTTTGTTTCTCTTTTCTAACGGGACTTTTCGATATTAATTTTTATAAAAAAAACAAACGAATCCTTTTAAGTTAGTTTTGTGAATGGATCACGCATAGCATAGTTAAGAATATTTTACGGTACATTATGGGTCATTATCTAAAATAATTAGTGATTATTATAGTTGTGAATTGCAACCTTCTATCGCAGAAAAATATAAAATCAACAAATCTATAATTTCGCGATTATTTAAGAAATAAAAAAGAAGTGAAACGATTGCAAACTTAAATGTCGGCGGCCACCCTCGAAAGACCTCACCTCGTACTGACAAAAAAATAATCGATTTAATTAAAAAAAAAACATTTGATTCTTTAAAAGAAATTGTGGGAGCGCTAGATTTAAGTGTAGATCCTAGAACTGTCCGCCGTCCGGAGACTCAAGGCTGGCCCTGTTTTTCGACTCAAGGTCTCGGCCCAATTTACGAGATAACTGAAAAAATGGAAATGTTTTGGTTAGTAATATTTTGCTAAACACAGATGGGTGTTTCAACACGATAAGACTCGAAACACATCGAAGCTGGTTAAAGAATGGATTTCAGGTAATAGGATTCAAGTCCTGGATTGGCCGGCGCATTCACCACACTTGAATCCCATTGAAAGCCTCTTCGGGATTCTAAAACGAAGAAACACCATCGCAACAAGGCAGACCTTACAACAACTTTGAGAGAAGAGTGGGAAAATATACCAATGAAGTTGCTTTTGTTTTGCACAGCCAACTTTAATGAATATTTAATTTTTTTAAACTGAAAATTATTGTTACTTAGTTCTTTAGTTTATATTTGTAAGCATTATATATAAAGGTATAACATAAATATCTATGAACTATTTTTTTTATAAAATACAGTAAAACAGGAATAAAGTATTTTAAATGATTCCGGAGCAAAAGTTGCTTAGGTTTTGCACAGTACTGTAATTTAATCATGTGGTATAAATTGACCCGTTTTGGCGCGGGTAGGAACATATTTGTTTAAAAAATAAGTGTCGCATATCGTTTATGGTCGTAAAGAATGCTACAAATTTAGCTGAAGTACCTTAGTGCTCAAAATTACCGCAGTGGCGCTGGAAGTAGTTCATTTTTTTCTCATTCCGTTATTGGTGTTGTTTAGTCGGTATTTTTTGGCACACTTTTGTGTTATGTTTATATGCACGCGTGTGAGAAACAATTTTAAGATATTATTAACATTAGCTATTAGAAAAACAGCCGAATTCTATCGCAGTTTAGTAATATTTTGCTAAAGATTTGAAATTGTATGGTGTGGATTCTTCCATTGTGTTTATAATTATATAGAGAAATCATGAGCTTAAAAAATATTACAATATCAACTCACCAGGCGCGCGACACTCAATATAATGTATATAGGAGCGGTATCTATTGAGGTAATATTGTACTTTCTAATAATTCCACTACAGTGCAAGCTCTTTTATCCGAAACGACGGGCAAACAATTCCGGATAAAAGATTTTTCCGGCTACAGATTTTTTTTTAATAATTTCATAGCCAAACAGCATATTTTAATATTTTTTAAACTTCAGTGTCATTTATTAAGATTTTAAATTTATGTTCGTTAATTAAAAAAACACCTTTTCATTTTTGGGAAATAAAGTAAATAAAAGAGAAAATGAAAGATTACGAAAAAAATGTTTTCCGGATATTAGACGTTAAAAGAGGTTGGAAAGAGGTTTGTATGTATTATAAACACAATGATTCTACACAATAGGACTTGTCCAAACCCAATACCCAAACCAACGCCACGAACCTAACCGCATAATAACTAGTAAATAAATTGCCGACGTGAAATGAAATTGTTTATACAAAAATGACACAAGCGAAAACAAAAATAAAATTTCCGCTGCTAAATTTTATTTTGCAGGTCGCAGTTTAGCTAGTGAAATTGGTATGCTTCGTATTAAAATATAGATGTCTCTGTTTAACTCTACACATTTTTCACTGCGTTTTTATCTGCATGTACGATACAACTAAGCTAAATTTTTGACGTTTCATAATTATTTCTATTTGTTATTGCGCTGTGTACCAAGTTTTTTTTTTAAATATGGCGAATGAAAGTTTTGTTAATTTCGAATATTTAGAATGTGCGATAAAATTTTACGAAAATTTCATTGAGAAAATTTCAAATGAGAGTCTCCAACTCATCTTCCCTCTCATTACTATAGGCTGTTATAGAGACCGGTGTGAAGTTTTCAACATTTATCAAAAGTGTAGCTACACAAATTAACAAAAAATAAAAATGTAGATACACAATTCAACAAAAAGTGTAGAACTACATAAAAAATTATGTCAGGGTTGAATTTGTTATTTACCCGATACTTTTACAAAAAAAATTGAAAAATCGCTAGAGAAAAATTTGAAATAACCAAAATATTACAGAATTATTGGTGTCGATTCCGTGTGAAAGTTCGATTTTCTTTCAATTTAGAACCTGAAAGATACATAGAAGATTTCCACTGTTTCATCACCAATTTTTGATTTTTTATCACCTAATAATTCTATATATTATTAACTAGTTACTACAGTTTACGCGGATACGCGGAATATCACTGCGACCTTCGGGGAATTTTTTTTCTTAAGTTTAAATGGAAATAATATAGTAAAAAGTGTAAACCGGGTCTTGTAGATGATTAAGGGCCATTAACACTTAATTCTAGAGATGGCAGCACAACTCTCAGTATACTGGCATTTCGGGGACACTTTCGAGAGTTTTTGGTCATATGCGGCATATCACTGCGACCTTCGGGGTATTTTTTTTTCTTAAGTGTAAATGGAAATAATATCGTAGAAAGTGTAAACCGGGTCTTGTGGATGCTTAAGGGCCATTAACACTTAATTCTAGAGATGGCAGCACAACTCTGAGTATACTGGCATTTCGGGGACACTTTCGAGAATTTTTGCTTATATGCGGCATATCACTGCGACCTTCGGGGATTTTTTTTCTTAAGTGTAAATGGAAATAATATCGGAAAAAGTGTAAACCGGGTCTTGTGGATGCTTAAGGGCCATTAACACTTAATTCTAGAGATGGCAGCACAACTCTCAGTATACTGGCATTTCGGGGACACTTTCGAGAATTTTTAATCATATGCAGCATATCACTGCGACCTTCGGGGAATTTTTTTTCTTAAGTGTAAATGGAAATAATATCGGAAAAAGTGTAAACCGGGTCTTGTGGATGCTTAAGGGCCATTAACACTTAATTCTAGAGATGGCAGCACAACTCTGAGTATACTGGCATTTCGGGGACACTTTCGAAATTTTTTGATCATATGCAGCATATCACTGCGACCTTCGGGGATTTTTTTTTCTTAAGTGTAAATGGAAATAATATAGTAAAAGTGTAAACCGGGTCTACTAGATGATTAAGGGCCATTAACACTTAATTCTAGAGATGGCAGCACAACTCTCAGTATACTGGCATTTCGGGGACACTTTCGAGAATTTTTGATCATATGCAGCATATCACTGCGACCTTCGGGGAATTTTTTTTCTTAAGTGTAAATGGAAATAATATAGTAAAAAGTGTAAACCGGGTCTTGTGGATGCTTAAGGGCCATTAACACTTAATTCTAGAGATGGCAGCACAACTCTCAGTATACTGGCATTTCGGGGACACTTTCGAGAATTTTTGATCATATGCAGCATATCACTGCGACCTTCGGGGAATTTTTTTTCTTAAGTGTAAATGGAAATAATATCGGAAAAAGTGTAAACCGGGTCTTGTGGATGCTTAAGGGCCATTAACACTTAATTCTAGAGATGGCAGCACACCTCTGAGTATACTGGCATTTCGGGGACACTTTCGAGAATTTTTGCTTATATGCGGCATATCACTGCGACCTTCGGGGATTTTTTTTTCTTAAGTGTAAATGGAAATAATATCGTAAAAAGTGTAAACCGGGTCTTGTGGATGGTTAAGGGCCAATAACACATAATTCTAGAGATGGCAGCACAACCCTGGGTATACTGGCATTTCGGGGACACTTTCGAGAATTTTTGGTCATATGCGGCATATCACTGCGACCTTCGGGGATTTTTTTTTCTTAAGTGTAAATGGAAATAATATAGTAAAAAGTGTAAACCGGGTCTTGTGGATGCTTAAGGGCCATTAACACTTAATTCTAGAGATGGCAGCACAACTCTCAGTGTACTGGCATTTCGGGGACACTTTCGAGAATTTTTGGTCATATGCGGCATATCACTGCGACCTTCGGGGAATTTTTTTTTCTTAAGTGTAAATGGAAATAATATCGTAAAAAGTGTAAACCGAGTCTTGTGGATGCTTAAGGGCCATTAACACTTAATTCTGGAGATGGCAGCACAACTCTGAGTATACTGGCATTTCGGGGACACTTACGAGAATTTTAGCTTATATGCGGCATATCACTGCGACCTTCGGGGAATTTTTTTTCTTAAGTGTAAATGGAAATAATATCGGAAAAAGTGTAAACCGGGTCTTGTGGATGCTTAAGGGCCATTAACACTTAATTCTAGAGATGGCAGCACAACTCTGAGTATACTGGCATTTCGGGGACACTTTCGAGAATTTTTGCTTATATGCGGCATATCACTGCGACCTTCGGGGAATTTTTTTTCTTAAGTGTAAATGGAAATAATATCGTAAAAAGTGTAAACCGGGTGTTGTGAATGCTTAAGGGCCATTAACACTTAATTCTAGAGATGGCAGCACAACTCTGAGTATACTGGCATTTCGGGGACATTTTCGAGAATTTTTGGTCATATGCAGCATATCCCTGCGACCTTCGGGGAATTTTTTTTCTTAAGTGTAAATGGAAATAATATCGTAAAAAAATGTAAACCGGGTCTTGTGGATGCTTAAGGGCCATTAACACTTAATTCTAGAAATGGCAGCACAACTCTGAGTATACTGGCATTTCGGGGACACTTTCGAGAATTTTTGCTTATATGCGGCATATCACTGCGACCTTCGGGGAATTTTTTTTTCTTAAGTGTAAATGGAAATAATATCGATAATAAAAGTGTATTATCGTAATAATACACTTTTTACTATATTATTTCCATTTAAACTTAAGAAAAAAAATTCCCCGAAGGTCGCAGTGATATTCCGCGTATCCGCGTAAACTGTAGTAACTAGTTAATAATATATAGAATTATTAGGTGATAAAAAATCAAAAATTGGTGATGAAACAGTGGAAATCTTCTATGTATCTTTCAGGTTCTAAATTGAAAGAAAATCGAACTTTCACACGGAATCGACACCAATAATTCTGTAATATTTTGGTTATTTCAAATTTTTCTCTAGCGATTTTTCAATTTTTTTTGTAAAAGTATCGGGTAAATAACAAATTCAACCCTGACATAATTTTTTATGTAGTTCTACACTTTTTGTTGAATTGTGTATCTACATTTTTATTTTTTGTTAATTTGTGTAGCTACACTTTTGATAAATGTTGAAAACTTCACACCGGTGTTATAGAGCTCTGCAGTGCAAACGCAGTTCTACGTAAATCAGGTATATAGCCGAGACATATAGTCGAGATTTGGCCGTTGCTAAAGGCAGAACGTGAAAAGCGTTTCGCAAAAAAGTTGGGAGTACTTCGGCCTCATTGCAAAGATTAAAATCATGGCCGTAAGTGACCAATCGTTTTCGTAGTTTGAGAAAACTGTAGTAATTTTAATCTGCTAATGGTTTTGGTTTGTAAAGGTACAGGTTGAAGAGGTACGAAAATACTTAATAATGATCTCTCGACGACGTTGTGAACTCCCTAATTACGTGAAGTTTAGTGTTCGGTATTTTCTTTTAATTTCTTTAATTTTAATCAAATTAGATGTCGTATTACTGAACATACTGACACATGTCTGTACTTGTTGATTTTTGCGATGAAGATTTAGATTTTGAACCTGAATTTTTTTGGGAGTTCCAATTTTGAAATTGTTTTTGCTATAATATTTGAAACTTTAAAGATTTTCGGCTTTTTTATAGACAAATATTATTTTCTATGACATTCACAATGTTTGAGACCTTTTGGGCCATCAACAAAAAGAGGTCACCAACTTACAATATCTCTACTAAAAAAAGTAGAAAATTCACTCAACCCCTCCATTAACCCCAAGAGTACTTGTGTGTTCAGAGCCACACAACCCTTTACAAAAGTGAGAACTTCCTCAAGTTTTCTCTTGGCAGTTTGGTTTCGTACCGAAAGTTGGTCTACTCATCAGGTTGCAACGACCAAACTGCAAAAATTTACCTCTTGCTTCACACCTATAGTATGAAACAAGAACAAATCGATTTAGCGAATTATATCACCAAATCAGAAAACTTTTGGAACTTCTCATTTTATATGTGTGTGTGTATTATGCCCACACTAAATAAATTAAGAAATTTTAAATTCGTCTGTATTAATTACTTTAAAGATTGTCGGTTTTTTGTAGACAAATGCTATTTTCTATGACATTCATAATGTTTGAGACCTTTCGGGCCACCAAAAAATGAGGTCATTTACTAAGAATATCTCTACTAAAAAGATTGATTGATTGATTGATTGATTGGACTGTAGAACCAAGTGCTAGCCAAGAGTCCCGGATAACGCCGGGCCTATTCCTACAGCCTGTTTACACATAACAATAGGAAGGATAGGAAAGGTTTTTTTTTTTTTTTTTTTTTTTTTTTTTTTGGGACGGAACGATCCGGTTGCAGACACCTAGCGATCGTACGGCACAACACAATTCTAATCTACTTCTAATCTACTAGAGGAAAGATAAAGGTTTAATAGGTTTAATGGATAACGATGGTATTGCTTTGATCTTCAACAATTGCCTCACTAAATCAGCAACCTGAGAAAAAATAATATTATTTCACGTGCATCTGGAAATTTCTGTAATATAATTCTATATTAATACATTAAAACAGCCCGGTTACAAATACCTAGGTAAAGCCACTAGTTAGTAACATAGTGACAGCACAATTCTAATCTACACTAAGAATATCTCTACTAAAAAGAAGTAGAAAATTCACTCAACCCCCTCATTAACCCCAAGGGTACTTGTGTGTTCAGAGCCACACAACCGTTTTATCGGTACGAAACCAAACTGCCAAGAGGAAACTTGAGGAAGTTCTCATTTTTGTAAAGGGTTGTGCGGCTCTGAGCAAACAAGTACCCTTGGGGTTAATGGGGGGTTGAGTGAATTTTCTACTTCTTTTTAGTAGAGATATTGTAAGTAAATGACCTCTTTTTTTTTGGTGGCCCGAAAGGTCTCAAACATTGTGAATGTCATAGAACATAATATTTGTCTATAAAAAAGCCGAAAATATTTAAAGTAATTAATAGAGACGAATTTAAAATTTCTTAATATTTGAAACGAGTGAATAGGACGGTAGTTTTCGATGAAAAACGATTTCAGTTAATGAGTCCGGGAAGTAAGCATTCGTAAATGATGAGTATGAAATAGTTTAGTTTATTCAGAGAGGTGAACGTTGTTGTAATGATTTATGTAGACAAATTGTTCATGGAATATGCTTTGGGCCCGTTAGTGCTACTTTTGATAAGTATATCCATTGAATGGTAGGAGCAAAATAACTTTATACAAATGGTTATGTTCGAATCGGCCAAATGGAATTTCACTGTCCTAATGAACTCTTAATCTTTAGAATACAGAATGCTTTCAACAGTTGATAAAATGCAATTCAAATTTTTAAAAATCTGGTATGAGTATAAGAATATCACCCAACAATGACAAAATTGATCAAATTAATTATACGTAGAGATTTTTCGATAATTTAATGGCTAAGTGGAAGTAGCGATCCATAGTAGAGATGTTTCTCTAAAGAACAGAAAAAATTTCATATGTTATGTACTTGCTTCCTTTGTGCATTATAGGAAAGCGAAAGTTGTCAGAAATTGACGTTGACTTCAAAGGTTGAAAATTTCGAAGAAATTTCTAAATTGTTTCATTGGTTGAGAGACCACAAGTAATTCTCTTTAGTAATTCAAAAGCATTTTCGACAAAAATCCTAAGGGTTTATTGTATTGTTGCAAAATTGCTCCGACGAAGGAATTCGGTTCGTCGGTTGGTAAATTAATTTGGTTAACGTTGCAGCTGAGAATTCCATGTGGAATGGAGTTGTGTTTTTCCCTTGCTTTGTATGTGCAAACGAAATCGGGGCCTTGAACGACATCGTTGATACAAAAATGCGAGTGAGGTTGTATTTACCATATTGTGAATATCTCCTAATATTGAGCATCCATCCAGAGCGATTTTTTGATACGAGGTTGTAAAATATGTTTAGAATTAATTATATTTTGGGTTCTATATACCTTACATTTTAGACGGCAAAATCGTATTATGGGATTTTATACCCAAATCGATATTCACGAGAACCTCCAGTCAATGAGAATTATTTATGTATCGTTTTCATACGCAATCCGATCCACATTCCCGCATAGTGGCATAGACATTCAGATATTAAATTACCGTGTATTGTTGTGTGTATATATGGAAATCACCCATAAATGGAATATATTAAGCTCTTAATGAATATTACGTAACAACATAATCAAATCTTGTATATGTTTATATGAAACATAAATAAAAATGAAACCGACTCGCCTTCAACTAGTTTGTGCTTATGTATCATTAGAAGGCCTAAAGAAAACATGATACGAGAACAACAATTTAATAGCATTATAATATTCTATTAATAATCAATCTTTTAGAAAATAAAATAACAAAATTTATTAGAAAACTTTCTCTATTATCTTTTATAACTATTAAGATTGGTGGTAATAAAATTATTGGTTTGACGCACACGCTCGTTTCCACAAAGAATATACGACAAGAAATTGCTTAAAATTGACATAAATCTCTTTTGCCCGTACAGCAGTTGCCTTGACATAGAATTTTAACGGTTTAAAGCTTTAATAGCTCTAGGTGTTTTATGGTTTTGAAAATGATTTATATAGACCAGTCTCGAAAACGGTGTTTGGTGCGATATAATATTCAAAACCACGAATCTTGAAACTGTAATTCGTTAATTGATAAACATAACAAATGATCTGAAATTAGTTGACTATTCAACACATAAATATTTTAATCACGATCGTGTAATTTTGCACACAAATCGAATAATAAATTACGATCGTGATCTTTACTGTGTATTATTTGATATTTCCTATAGTTAATTTCGTACATGATATCATAACTCGACCAAGTGATCTTAAGTAGGCAGACTGGAATTTTTGTATAGTAATATCGCAAATACATCCCCTTCTGATTAGATTCATGCACATTTCATTGTTATCGTTAAATTAAAAATGTTTAGGAAAATCCAACTATTTTTCCACCTCATTGATATCGTCGTATCGCACAGCATTACATATATCCCGTTTGTGAAATGTAGCGAACAATTTTAATAATCTCGACCGTCATTTCAACACCACTTTTGCGGATCATTATCCAATTTGTGCTAAATTTTTATATATTTTTTGTAGCCATAGAGTGCAAATTGTGATCCAAATCACAATCGTTTTTTTGCATGCAAACACATTTTATACATATGTATAAAGAAAATCGCGTGACGTGTAAACGTTTGTTGCACGGTCTGTGTAAATTAAAATTAATTTCACAACTTAATTCGTTACCCAGCATGTGCAATTTATAATTTTTTCATTGTTTTCTGGAAGGTCCTAAAAATATCGCATTATAATGTTTATCTCACGATATTACTCATCGTGTTTTTCCAAAAAGAAAATTCACATTGATTTATGAATTAAAATGTCTCTCTCGAATCGTCCAACCACTGTATACTGAGCTACACGATTTGTATTTTTTTTTTTAAATATAACATAAATTTCAAGATGCTGCAGCCGCCGCCGATCTTAAAATATTTTTTCGAGTCACGATTTTTATTTTATAATTTCGTAGTACGTAGGTACATAAGTACAACGTGATAATTATAAGTTTTGCGAGTAAATTCGATCGCACTGTTGTTTTAAGAATTATCAATTTTAATTCAACCGGAAAACTAACACAAACAAAGTAAACAACATGTTTTTAATAAATGTGATGCTGCTGCTGCTATTCAGTAGCTAAATTAATCGGTAACCTTGATTTTAATTTAGTTTTGTTGTGCTATCTCGAGTACAGCTATATAAAATTTCGTACACAGGAATTTGGTGTGATGAAAATGTGGGGTAAATTATTTAGAACGAATTTTTGTTTTGTCAAGGTTAATTTAATTAGAACATGATCGGCATTATTTTCGAAAACATGATGTTTGAGAAACAGTGCGAAATTATCAAAACTCATAGCATCACATTGAATCAAGTTCTCAAACTGCATTTAAGCATCAATCAAACTTTAATCAATTTTTTTCTTAAAGTTGTTTTCAAACTAGAATAAAATTCATTAATTTAAAACAAAAATTATTTGCTACCAGCGCCAGTGGCTGTTTTAAGCACTAAAATACTAAAGGTTAGTTTTTGATATTTTTCAAGACATTTTCGAGGAACATATTCTGTAATAATCGTATAACTTAAACTATAATTCTGATAAGAAAAATGTTGTTTGGTTCAAGACCTTTCAAACCATGACCACGTCATTTTATTAGAATTAAAAATAATATCTGCCTCCAGCACCAGAGCAGCAGTTTTAAGTACTACAGTTTTATTTATTTTTTATTTTATTAGCACTACATCGCATTTATGGATTTGGCCGCGTCATTGAGGTTACATATTCAGTTTCTATTGGGATTAATGAGTGATTGGCCCATTGAATTTTAGCCGGCTCTCAGGGCTGGGCTGCTGGAAGGGTAATTCTGCTACTGTATGAGGCATACTGGCGTGCCGGGGGGGGGGCGATCTTTTTGTTTCCGTGCCTTTTACATTTTTACGTTGTTCGTTACAACCGTTGGGTTTGTTTTCTAACACACAATTTCAGATAAAGACGAGATAATTGTGATACAATTTTCTAACGTTTTTTTTTTTAATTCTAAAGAAAGCGTTATACAATATTTCTACATCAGTCAAAAAACCCCTATGAGCGTGGTGAACGGGATCAAATTATGATGAATTTTAACTTGTCTAGAGAACTTTTTACGTTTACGGTTTTATCGCACGTCCCAAAAATGTTCGCGAGACCTCTTACCTATATTCGAATAGGTCAGAAAATTGTCTATCAATATTGTAAAAAAGAGACATGATTGATATTTTCACCAAGTTTTCCCAAGATTAAAATGTCTTAATTTTCAATTTTATTCTCAAATAATGTCATCTAATCTACTAATGGGAGAAAAAATCACATTGGAGAAAATACCAAAATTTCCAATTGAGAATAAAATTGAAATGAGGTTTTAACTTTTGGAAACCATGATGAAAATTATCATCCGTGTCCCGTTTTCACAATGTTAATAGAAAATTTTCTATCCTATTCGAATATAGGTAAGAGGTCTCGTGAACATTTCTGGGATATGGGTTATAACCGTAAACGTAAAAATGTCTCTAGACAAGTTAAAAATCATCCTATTTGACCCTTTATGTGAGACCCCGTGAACATCTCCACGATGGGTAAAAAAAACTGGAAAATTTATTCAAATTCATGAAACTTTTAAGTCGTGTATGACACAGTAAATATCATCATAACCGAACCCTGTCCGGAACTATTGAAGGTCGAATCTTTAATCAACTCAAGAGTATATAATCGTGACCTTGTGAACATCTCTAGGATTTCTAGTATTTTACTGTTTTTACAACAAATCGCGTTCGTAGCGTATTTAGGAATGTCAACTGGGCAAAATTCTAATTGGCGAAAATCATTTGAGAATAAAATTGAAATTGAAGAAGTTTCATATCTTGGAAAACAAGGTGAAAATCATCATTCGTATTTTTTTCACAATATTAATAGACAATTTTCGAGTACCAGAAATCGGAAAATTTTTAGGAGGTCTTCCAGTGAGGCTCGGGTTCCTTTTCAATTTTTTCTCAGCCTAAAAATTGGTGAAATTCCCATTCAGTGGGTCGTTTGGTGAGACCGGGGTATTTTTCTTTAATATTTTTCTGCTCGCACGATTTTTATAAAAACTAGTGAAGGCTTTTCGAGTGCCGTTGATTGTGATCGGTGCAATTTCACGAACATTCGACGGCAGGGCTCGGATCCTCTTCTTTAATTTTTTTTGGCACGCATGATTTTTACAAAAATTGCTGAAGGAGTGTTTTCGAATACCAGAAACAGATTGTTGTAATGGATCCTGATTTCGAAAATTCATTTAAAGTAATTTTTTCGGTTCGATCGATTTTGGTATAAATTACGGCGATAATTAGTTTCTAATGCCAGGAGTTGATTATGAGTCTTAATTTCAGAAAAATCCGTTCAATTTAAAAAAAAATTGATCATATAATTTTCATAAAAATTGCTGAAGGGGTGGGGGAGGGGTAAGCTTCGAATGCCAGTAATCGATTTCAAAAGCTCCTTATTCATGAGGTTTCTTTTATTTTACAAGTCCCCCAGATTGGCCGTCATGTTGTGCATCTTGCGTTCTGCTCCACAATGTTGCACTTTGTTACACCATGTTGCGAATGATGCATTAGGTTGTTCGATGTTGCTTCTTGCTTATGTTGTGTGATGTTGTGTGATGTTCGACAATGTTGCGTCTTGTTGCACAATTTTGCATTATGCTATGGGATATTGCTAGTTGTTACACCATGTTGTGACATGTGTACCAAGTTGTGTGACGTTGTATCATGTTGCACAATTTTTCACCATGATGCGTCAAGCTGGATCTTGTGTTTTCCGTTAATTAGATGTCCGGCGTTATATACCATCATAATACGGAATGTTGTGCTCTGTTGCACCATTTTGTACTGGTTGCATTCCGGTGACATTTTATATGGTTGCTTTAATTAATAACAATATTGATTTGAACCATATCTAATTAGTGTTTCGACCTTCGTCCCTTTTCCACATTTTATTTCGCCTCAAACGATTTTTATGCCGTCTGGTGGATCCGGCGGGTCCATTACTTAAATTTTTTTTCGGTTTACACGATTTTTATAAAAAAATTGCTGAGGGGTGTTTCGAAGACCAGGGTCATACCGTTTTTTAAATGTTTTTCGGATCGTACGATTTTCATAAAAATTGAGTCCCAGCCAGGACTTGAAGTCTGAATTTTCGGAAAAAAAAGTTTGGATATTTTTTCGGGTCACGATCTTTGTGAAAATGGGTGAGATGTGTCATTCGCATACTATCAAAAGAAATCATGCGGTTCAGATTACCAACTATAAATCGATGCAGGCATATAAGTATCCTCAATGAAGCTAGCCCGATTTTTTTTACTTATGGCAATACCACTTCTGTCATGACACAAAATATACGCAAATTATAATTTAATTTTCGAGTACCAGAAATCGGAAAATTTTTAGGGGGTCCTCCAGTGAGGCTCGGGTTCCTTTTCAATTTTTTTTCTCAGCTTAAAAATCGGTGTAATCCCCGTTCAGTGGCTGGGTCGTTGGGTGAGACCAGGGTATTTTCCTTTAATATGTTTCGGCTCGCACGATTCTTATAAAAACTATTGAAGGCTTTTCGAGTGCCGTTGATTGCGGTCGGTGCAATTTGGTGAAATTTCGACGACGGCAGGGCTCGGATCCTCTTCTTAAATTTTTTTTAGCGCATGATTTTTACAAAACTTGCTGAAGGAGCGTTTTCGAGTACCAGAAACAGATTGTGATGAGTCCTGATTTCGAAAATTCATTTAAAGTAATTTTTTCGGCTCGATCGATTTTCATATAAATTACGGCCATAATTAGTTTCAATGCCAGTGGCACTATTCTGGAATTCCCTGGGAATAGGGAATTGGGAAAAATATTTTCATAGTATTTTTGTCTAAATTGTATTTTTCTGGCTTACTGAGGAAATAAGCTTGGTGTAAATATTTTCGAAACAAAGTTAAATGGGAAAATATTTTTCTCTATAAAAATTTTGTGGAACAAAAGTTTCCCAATACACTTTGTTTTGAATTTTTTTGCACCGTACTTATTTGCTCAGTAGGCTAGAAAAACACAATTTAGACAGATACTATGAAAATATTTTTCCCAATTCCCTATTCCCAGGGAAAACCAGAATAGTGCCACAGGAGTTGATTATGAGTCTTAATTTCAGAAAAATCCGTACAATTAAAAAAAACAATTGATCATACAATTTTGATAAAAATTGCTGAAGGGGTGGGGTGGGTGGTTGGATTTATAGTACCAGTAATCGTTTCAAAGGCTCCTGATTCATGAGGTTTCTTGGTGGGGCTAAGCAATTAGGCGGTACAGGACTTTCGATTGCAAGGAAACGATTACAAGGAGTTCTAATTTTCGGAAAATTAATTTACAAGTCCCCCAGATTGGCCGTCATGTTGCGTCATCTTGCTTTTTGTTGCACAATGTTGTGTTTTGTTACACCTTGTTGCGGATGGTGCATTAGGTTGTTCGATGATGCTTCTTGTTTGGACATGTTGTGTGATGTTCAGGCACTATGTTGCGTCTTGTTGCACAATGTTGCATTATGTTATGAGATGTTGCTAGTTGTTACACCATTTTGTCACATATGTAACATGTTGTGTGACGTTGCATCATGTTGCGCAATTTTTTCATGTTGTGTCATGTTGGGTATTGCGTTTTCCGTTAATTAGAAGTCCGGCGTTATGTATCATCATATTACGAAATGTTGCGCCATGTTGTTACAGTACATTTTATATGGTAGCTTTAATCTTGTTTTTTGAAAATGTCGGTTATTATGAGTAACAACATTGATTTGTTACATTCGATATCTAATTAATGATTTGACCGTCGTTTCACATTGTGTTCTGCCTCAAACGATTTTGATGTCATCTGGTGGATCCGGTCTGGCGGATTTTTCGGTTTGCACGATTTTTATCAAAGAAATTGCTGGGGGGTGTTTTCGAGTACCAGATACCAATTGCGATGGGTCCCGATTTCTGACAAATTTATTTAGAGTGTCATACCCCGGGTGTCATTACTTTTCAGCACGTACGATTTTCATAAAAAATGTAGTGACAATAACAGGAGTAGATTACGATAACTTTCGCAAAAAACAAAAAAAAAGTTATTTTTTTCGGGTTGATCGATTTTTATGAAAATGGATGAGAGGTGTTTTCCACATAGAGTCGATTGTGGTATGTTCTACTTTAGGGAAAATTTATTTAGCGTGTGCTCAGTTTGAGCTCGATGCTCTATTAAAAAAATCGGCTCGAACGTTTTCAGACAAGATCTTCGAGTGTCAGGAGACGAATGCAATGGATAATGTTTTCGGGAAATTTTTCCACAAATATTTAGTTTGTCATTTCCGAATCGAACGGGGATGTAACTCAAATTGCACGATGAAAATCGGAATTTAATATAAATTGTGGTCGTACTCATTGGGGGTGGTATTGATTATTGCATAAATTGTTAAGACTTAAATTAATTAATCACTTAGTAAACTACTATAAACTTTTGCCCCCCCCCCCCATGATGGTGGTATATGTCAATTGGGATATTAAACTTTCACGATAGTGATTGTTTAGTGTTGTCGTTGCGTTTACATATGCGGGTAGCTCCAGCTTATGCAATAGTATTCAAAAATAATTACCCGGATTTAAATAACTCAAACAACCTAGTCCTTGCTACCTAAAATTTACTTTTAGCATCCCGAATTATGGTCACTGGTTCTTCATAACAATATAGTGCAAACAGTGGATCGCACATGATCGAAATACGTGCAACATATTAATGATGATCATATGTTTGTGTTTCACTGATTAGTCACCTGTTGCATTTGTAACACCCTCGCAAGTGACAAATCAATTATCTGCATTTCTCAGCTAAATTAAAGAAAACAAAACAAATATCATGTACAAGCTGATGTATGACATCATTGTATTGAAATAAATTTACTGATGCATCCCATCCCACACCACACTTTTATTTATCGCATCTCTTACATCTCCGTCTACATATTAAAGAAATTAGATAGATCTTCATAAATTTATAAGACGATCGCTAAATAAACAAACAATTTAGCATTTGGCTATATAGTTTTCATCTAAACAAATTCTATAAATGTGACATATAGTGTTGTGATGTATATAGTTTGAATGCTGTCATCGTGCACTGTAGTAACAAATTGCATGTACACAGGAGTGTTAAAAAAACGTCCAGTACACAGTGGAAATGAAAATTCCAGCATGACATTTTAATTTCACATAATCGTAAATAGTAAAATTAAATGGCAATGAATTTAATTGTGTTAAAGCACTAAAATAGTGCGGGGGTGCACACCAGCAACTATATAAACTGTATATGCATATAATAAAACTAAAGCGATTTATTTTTATAAATGACCATCCTGATTTTAATTTTTTTATTCGCGGTTTATTGTTGTTGTCAGTGTTTTATATTTTTTTTTATCGCAGCTAGAGTATAATGAAAAACTATTTCGTACAAACAATGAATGGCTAAATATAAATTGGTCTCTCTCTCTCTCATGACACGATACAATGTATACACTCGTATGTGGAAAATTTATATAGAAAATTTTACATGACCTATATTTGTTTATTTATACAAATTTATTGTTGCACAAGAAAATAGTGAAATAAGATTTTATTTATTGATTTTAGAATATTTCTCATATTCTCACATTTCATTTCATCGGCGCATAGAGAATACGCCTTGCATTGTAAAATTATTTTGTTTATTTTTCCAGTTGCATATTCAATAAATTTGTTTGACGGAAAATTTGTGCCCCCTTGAACTTTTACCTAAATTTTTTATTTGTATATAATATGAGATATGCAACTATGTCTATTTGTGTTGCATGTTGCTGTCGACAATTTGTTGAATTTTACCGCCATGAATTCGAAATTACAATTACAATGGTTTGATGTCCAGGTGTCTCGATCTCGTCTACTTTCTAAATCTGTCCTTGTAATTGAAGTCACAACATCAAGTTGGTTTTAGTTCCATAAGTGCTCCAGTACTCCACCCCATACGCTACTAGACGTATCAGCTGCGATTATGATTTTCACAGAGTCTTCTAATGGAACGAGTATTTTGCTGTTTTTAGAGTAAAATCGCATTCTTACATTCGACACCTAGTGAGTATTTACAGACATCAGTATTCATCTTCTCCTTTAAATTCACCTTACCTAATTCCTGTCTCTCGTTTCCCATTTTTCTTTTTCTCCACTTCCTTTCTTTTCTTCTTCTCTTATCTTCTTCCTTCTGCATTTTATTTCAAGCCACATTTTTCCATTTTTTTCTCAATAATTCTATTTTCTCATATTCTCTCATCTGTCCCACCCCACTATGTAGTCTTCGTATTTGTTCGCATTATATCGTATCCACAACATTTCATGCCGCGCCCGGTTATTCCAATCGATTTTTTCCGTATTATTTTCGTGTGTTTGTAACTTATTCGTACTTTTCCCGTCGAATAAGTTACGAACACAAAGTTGGTTCGTATAGTTTCCAGGGAGGTTTTTAATAAAACCAAAATTCCAAACCAGAAGTAATTAATTATTTTAATTCCAAATTCTGGAAAATGTTACGGTTTTTTTTTACATAAGGTCGCCCAAATAATTTTATTATATTCTTGATTTTAATGTGTCGCCCCACACTTGTGCTTCTTATAAAAGGACTGCTTGGACCGCAGACTTTAGAAGGTTCTGCTACCTGGGCATTGCTCCGCCGATGTTTTCCATTGACCTCCTGAGAGTCGTGACACCTTAGTTTGTCTGCCGTTTACCGAATCTGCTCGAAAAAGGTCGCTTCGTGGCAATGGTTACTTATGCCAAGGTACTCCATCTCCTGGCCTTTTGTTTTTCATTACCAGGTTTGCTTTTTCCATACTTGTTTTGGTACTACTTTTTCCAATACTTGTCCCAATACCTCCCTGCCTGAAGGGGGTTCCTCCAGAGCGGTTCTGCCACTAGAATCCGGAATAAGCAATTTCCACTCAGGGCTCTGGCATTGAAGTCCCCTGCTACCACTACATGCCCCGTTGTCCACCAATAGTTTCTGATTCGATAATTACCACCGCCTCGCCTCCTTCGGTGTGAAGTAGCAACCGAAGAACTTTGTTGGTTTACATTTTGTGCAAAGAGCACAGCAAAAATCATGACTTGCGCCTTTCAATTAGGTCGCAGATAGCAGACATTTTGAATTGATCAGTGTACCATGCTGAAGTCTCCTTATTGCGGTGATGCACCTTTCTCATGTACTTGCTACTCACTCAGATTTCGGGATATCAAGTTATTGAAGCACGATGATACGATTTATAGAGTAACAATTTTCCCAACAGCTTAAAATATGTATTTTGATTAATTTTAGTACGTTTAGATTAGGTTCCTAATTGGATTTTATCAACCACGGTACCATAACACACACCCTACATATCAAATCTGTAGTGTTAAACCTACCAAAAAGTAATTCTATAAAAAAATTTAATCATAATTTCCCCCCCACTTAAAAACGGAAAAATTTGCCCAATTTTCTCCCGGCTGAAATAAATTCATCCAATCTAATTTTAATATTTTGAATATAATCCGTCTGGCATAACCCCTATATACAAGTATATTTTTATATAATTTAATAACATTGTGTTGAATCTGATATAATAATATACACCTAGATCTGGATAAGGCGATATCGTAATCATGTAATTTGGCACTGCTAGTTTTATAGCAAACAAAATACCAAAACTATATTGATTTACGACAAATCGACCGTGAAAAATATTTACCTTGCATATGCACGTACGGTAATAATAGCTAGTCGCCGGTCGTTATTAATGGTCGATAAAATATTATAGTGACGAGTAACTATATCTTGTTGGTCCTCGAGTATACGAACCGGAAAGAAATTCGTGGAAAAATTGTTTTTAGTAAAATACATAACGTTTTATGCTTATTAAATATTTGATGTCGACAAAAGGGCGCCGTTAATCGATTTCTTTTTGTCGACACACACACACATACAGCGAAATTACTATTCGCTTTTTATTGTTTCGTGCCGTTTAATTGTATATAGTTGTGTATGGCGGTGTATTCGCGGAACCTCACCTTACCGTTTTCTATTATTTAGAAACTTCATTCATATAAAAATCGAAACATTTAATAAAAAGGCGTGCAGCAGTTTTTCCGTATAACCACACGATGTACTCTTACCACATTTATGTAAATATATAAATCTTAATTAATGTTTAATTAACTGTTTTATATTTTTTGTTTCGTTTCAGAGTTGAAAGATCAAAAGTTCGTGTAACATTTTTTCAAAGTAGTAAACCACAACAAGTTAGTCCACCCGAAACGCATACGCCGTTTTTTGGTGATAACAATAATTCCATACTAATCGAATCAATTTTATCCGAGACAAGTTCGATTGACGATAAAATGGCAGCCACTCAAGTAGTAATTCCACCAACTTATGATAGACAAATTAGGTAAGTGAAGCATCTTCATAAAATATTTATTGTATAGAAGAAAAAAAAAGGAAAAGCGACATCTATTAAAGAGTGGCGAAAGTTTTAACACAATATAGTATTTTGACATGCGCCCTAATATTTTGTTATAATTGGTTTTATATTTTCTACCGGAAAACAGAATATTTTATCCTTTTTCAAGTTTGAAGTATCCTAGTAGCTTAAATACACCTCAGCAAAAATGATTAAAAGTCTTTCTAAAAGGTTGTTACCATTTCTTAAAGAAAATATAATTTTTTTAGTAATGGGGTAACCCATGATTTGTAGAGCTTCAGAATATTTGACTATTCAAGTTTTCTTTCATAATAGAACGAACTATTTTGATTATCGGAACCCAGTTTTATAATTTGAAGTGGAATGCAAGGAACGGAATATTCAAAACTCATATCATGAAAATGGAAAGTTTATTTTTTATTTCTTGGAGAAATGGCCAATCGTAACCAAAAAATTGGGTTGTCGTAAAGCAACTAAAATAGTAAATATTTCTTAAAATAATTCTTGGGAATTTTTTATGTGTATACAGCACAGTCATATGACATTTTAATGAAGAAAAGTTACCTCTCTTGTATAATGATGAAGAGATACAGCTAACCTAATCGCCACAATATAACTAGAAATGGATTTGAGGGCGGATTAAATCCAATGTCCACATTCCACAATGCAAAACATGGCGCAAAAGAAAAATTTCACCACATGACCACGATCGAAGAAGCCCGTCTGTGTTTCGGACTTAATGATTTCATGGCCAATAATAGCCAATCGTTTAAATAGTGTTGGATAAACTAATTATTTTATGCCGTGGTCGTTGATTCTAATTATGCATCATTTGGTTAAATGTGAAATGGCTAGTGGTAGGCTGAGATTAAAGACTACCAAATTCAGTTTTTGCGTTTGAAAATTGCGTTTTGCGTTTTGAAATTTGTGCTCATCACCATATATTACCATTTGCTGCCCAAACATAATATTATAATGCAACAAAAATCCACTACAGCTATGAACGACATGGCGGAGGGCATAATCAATATTGGAAATGTGACAGTCCGAATTTTAATGTCTTTCGAAATATATGCTCTAATGGCAGAGACGATGGATCGTGTGTTTTGCAGACTAAGAATGATTGTTTGAAATTATGTTTTTGGGAAAAAATAATTTTTAAAAATTCCAATCTCAAGTACCTTGCATGCATCTATTGACAAATCTTTTGTAAACTATTTTTATTAACCGAGCCCATTAATAGAAGCAATTCCCTGGGTTTGACCTTGGGTGTGACCCCAAAAAGCCATGTACAGTAGTTTTGTGGATCCTGTTGCCAAATTTTACGAACGTTTTCATTTCTGCTTCATTCCCATACACCGTTTTTAACTGGCATGGTTTAAACTAAACTTTTCAATCTTAGCACGCGAGCGTAACGCGAAAGTAACACACGAGTTGGGTGATAGAATAGTTCCTATATACCGAAATCAGTCTCTTGTTGCATGTGAAAAATAAAACTTTAATTCGCAAGACTTCATTTTGGAAGAAAATTCATAGGAAATTACACTATTCGGCAAAATGTGTCGATTAAAATCTCTATCCTCATTTTTTACCAATTGCCGGAAAATGTCTAAATAATTCTGAGATGATTTTGTGTGCAATTCTAACCAAATGCTAATAATCCACACCATGGTATATAATGGGACCTGATTAAGAATCATTTCGCTTTCCCTAGCAATCGTAATGAAAGCACCATTAATCTGCTGAGATTACGTCGACATTTGGTCGATTATCAGTTTCCAGTTCCTCCATTTTAAAGCTTTCCATTTCTGATTTGAAATTATTGACGAGATTTCAGAGAATAATGAAAAATTCAATATCAGGTAGTTCTGATGCTCTATAAGAAATTTTCGGATTTGGAGGACGCTAATTCTCAAATCTCTTAAGCATTCCCTAGCGTCGAAAATATTTGGTTTCAAACGGCGGCCACATCCAAAACAAAGAAGAGGATTACTATAATATCGCGCGCAGAGGCCCGATTGGCATTGTTATGGTTGCGGCTGAAATTTGATATAGTACACAACCTTACAGAATGTATTGTCTTTTTTAGCTCATCGGATGGTAGGGAATGTTAGCTTGGGTTGTACAGGCTACTTTCACACCGATGATGGTAATTTGTAATACTCCAGGATATTCCTCCTTTGCTATCTCTGTATAATCCATTCGGAGCTACATATACAAAAGATAATTGCAGCGACGAGAGTCACGTGTAGGACCTCCTGCATCGGCATTTCTTCTTTTTCGCGGTATTATCATAAAGATAAGGTTTTGTGCCTTATACTATCACATCCAATTTTCAATGTTAGCTAGCATCAGTGTTTGTTCTCTTATTCCGCTACTGAAAACTTTTGCACGATTCCTTGTCTTGATGGAATCCAACGCCGGTTTTGTTTGCACCCTGGCACGGTTACTGTAAACTGGTTCTGTTTCATCCTGGGACTCCTTTATGTGCGATCTGTGTTCGTGTGCTTTATGCTATTCACAGTTTTCCTGGCCTATGCCACAGAACTGCTTCTGCTCTTGGGTTCACTGCCCCTCCGTGGTAGCACCGCACCTATCAAGGAATAACCGCCAACCCCAGCAAAGGTTTTTTGGGATTTTTTAACTTACTTTAATATGAATCATCCTCCCCTCTACGGTTTCACTTACTTATCCCTGATTGTTTCAGTTAGTGTCGGTGAACTGTTTTTTTTATTTATTTTCCATCTTGATCCCACCAGTGTCGGAAAAGAGAAGGACCACGTGTGCACAGATACGTATACACAGGTAAGGCTATTTACCTCTGGAGAGTGCCAAGTATCAGGGGGCTAGAACCATTTCTAATAGAACATTTTAATTTTTCCTGATTTTTCGGCCCCGCCGAATGGTCCAGCTGGCTTCTGAATGTTGCTAGTACGACTCTAGCGGAGAGGTAAAATAGTATCCTATGATTTGCTTCAGAAACAATGTTTCAACCCAAAATACCCCGACCCATAAACACATCAACTTCAAAAATTGTTTGCCGATAGATTCTAAATGACAGTGGTCAATTGTATAAAAAACCACGATCACTTCAAATTTCAATAACATCAAATATCTGATTGGAAGTTTTTAAACTAGGTCGAATTTGGCAAAACTGAAAGAAAATGTTTGTGGGAAAATTAGAAAAATCAATCATGTTCCGCACGTTACGAAAAGTCAACATTCCAGCAATTTCACAACACCTTAATGAATTCAATTAACCGATCAATTTGATCAATCCATTCCAAAACCAATTACTGTCATATTCAATCTTGTAAAAACTAATAAATGTTTTCGTAAAGTGAGCAGCGCGATATGATGAATGGCCAACCGTATACGGTGAAGTAATACACAATCGATGTTCTATACGAAAACGTAAACTTTTCAATTGACTTCAATCAATTTTCATTAACCGTAAATTTCATTTTGTTTTTTAACAAGAAATCAATTGACGAAAGATGAATCTACACGTTCTTTTATAATTACGATTGTCTTGTTTGCACGATCTCGCACATTTTCATCTCCGCGGTTCTAAATAAAGTAATAACAATTTGGTATATACGTCGAGATAATTAACATATTGAATATAGGCCATTGGGTCTTGATCCGGTGAACTTACATTTAGCCAATATTATTTAATGTAGAGTAAATTACTCGCATGTCGCGTTTATTAAGAATGCGGTCAGCGTTACGAAATAATATGCGATGCGATGCTGCTGTGTACGCGAGCGTGCAATGTGTCATAATTGGGACAAATTTATTTTTGTTAGTTAGTCTAACGTCGCGCATCTCTTATGATTTCGTATATAAATCTTACTATATAAAAGGCGACTCCCTTTGAAGTTTACTGCAGTTGATATAAACTACATATATACAATGTTGATGATGGGGAAATACAAAGTAAATAATAGAAGACGAAATACATAAAGAGATAAATAAACTATTAACTCTATTTAAAAAGTCATTTAGTAAATTTCCCTTTTTATATAGACTTGATGTGTATACATATAGTAGATGTCATTCATCATCCCGGTGTTGTTGTTGGATATGCATGAAAAGAGGCTTTAAGAAATAACAAACTATTATGAAACCAATTACAAAACTACATAATAATACTTACACTACAACACGATAATCGTAATGAATTATTTATGGGATCTCTCGCTAAGATAAATAATAACGACATACTACGTACAAACGCGAACTACGAAGATGATGATGATGATTATGAATGATATATGATGAATGTCAATGAACGCGCGCAAGTACTTCAGTTATAGATATACGACTACAATGCGAGGCATGTGAGGAGATGGGTGTTACTGTTTCATTCATAATTTATGTGTTTGCTGTGAATGAAATTGAAATTTTCATGTCGATGCGGTTAGTTACTGCAAAAAATTTACTTCTGCGTTTCATTCGAAAATGTTTTTCTTAGTCAGTGAAGCAATCAAATGATGTATTTGTACCATAATAAGCTGGAAAATGTAACTGCCTTATTCATATATATGACAAAAATAATACTGGTATTTATAAGCGACGCTGATCTCTTAATGTCTAACGGAATGGAATGTTCACAGATTTATGGGAGAAGTAATCGTAAATTTGAAGAATGGGATCTCCTTAATTCTTAGAAGTTTAACAATAAAAAGAGAACACGAAGTTCTTAAAAGTCAACTAAACTACAGCCAAGGATTATTTTTTTACAGTACAACTTTATACAAAAAACTAAGTTCTCTAAGTTTTATTGAGAATTAACCCTAATTTGCTTACAGTATTAGAAAATGGAATACTCGAATCATCGTGAAAAGTTTTAGGAAAAGAGAAAGTATCTATAAATTTTTTATAAATTATAATGGACTGTTATTTAGTACAATATGTTAGCATTAAGAGCGAGTCGGTTGGATAATGACCAATTAAAAATTCTTTCCAAATCATCAATAATAAGAGAAATATAAGAGTTCATGGAATCATAATATATGTGGCTACGCCTACGAGATATTTCGAACACACGAAAAAGAACCGACCCCGAGAAGAACCGACCCCTGAGAAACGCCAGAAGTAACGTAAGTACTGTAAGACTGAAGAAGTCAAAAAAAGAATTGTCATAAAAGACTGCCCGTGACTCGAAATATAGTCTAAAGTTAATTTAACAGTGAAGAGAGAAAAATTAAAGTTCGAAATAGGCTTATTAACCGTTTGAGTCCCAGGGGGGGGGGGGGGGGTGGATATAGAAAAAACACTGTCGAAGAATCCCAAGCAGCGCTACCGTGTTTTCTCTAAATGAGAGAAGAAGATGAAGTGAATGAGATGAAAAGGCAATCTATTGAGACAAACCTATTGTAAAATGTACTATTTACATTAAAACGAGCTGTGTGATACTTGATATACTTGCTTCAGTAAATCTGAGCGCGCGACTTCGAAATCGGTAACGCACCGTCAGTTGTCGACAATGTTCGAAATGTGCTGGGTTTTCTCGACATAAAATCTCAACAGCGTGATCGGGATGCTTGGGACTCAAACGGTTAAACAAATTTTGGTGATTAATTGAATCGAACGCTTTAGAAATAATTTGTCTCGCTCTTTTGGATAGTGAGAAATTATTTTTCTTTTACTCATACTATGACGAATATCATCACAAACATTTAGTAAAAATGTGTTAGTACCGTGGAACCTTCTAAACCCCGATTGAAAAATACTAATTAAACCTATCGGTATGAGATTGAATTTTGTTTTTACTCAGGCTCCACTGTGCGAGATATGAAGAGCTGCGTTGCCTTCGTAAATCCCGCTTAGCAAAACTTCCTAATCTGAAAGCAACAACTTTGGACTTTAATTTTAAAACTTCTTCGGTTTAGTTCATTTTATTAATATTTATTTTAGATTTTTTATTTTATGAACTAAAACAAATTAAATTCAAATGTCAAATTTCTTTTTTACAACAAGATGACAACCATTCGAAAAAAATAGAAAAACTAACCGTTTTGCGGTAATCACCATAAACATAAAATTTTATTCCCCCTGGTTACCATCCATCCTCTTTTTAGAGGGCATGTCCTCTATTTTACGGTTGCACTTTTGTCCTCTTTTCTATTTTCCTTAAAAAATTATTTTGTCCTCTTTTTTCGCACCTTCCTCTTTTTGTCCTCTTTTTCTTTCGATGAGTTTTAAATTTCCAAAAATTTATAATGGTTTCTTTCATTATTCCCAGCTATAGAACGAACTTTTCTATTTATAAAATTTTATTTGTATATTTAATTTAATTTTATTTTTTGTTAATATATATTTTATATTTTACTTTAGTTAAATTTGAAATTATAATTGCAAAGTACTAAATCGTTTTCCTTTAATATTTAAATAAATAAATAAAGAACCAATAAAATGTTTGAACCTTTAAAATCGTATTTCTTATTAATTGACAATGCGCCTATAGTATTAACAATTTTCTTTGAGAACCCGTAAGTGATGATTACTTCTTCTTCCTCCATTACTTACACATATCTTTCATCAAAAAATTGAGCAGATGGAGAAAGAAGAAAACTTTATTAGAAATCATGCGTATTTTAAAAAAACGTTGAAGTTGAACTTAAGCAAAGTTCGAATAAATTTCGATCTATGGCAGTATTAAGAATTTTAACAATTAATAATGAAATGAGCAACGAATGTATTGTATTCAAGTCTACATCTTTACAGATTTATGAAGATTGCCTTTGTTATCTTCAACAATGGACGAACATTTTTGAATCCTTTAAGAGTGGATGAATCTTTGCGAAAAACCGACTTGGGAGCAAACAACCAATTCTCTTGAATTCTTATTACGAATTGGCATGGAAATTGATGATACTCTATTGATTTCGCAAGTCACGAATATATTGAATTTTTATAACACAGTGGCTACTAATAATAGCTGTGTTCCAATGAAGACAATTTGCTACTCACAAGTACTTGTGAGTAGATAACCAAAGGAACGGGCAAAATTATGACAGCAACATATTTTGTTATACAAAATTAAATTTGTTTGAATATTTGTATACAATTTGGTGTCAAAAATTGAACATACCATGAAGGCGAAGCCTTAATCTGTGCATACGCCGGCAGGAAAGAGGTTTTAATTGAGGTTTTAATAGTGACAATGTTAATAAAATTAATTTACGTATATTTATACAAATTTTATTGTAATTTGGTAATCATTTTCCACAAAAATCCCTTATTATCAATCAATCGAATATAAACAAACAAAAAATTGTAAAAAATCTAACATTTCAACATAACCTAACCATCACAAAGCCATCTCTTAGATTTTTTGAAACTAATATACCTACCGTCAAATTTATGCGTAACAGCTTTCACCATCTATACACCATCGTTTGAGTATGAGTAGCTGCGAGTAGATACAAGTACTTGTGAGTAGTTTGCTTTCTCCATTGGAACACAGCTAATGAATTGAATGCATTATTGGCTCATGACAAATGGCAATTTTTTTCTACAAGAATTCAAAATTTGGAACAAATTTCCGAATTTTTGAAAATATGTGAATTTTTCTTTTGTATTCCTGCTGTTACTGCAGTGGAGCGGATGTTCAGCATGACGGAAGAACAGTGAACTAATAATAGAAACCGTTTAAGTGTCAGCGCTATTAAAAATATATTATTATTTCTTAATGCGGTTCGTCCGTTCTTAAAATACAAAGAAATATGCGATGTATCACTAAATAATAAATGCAGAACTGAATATTTAGAGATATAAATTTTTTATTTAACTTACGTTTAGTTACATTAAAATTGAAATTTGAATTTTGTACGTTGGTAGTTGTGAAATTAAAAGTTTTTCTATTGATTTTTATGTGAAATAGGATATAAAATAAATGATTAGTGTTTTAATTTCTGCTTGTTAAAAAAGGTTACTTTGATTTTTTACTCTAGAAAAATGTCCGCTTTTTCGAATCTCAACATATTTAATGTGTCAGCTTGTGGTAACCCTACCAGGTAGCCTTATCCTTTTCAATGCACAAAATGTCTAATTTATCATTGAACATTTGGTTCGGGGGGGGGGGGGGGTCTAGGAATGCCAAAATCATTTAAGTTGGAACACATTTTGTTAACATAAACAACTGTTTTTACAACGTTACTTTAAATTTTCATCGATTTAGAAACTGTATCTTTTAGCCAAATTTGAGAAATTATAGAAGTTCCGTTCCGACCCAAATTAAAAATCAGTTTTTAAAAGTCAATTATATTTCATTTTTGTGTATTTCAAAAACCAAAATAACAGACAATTTGAATAGAATATAATAAAAACAGACACATTTCGAAGTAACAACGCAATGTTCGTCACAAATGGGCAGATTGCACATCACACAACTTTTTCGAATTTTCCGTTTTCTCTTTGGTACTGAGTTTTTGCAAACAATACAATTCCCTACGATAGTAATCCGGCCTGAAGAATCTCTTTTAGGTCTTGAGGTTTCCAAGCGCTGATTTAGAATTTGTTTCCCCATCCACTATATTCCCGATTTTGATGAAAATCCTCTGATAGAGTTCGGAATGTTTGATCTAATGTAAATATTTGGCATCGCCAACTGGTTCTCAAGGTCTTGTAGAAAAATTCTTCGTTGGTGCGTTGTGGCTTGAGATTGAGATTTATTTTCCTGGTAAATGATGTATGCAGCTAGAGCTGCAATGTCTACTATATTGGAAAAAATGCTATTGACAATCTTTGCGTTTTCAATTTTACCGTGTAATGTGATACCAACTTACTTATCAATGTTGTCGACCTCTTCCTTAGTATACTATTATAATGATGTATAATTTCTGTTGAAAGGTTCCACGTCATAAGAAGCCGAGCTAGTGGTAAGGTTGCAAAAAAATTATCGGTAACAACATTCCTTCCAGATCCTTTAAATTGGTAACACAAATCTTTCACGACTCTTTCTCCTTAGTTTACTTCCCTACCCAAAGAAGATTTGCCGGTATAGATTTGCCCTGTAATAGGATAAGAAATTCCGTAAATCGCAAACCCACCAAACTTTTATTCCGTATTTTAAAGTTTTGGAAGGCATATATTGAGTAAAACGAGTTCTTCCTCTGTAAGGGAATAACTGCTCATCCACAGTCACTGAATCACTTGGTTTATAGTTTGATCGCAAATTTGTATTTAACATGAGGAATATATCTGTGATTGCAGCTGCTTTATGGTTTTCCAAACGTTCTGGTCTGGTATTTGCATTTTCAAACCGTAAAAAATCGATTTAGTTACCTGAATCGGTTCAGTGACATGATAGCTCGAAATAATGGGTAGGCATCCATTTTCCACAATTCTTTTGTATGCTCAGAACTCGAATGTCTCACACCAGCCGTAATAACGTACGCATCAAACTCCTCTATTGTCAACGATTTCCATGGTTTTGCTGGCTTCAATGGATTATTTTTATTGTATTCCGCCAAAACAAAATTAGCTCTTCTATTTGTTTCTCGAATTATAATTAAACACATTTCATTCGAAAATATTCGTTTGAACGTATCCCGGTTTGACAAGTTTTTTGTTGTAGCAATAGGGCCGGACTTAAAAAAAAAATATTCTGTTTTAACGTTTTTTAGTTCCACTAAAGTTAGTACGCGATTCGGTTTTACCTATCCCAAGCAAAATTGAACATGAACTAGTTTCACCTATTGTAGTACTACCTGCATTTATGTCATTCTCAATATCCCGCTCGAGATCTTCATCCTCATCTTCTTCGTCTTCAACCTCTACAGGACGATCTCCAACCACATCTTCCACGTCCGAATCGGCTGTGTCGTCGTTTGGTAACCATTCATCATCTGTCCCTTATCATCGAAATCCATGGCAGTGCTTTCATTTTCATTATCACATTTAGCGAGCAACCGCTGCATATATTCTTGTTGTTCCTCATATGTCATGCTACGGTACTCAGCACTAGACTAACTTCACAAAAGTCGTCCATTATAACAAAAGTTCGGATGAAATTGCGTTTAAAATTTAAATAAAAGACAGTTGATTATACACTATACAACTCATTATCTTTGAAATCGATAGAAGCACCTTTGCAACTACCAAGGCCTACGTACATTCCGCCAAAATATCTTAAATGAGGGATCGAACTTTGCTTAAAAATTTTTGGGTTAGCGATGCTATTTAAACCTACCACTCTTTTTCGAGATTGCTTATAAGCTAGATAAGATCGATAATTAGGGCTTATCTTCCAAAGCCAATATTGAATGAATATTGAAAAAAACGAATAGAAATGGCATTTAAATCGCGTGCGTCATCTAAGGGGAGGATGTAGGTCCAAAATAAATAAATAGTATAGAGAGGAACGCAACCGTTAAAAGCATAATAGAGGAATTAAAAAAGTCTCTTTGATCAGTAGAAAAACTAACAGAAAAATATTGTCCCAACGAATAGAGCCACAAATTGATGAAAGGTGAGATTCGTAAATTTTTGAAAAACAAGGAGCTCATGATCAGAGCTAATACCGAGAGACCAACAAATGAAATTATCAGCTTCTTGTTGGTTTATAAACCACACTCAAATTATATTTCCTCTTATTGACGAAGACATTCCAAATATTATTAAAAGAAACTCAAAGTTAGCAACGAGCCTTTGTGAAATTGAGAGGGGTACTGGGCCCCATTAAAGGTATGACGACGTTTTTCAATAACTAAAATCAAACCCTTAACGTTTAAGCTTACTATACATTAAAGAGTTGGGCGTAGTCCGAATCATAGATTTTAATAAAACTGAGGGCGGCGCACAACAACAATACTTAATCACATGCAAAAATGTTTTATTTAAATAATTACAATTTTCCTCCAAAGACGCAGGTTTACGGTCCCCAAGTGTTACACGACCCCGAAAGTCAAAATCTGAAACGAAAAAAATAATACCGGCAATAGAAACTAAGAGGAACGATACTTATCTATTAACTAAATCAGTCAAACCATAACCGAGCGACGAAACCCCACAAACAAATTTAACGCTAAAAATTGAATTTAGTCTCTCTCTCTCTCTAACTTTCAAGGCCCTCCATCCGTCGCGATCCATCGCGACATCTTAATATGCGACCTTTCTCTAGTCTACGATGCACTCCGGCTGGTTGTTACTGAAACACTTTATTGATCGTCCGTTATTATGGAGACCTTCTGACATTTAAATTTACACATTTTTCAAAAAAAAAAAAAAAAACACGTTACTTTCCTCAAATTAATGCGATCGTGTGCACATTTGTACTTTCTGTCTATGTGTTTTACATGTTGATAATCTTCAAACATTTTTATTGGTGTTTCTATTGTTTGATCGATATCGATTATTATGCGTTCTATCCAAATGAGATCATGCGTAACGCCTCAGTGAACGCAATCAATTCAGACAATAGTCTTTATTGATGTTTCTATCAATATGATGGCTTACCCAATCAGCATCGACATAGCAGGTGAGAAGAAGTCGTTTTGTTCATTCCCAATTTTAGTTTTATTGATTGTGTACCTCTCAAGTATCTGAACACTTTTTTAACTTCATTCCAGTCACGCATTTTTTGGATCTTACACACGTTTTGCTTTAATTGATGTTGGGATGACTATACCTGGTCTTTTATAGGTGGATAATTTTAGGTAAATTTCATAAATTTCATTTGAGCCAAAATATACTTTTCTTGATTCATATAAAATATGTCATTTTCATCCGTATCGAACTGGATCCCAAGATAGACGTGTAATGAACAAAGATTTTTAATTGTGCGAATTCAATATTCATTTGTTGTTCAATATCATTTGTAAGTTTTATATTTTTAATATTGTTGGGCTTGCAACGAGTGCAAAATCTCAGTCATAGTCGGTACCATACTCTTGCGGAAATGCACTGATTTGTTTTTTCCACCGGTCCCTCCGGTCGCTGGAGCAAGCATGCTGACCACTTTGCCACCAGGGCGGCACATGTATCACAATAAAAAATCTCTCCAGCACTATTGCAAATTTGGGGATCCGCTCGAAACGCCATATTTCAAAATGCGATATTTCAAAACGCGATATGGTACAAAACGCGATATGGTACAAAACGCGAGATTTCAAAACACGACATTTCACAACGCGATATGGTACAGAATATGCGTTGCGAAGCGACGGGAGCGCACGGACCCACCTGATACCGATCTTATATACTATCGCTCCTATCGATTTTTAAATTCCTATAAACTGAAATTAAATTTCCCCTTCACCCGCCTGTATAACCCGATCCTAAACTCCCGTTTTGTACCATATCGCGTTTTGTACCGTATCGCGTTTTGAAATATCGCATTTTGAAATATCGCGTTTTGTACCATATCGCATTTTGTACCGTATCGCCTTTTGAAATATCGCGTTTTGATAATTTTCGTTTTAAAATATCGCGTTGCAAATGGGACCCGCAAATTTGTTACATTAAGTACTTTAAAGCGCTAATAACAAAATTGTTGCTTTGTCCAAGACATTTCCAACGATATGCCACATGATTACATTGAAAAGATCAAAATATAACTGCTTCCAGCACTGTAACGGTAGTTTTGAGTACTAAGGTGCATCAACTAAATTTATGACCTTCTCCAAGAAAATTTCATTTATATGTGACATATGTGTATTTTATATACCAAATTTATAATTTGCCACCGGTGTCAAAACGTTGGATTTGCGAAATAAATTTTTTATATTAAAATTTTTGCTTCGTCCAAAACATTTAAAACGATAATGAAAAACAGAGTACACTCAGTTCCAAAAAAAAACGCTCACGATAAATTTATCCCTCTTTCTCTATTTATTCTGCTCTTCATAATTTTGTATTAGAAAAAATTAGAAAAAACTTGTTTTAAATTACCGTTATATTTTATTTTGCAAATATGGTGTTTACTGAAGCCCAAAAATTAGGCGGAAAATAAATCAAATCGCGAGGTTTCACGTTTGATTCGTTGCAATGAATCGTCGGTGCGACGTTTTATAAAAATATATGAAAAATGGGATACTTTGAAATGAAAGGTTTGCAGTGGCCGTCGACGAATCACGAACTTACGCCTGGACAATGCCATAAAACATATTTGTTTGCGGAATCGCTTCCAAACAGTCGCTGTTATTGTAAAAGAAGTGAATACCGTTTCCCAAACTAAAATCAGTGTAAGTGCGGTGAAAAGAAATTTGAAAGAGAGAGGGTTTATCAGCAGCCGCCCGGTGAAAAAGCTACTTCTTAATAAAAAAAATGCGACAAAACCGGATTAAATGGACAAAATACCACTAAAATTGGGACGAAAATATTTGGAAACAGGTTATTTTCTCTGACGAGAAAAAATTTAACTTGATAGGAGCCGATGGGGCTATAAATTACTACGTAGAAAAGGCGAAAGATATATGGATGAGAATATTTTACATACAGTGAAACATTCTCCGTCTGTTATGGTATGGGGTGTATTACCTATCATGGTGTAGGGTCAATTTTAATGGTTGAAGGAACAATTATTGCCAAAAAGTATAAACAAATAATAATTGACGCGGTAGTCCCTACTATTGAAGAACTCTACAGTTTCGAGCCAAATGTCATCTTTCAAGATGATTCCGCCTCATGTCACAGAGCTCGTGCAGTAAGTATAATTTAGAAAATTTCATCGAAATATGGTTTAAAAAGTATTTATAATGTTTTAAGTAATAGATTTGAAACACAAGTTGGGAATTAATAGCCTATTATGGCCGGGAAACAGCCCAGATCTCAACCCCATCGAAAATGTTTCGCAAATAATGGGCAAATATGTTGCACAAAAACGGCCGAAAACAATAGTTCAGCTGAAACAGAATATTCTGGACGTCTGGAATAATCAAATATCCGAAAACAATTTAAAAATGTTGTACCACTCTATGAAAAATAGAACTAAATTGGTGAAAAATGCCCGAGGTGGACCAACAAAATACTAGGTCAGTTAATTATGGACCAATAAAATTTTTTTTTTTGAAATACAAGTAATTATATTTAAAAATTATTCCTAATTATTTAATAAATTAAATATTAAAAAAAAGATGAATTTTGGAACTTTAATAAAAATCTTCGTTTGGCTAAACTTATTGGTTTCAACAAAGCTGAAGCATTTTCATTTCTTAAAACTATAAACTCTATGAAAATCCGTTTAGGATCTTGAAAAAAGAAATTAAAAATGTATAAACACATAATAATTTCTATATCTGGACAAAAAACATCGACACTTCAGTGAAAATCAACCAAATCAAATTTTTAGTTAATTTTTACGTGCGGCTTTTTTTTGGAACAGTGTATCCGTTTCGGCGTCATAATAAAAATTGTACTAGGGTGCTATAGGTACTAGGGTGCTTCAGGTAAATGTATGTAACCAATAATTAGCTACCAGCGCCACAACGGTGGGTTTATCAACTAAAGCGCTAATAACAAAATTATTACTTCATCTAAAATCGTTCAAACGACATATAACATAATTGTATGGGAAAGAGAATGCATCGTCTAAATTGGTGTCATTCTTCAAAACCTTTTCAATGGCATACGACAAGTATATATTTTATCCTAGGCAAAAAATTAGCTACCACCACTAAAACGATGGATTAATGAATTAAAGCGAGATCTTAAAATTTATTGTCAGATCCAAGGCCTTTCAAACAATATATTATACTACGAATATTGGAGAATAATGAAAAGCAATATCGCAGTATTGGGTGTTTTTTGGGGGTGATTTTCTATATCAGGTACCCAGCCCCATTGAGATAGATATCCCAAGAAGCTTTACAATTCTTTAATTTAAAAATAGAAGATTGTCGAAAAAAAAATTGAGTCGCATAACAGATTTATCATCGGTTCAGACATCCACACATTTAGACGAACAGACCAACTTTCTTGTTTTACATTTTTGGGTTCAGGGACCTTCAAAATGTGGGGGAAATGGTTTTGGAACACGGTAATTTTTATCAGGATTCCAATAACTTAGTCTTTGAAACAAAAGTTAATTTTTGCCGTAACTGAGAGATCCAAATAGGTCTCTTTGGATAAAGCGATTTTATTTTAATTAACAGTTAAGAGAAATTAGTCATTGGCCTATTACTAACTAAGGACACCTTTGGAATGTACCGTTCCCAGTTATTAAGTTCATTGCTTGAGTTAACCCTAATTTCAAACCTGTTTTCGTAATTGCTAGACACCGCTAGCGCTAGGTAGATTGGTCAATCAATCAATAATCTTTCTTAAATGAAATCCGATTTGTTTACGGTAAATTGCCGTCTAGATTTCATTGATGTCATTCGATTCTAATTTTATGTGTCATTCGATTGTAATTCTATGTGTCAGGACAATTTTTTTAAATTCTTAGCTTTCTTTTTTTTCGAGTAGTATTTGGCGGTGTAATTTTAAGCGTCTAACGGAAAAATTTGTTCATTTCGATTTTATCAACTTACCCAAATATATGGGATTTGTTGTTTCTCCAGAATTGGCCAGAATCGGCGCTAGAAAGACAATATCAATCCGATTAAGTTGCTTTGGCATACACAATTACCCCTGCAGCTCGATTCTGGTTGTTCCTATAGGAAAAGGAATTAGGAAAAATATTTTCATAGTATTTTTGTCAAAAATATCAATTTCTGGCCTACTGAGAAATCATGTTTGATCTAAAATTTTATAATTTAGGAATTAATTTTTCCGTATCGAAATAGGATAGGAAAAATATTTCCAATTTAATTTTGTTTTTGAAAAAAATTACACTAACTAAAACATTAGAAAAACACATAGAAAAAACATTTTTGTGACAAAATACTATGAAAATATTTTTCCTAATTCCTTTTCCTATAGGAAAAACCAGAATCGAGCTGCTGAGAGTGTTGTGACATTTTGGCTTCTCATAAATTCGTAATTCTAAAATTTGCTAATATTTCCACTGTCCACAGTTTCACACAACAAAACGAGTACTAGGAAATTAGTTTCTTTCTAATTAAAAACAAAACAAAAAAATTTCTTAAGTCATTCTTCATTATGTTCGAAACAAAACAGTTTGCTGATACGCGTCTATATATTACCATAGGCTGTGGTGGATAAATGAATGAGGTATAAAGAAAAACTGAAAATCACTTTTCTCATTATGTATGGATTTTAACTCGTCAGCATAACACAAAAAGCTAATCTCGCATTGAAATAGCTAAGTGAAATATCATGTGTTACGGGTACCGCACACATACCCTTTCTCTACGAATATATACAAAGAGAATTTAACAATTTTTTTTTGTATACTACAACCCTCGGTTTACCGGTGGTGTAGTAAAATACTACGGATACAAAAAAATATAAGCAAAGATGTACCTGAGGCATTTAAAAAACATATCCTAGACGGTATTATATATTAACGTTTTGTCCTATACAATTTTAATGAAACGAGGATTATGTTCTCGAATAACCTTTCACCTACATCATCGATCGCATACGTTTTATTATTGCACCGCAATTTCAAGAGTGTGGAAAAACTTTCTGTATAAGAAGCGCGGCGACTAATCGATTTAGATACGTTCTTAAACATATATAGAAAATGGAAGCTGCTAACAAACTCACTCTCATTGTTTATAGTGCTAATAGGCAAAATATATTACCACAGCAGACCTAATCTTACAACAAAATCTATTTCTATTTATTTTCCATGACTTTGGTTTGCTAGCTGTGTGATGAAAAATTTCGATAAAAAATTTATAAGTTGAATGAAATTGCAATGTAGAGGTACCTTAGTCTCGCAGATAACCCACTTAAACAATGTCGTAATGTGCTGCTGAGTACTTTTGTTGTTGGATTTGTTTCGATTATCGATTTGAAATATCTGTTACGGTTGTTTTTATGTATACAGTGAAATTATTATGGTAAACTACAATATATAGTTTGAGATGGTGCAGGATGGGTGTGCGGATGTGCTGGAAAAATATATAATGAATTAGTTGATTGCGTTGTAATTTAATCATGTGGTGTTGCGGAGATAGTTTATCTTTAAGAAGAAACGTATTTTTGTATGATGATGCTATTTTCAACAATACTCATCATTACAAGGTGAATATTTTGCTCAGGCTATACTAAAATATTGATCCGTTAAAATCGGGACACTCCTTCCTTATAGAAACTTTTATTAAATCTCAGGTGGGTCTACTTTTCGTCAACACTGGTAAAGGCCACCGTAAAGTGATTTGTCCGTAAACCGAATTAGTGATTGCGGCGGTATTTATGACTAAGTGCTATTTTCTATCGATGCTCCTCTGGCAACAAATCGTTTCGCAGATCCAATGTAAACCGTTGTAACCGTTTTCGTTACAATATTAAGTTTCCTATAATTAAAGCAGAATCTCATGCTTGTATGTCCTTCTTCTCACCAATAAAAAGCGGCAATCTCGATAACTCCGGCCACTACTCTTATATCTTTATTGATACTAATTCTTGCACGAAAGACAATTTTCTAGGTGCTTAGCGAATCACTTTTATCTACTATTTATATAGAGAGGGAACATTCTAGATTCGCCTAGATTTTTTTAGAGTCAAATTCAATCGCAGAATGTCACCCAAAAATACCCCAAGTACTAATCCCAAACCCTAGTAGATGTCTCGACTTTCATTAAAAAATATTAGCCCAAGAGACAAACTTTGGTGAGTCATATTTTCTGCCATTGGAACGAAATGGTCATAGGCCGAAACATCACAGAAGTAACAGAGTACGTCGAAATGCAATCACAGAAAGAAACGTATACATGAAAATTTCTTTGTCCAAAGTCAACTAATGCTAAATTATCACACAACGAGATAGACTTTTAAATGGAAAACTCTATTTTTCAGGTGAACGAGATGATGGAGATCTAATTAGCCACACTTCTCTGGGGGCGAAGCGACCCTCTACTTCCCTGTTCTAATTTTCCTCGCTCATGGATCATTTATTTCTAACATATTTAACATAGACTGTGCGTCTTTAAAAATTATCATAGCGCTGGGTTTTGAACAGGTTTTGAATGAAAATTAATGTCTAAATTGCTGGCCCATTGAAGCTAAATAATATTCTTTCCCTTGCCACTGTTGATAAAAATTTAATTTGTTTTTTTAACATTTAGTAAATTTAACGTAATATTTTTGGTCATTAAATCTAGCGGAAGAACTTGGCATGCCGACGATGTGAGTGTACATGGATCCAGCAAAAAAAATCTTCGAAAGAGTTTTCATGTAAACTGCGGAGTAACATGTTTTTTAATCATTCTCTTTTGTCGTTGAAGTATCTGTCGTCGTGTTTGTATTTGAAGAGGTACTCCGGAACTGTGGCAGGTAGTTCGACCAAGCAACGCGTCCATCAACCTTTATTTGTTTGGTTTAATCTAATGTTCCGCATGATCATAATTTTGTTTGGGCCGGCTTTGTTGTCACTGTGATATCTGCTTTCTGCATTCAATGGTTTACGCTTTTTAACTACGAGGCATTTCTGAATCATGCACACCATTTGTGTGAACCGAAACTGTCCCAAATGCATACATTCGCCTCAAACCACTGGAACGATCAATGGAGTCTATTTTACGTCTGAGCTGTATTTTGTCGGCCTAATTTGGAGCGCCTTAAATGACGAAATATCATTAGCGAACAACAGTATTGTCTTCGTTTTTCTCATGTTCTTCTTAGCGTATGCACGGATTTTCTTGAAACAGTTTATTGCTTACTATAGAAGCCTTTTTAATCACAAACTAAGTTTATTTTCAATAACTGATATCTCTGGAACACTTCCCTAGCTAATTGTAGATGTACTGACTGCAACTACTGCAACTGGATCGCATATCTTGACTTCATTACAAATCCGCAATACTTCGGTCTAATATCTGAACCACGCAGAGACCTCTCAGAAATTAAAAAAAAAATAAAAACGCAAATTAAATAAATAAAACTCGGAGTTCAGCCGAAATTCGTCTACCGAAACTTGAGGATTGCAACAAACAATTATAACCGAGAGAGGTGCCTTAGTGCGCGCATCCATTCGAATTCAAACAACGCAAGACTTTGGTTTCGAAACCGGATGCGGGCACCGCAAACACCACGCCGCAATTTATTTTATTTAAACAACAGCCACGAAAGCGGAAACCACCAACCCATAATGAAAATAACCCCCCAAAAAAATGTTGGGGCGAGACCAATGCGCACCAAGGTCGCGTGTACGACCAGCGTTTTGGTGCTCGATCACAATTTTTAAATTTAAATAAAATATTGAAATTTGAAAATAAATTTAAATAAATACCAAATTGAAATTAAATAAAAAAAAATAAAATAAATCGAACCTTAAATAAATCAACAAAAATTCTGTTGCAACCTTGGGCGGTCGTCATGTCACAGGCGAATTTGCCCCACCCGAACCGTTGCGGCTTGGTTATGCCGTTACCCGGACCGTTGAGCGTCTTCCGCCGTAACGGTAAATAAAACTCGAAATGCAGGGCGTTGGCTCGCCGATCCGTAAATAAAATGGGGTGGCCTCACCTGACCACCTATAAGTAAACGGTTGGGCACGGGCTCGCCAAAACCCTTATATATTTTAATTTTGGTGGGTTACCTTTTTGCCTTTGGATACTGCTTTTTTGGTAAATTAACATAAATCCAACGTTGAGCGTCTTCCCGCCTATATAAATTGGTTGGGGTATTATTGGGCGTTGTCTCGCCAACCGTAAATATATTTTTTGTTGTTGGGTTTCGGCCGTTAACCAAAAAATGTCGGGCGTTGTCCCTCCGAAAACCGTAGAATTTGAATAGCCTCACTTGGCCACCGCATATGTTGTGACACACCTGTGCCGTTATACAATGTGAAGGGCCCACGTTAGGCCGCTCGTAAGATATGTCGACGACGACAATGAACAGTAGCGTGCCGTTTCGTTATTCAGCGCCACAACAACACGTGGTGGGTATTTTAATTATATGCTGAATTAGTAATGAAACGGCGCAGAATTTGTATATTCTATTTTCTCTTTTCAATTTATTTATCCAGTCAATAAATAACTGAAATTTATATTGATTACGAAAAATCAGTTCTTACCAACAAAAAAATTTATTTTTCATTTTGGCTTTTGTACACATCGGAATTATTCATGAAAATTCCAAAAAACTCAGATTTCATTGGGAGAGCAAAAAAAAAATGAATGTAAAATGGATTCACTATACTTTACAAAAGTTCGACAATATAAAGTTTAATCATTCCCAATGAAATTTCAACAACAAATTCTTAATCACATAAAAAAAAAATATGGCTCGAATATCCAATACAATATTCCAAAAAAACCAATTCTTCTCTTTTTACATTCAAAAACTTAACTTTAATATTTTTCAAAATTCCAATCAAGACTGACTGAAAAAAAATTCTCGCACCAAAAATAGCACGATGCAGAAAAACAATATTTCTTTTATGTGCCTCTCGCTCAAAACAAGAAACACCTAAAAAAAAATTTTATGCATCGTACTTGCTCGTACGCACGCATAAGGACATACATTGGTCTCGCTCTAAAAATCGATATTCGGTGATGCTGTAGTAGTTCAGCAATTTAAATTGACACACCTCAAAACAACAAAAAAAAAACCGCACATTAAATTCTCATTGAATTACTTATAGTATTGCTATCCACTCATAGATGGCAATGCTATAACGATCAACAGCGAATTTAAAATTAATAAATTGAAAATGGGGAAGGAAATGTTATGACCAATGAATCGTAACATATCTTGCCTTGGCTTGTTTGTCAACAGGGATCAATGCGGAACATCATCCATAGTAATAAGTTTCACTGTGCCATCACCCTAAGGATCCCATCATGCCATACTAAATGCGATAATTTTATCTAGGGTAACAGTGGTACCATATTTCTTTATCCCTCCCTTTTAACTACTTTCGGCGATTGCATTTTCAAAAGTTCTTTAACAAAGTTGTTGGTATCGATTTTTGAATGTCCCATTCTGAAACCATAACAAAGTTTGGCCAAGTCATCAGCCCGTGTAATTGTCTACTTTAATTTCACGCACTTCCACTTTCCCGTAGTGTCTAGCATATATATGGGTCTATAACAAACACGAAAAATTCGGTTAGGATGTCAGAATGAGATGCCTTTTAGTGACCTATTTTTCTGGAAGCCTCGACCAATTCAACGATCGCAACAGCTGGTAATTCTTATTCTTTTTTTGCGGAAACAATGAAGATATTCAAAATCGCATTGTTCACAACATCTAGGCAAGTAAAGGGGTTAAACTGGCCTTATTTCACTTCTCTCTTGGTCTCAGCATGGTCCTCAGCATCCAGTCAGCATTTCTGTTGCCCATTGAGACCCTTTCATGAGGAGTAATTTCGTTAAATTCACATATTATAGTCTTTTAGAATTGGATGCTATCTATTTTAACCCTGCGAAACCAAGCTCTTTCCGGAAACTATTTTGAGTGATGATTTTTCTTATATCAATTACCCAAATTGTATCTTTGCAGTTTCTAGATTATTCTTGTACGGGTACGGGGCCATATCTGCTCTACCTTCATACACAGTATCATGTATTTCAGACACTCAAAATTAACCATAACATGTTGTCCGGCGTTGTCCTCTTCCCCAGCAGGTCGATTCTGTTTTTCCGTAGGAAAAATATTTACGTAGCGTTTTTGTCAAAATTATCATTTTCTGGCCTACTGAGAAATCATGTTTGGTCTCAATTTTTATAATTTAAGGCTATCAAAAGTATATAGGTATCAAAAAATGATTCGCGAATCAAACCAATCAATGAGCGTCATTATTGCTCATACAGTCTTGGCCAAAAGTATTGAGCACCCATGATATCTTACAATTTTTTTGGGAGTATCAATTTAAAATAAATTGAAACAATTTTTATAGGTTCACATTACTATTTATTTATATAAAATTAATATTTTGTGGGCCCATCCTTTGCCTTAATTATGGCTTAATTATCTTTTGGGTAGAGAGCTTACACGTTTTTTACATTCTGCGGGACGTATGGTGTTCCATTCTTGGTGCAGACAGCGTTTTAGGTCTTTTCTGTTATTTATTGTGTAGTATAAACTCCATAACGGTTCTTTGGGGTTCAGGACCGGGGACTGGGCAGGCCACTCCAGAACCTCAATGCCATTTTCTCGAAACCATGCCATTGTGCGGGCAGATTTATGACATGCGCGTTATCCTGCTGGAATTTAACGCTATCCACGTTTCTATCACCAAAAAGTGTTAAAAATGAGGGCAGCAATGCAGATTCTAGGACGTTTATATATTTTTAAGAGTTCATATGGCCCTTACACACGAACATTTCACCAACTCCAGAATTAGTCATGCAGCCCCAGACCATTAAGCTGTCCCGCCGTATTTTACGGTTGGTCCCACACACTCTGGACTAAATGATTCACATACCCGGCGACGCACAAAAGGCACACCAGGTGTACCAAAAATCTGAAATAAAGAAAATGTAGAGACGGAAAACTAAAATATTTGTATCGATGAATTTTATTTTAAAATCATATTATTTAATATTGTTAGGGCATAGAATTGTCAACTTACTTCAAAGTTTGATTCGTCTAACCACACGATATTTGACCATTCTTCTTCGGTGAAACTTTGGTATGTTAAGGCCCATTTATACCGAGCCTTCTTGTTTTTCGGAGAGCCGTGGTTTCTTCCTGGCTTTACAGCCTTTCAAACCAGTTTCCTGAAGCCTTCTGCGAGTGGTGCGAGCAGAGATTGGTTTATTAATTTCTACTGGCAACTCAGTAGCGAGGTTTGAAGAAGCTTTTTTCGTATTTTTTAAAGCTTCTCTCACTAATTTTCAGTCGTCACGGTATGTGGTGATGCGTTTGCGCCCGGTTCTCTACCTATTACTGTGTGATCCACTAGCGGTGAATCGCTTAAGAGTATATTGCACAGATCGGCGTGAACATTTCACAGTTTTAGAAATCTCTACTTGTGATTTCCCTTACTCATGCAGAAGCTGGATCTGCACACGTTGTTCTAAACTTAACTCTTTTTATTTCGGCATATTGCAATAATTGCTGCGTTGCTTTCGCAAATCCCGCTTAGCTTTAATATTAGAGGCCAATTTTGGTTTCAGCAATATTTTTTTATAAATTTCCAGTAACGAAAATAATTGTTCATCATATTTGGCGAATTTATAAGTAGTAATTAAAGTAGAGTTGGCTTTTAAAGAAAACTAAAAAAAAGATTTTCATAAAACCGATTCAGATTACAATTACTACTGACATAAAAGCCAACTATGATGAACAATTATTTTCCATTACTGGAAATTCAAAACAAATATTGCTGAACGCAAAATTGGTCTCTAACATTAAAGCTAAGCGGCTAATATCACTAAATTTAACAAATCAAAACACCAAAAGTGGACTAGATCACTGAATGTGTACACAATAAGCGAAAGTAGCGAACTGACGAATAAATACAAAATGGAAGAATAACAAATTTTATTGCACCAGAAGGTTTATTGCCACACCTGCGTTGTGAGTCACTGTTTTTAGTCCTTTTTAGATGTCGAAAAAATAATAAACAAGCAAAAGGGGTCGTTTTCTGTTCTGTCGTGTTCGCCCCAAATTTATAGGGTGCTCAATACTTTTGGTCAAGGCTGTAATTTGTTTTTTTTTATTATGTTGGATGCTTGCAATCAAAATTTGCCCACGGTTAAAATTATTTCATCTCGGGCGGGGAAATTTGTATATGATTCTAATGGTTTGATTGGCTTTTGATTCGCGAATCATGTTTTGATCGCATACGTGAACCTGTCTTTACAAAACATTTTTTCGTATCGAAATTGGATCGGAAAAATATTTTGTTTTTGAAAAAATTTACAGCAGTTGTACCATAGTACGCCAGGAAAAACATTTTTGCGACAAAAATGCTATGTACATATTTTTCCTATAGGGAGGGCCAGAATCGACCTGCAGAACATACTATGCCTCTCGGCTGTTTTTGAAATGTTTCCGTAATTTGTTGCTTATCACCGAAGTTTTGGACTGTCTATGTTATTTGTATTTGTTGTTATATGCTTTACATTTTCCCTGAGAAAGTAAGTTCAGCTTAACCAGGACGAGAAGTTCCTTACCCTTTTCGTTTGTTGCGAGAAATCCATCGAATCCAACAGAAATTTGAAGGAACATTACTTATCGCCTTAAAAATGAAAATTTCTACCTAAAAATATTTTTAAAGGAAACCGCACTAACGGCCTTCACTACGCTCATAGAATAAAATATGTCACTTGCAATAATATTATCCATCAGTCTGACATAACTGTTTTGAGGAAGTCGAAAATTATATTGTGTGGGTCTATCATGTCTAGGGTTAAATTTTTATTATTTCTTAGTTGGAAAAACAAAATTATTTCAGCAACATTTTTCCAACAATTCAACACAATGTCATAAGAATTCGTTAAAAAAGTAACAAAAAGTTGTCAAAAGAATATCAACCCGAAACTTTTTACGGGTTTTTTCTTCAATGTTTTGTATTTACAACAAATTTTCCAGACGTGATCAAATCGTTTCTATATACACCGTACATTACCACATTCAAGTGCCAATTTTCAAGGAGAATCCCATCACCCAGAAAATGTACATAAACTTGGGATGTATATACGTGCCAAATCTCTTGTTAATCTACATCAAGTTGATCTTCAGATCTTATTACATATTGTTAATACATTCTCTATGCTTTAGTTTTACAGTACGTTGTAATTAATAACGGGGGTAATTTATCATTACCGTTAAATAAAAATCAATATTATGCAAACAAAATCCAAAAATAATTTTAATTTTCACTTATACTGAAAAATGTAATTAAAATCAAATCCAATCCAATGTTTTGTTTGGTGCACTATGGATACGTACTGGACTGGACGTATATAAATGTCCATCCAATTTAAACTGTCAAAATAATCAATCACTATTAATGAAAATTGACATAACTCTCGCGCGGTACCCTTGAAATAAATGTTAATGTTTATCGTCATTCGTACAAATAATTGATTTTTGATTTATGTTCGCCGGGTATCACATTTCCGAAGCGGTACAAAAGCCTTCGTATACGCCACAAATCAATAAAATCGTAACAATTTCATTTTGTATTATTTATATAAATACGAATTACGTGCGCCTGGTTTGGTTGCGCATCATTCCAGTTTATTCGGTTTATGTGTAACAGGCCATTCTCACCTCCCAAAAATCATGTTAGTTTCCGATATGGCAACACTATTTATGTATTCAGCATATACTCACGAGTTAAATTTATATTGTATCGCGTGTGACACGATGATGGATTTAGCTTTTTGTTTGAAAAATTGTTTTCGTTGTTGGTGCGTTTTATCTATACTGGCATTCTGTATAAAGCTTTATTGATGATGGGCTTTTGTTGTTGCTGCCGTATGTGTTTAGACGATAGAAAAACGGAAATGTTGACGTAACATATTTACAAAGTGGGAATTATATTATAAAGTCGATTGGAGGTGAGCTTTGGGAAACATATGTTATGTAATCTTAAAGAAATATGAAAATAAATACATTAAACACTATCACCCATGCTACGGTAATTTAGTTTTAAATTTTTCGTTATTTCGAAAGATCGACTCGTTGCCTGGATCTTGTAACTTCTATCTTAAACCTTTTATCTCATACCTTGTAACTTGTACCTGGCACCTTGCATCTTGTACCTTGTAACTTCTACCTTGTACTTTGAACCTTGTACGTTGTACCTTGAACATTGAACGTTGAACCTTGGACCTTGTACGTTGGTGTTTGAGCCTTAGACCTTGTACTTTTGTTCTTCTTTCTATCTTGTTTATAAATGTAACTTGTATTTTGTAACTTATACCCTGTACCTTGGGCTTGCACATTGTACCTCGAATATTGTAATTTACCTAACTTGTGCCTTGGGGCTTGCACCTTGCATCTTGTAAATGTCATTCGTACTTTATACCTTGTACCTCGTACTTTGTAACTTGTACCTTGTACTTTGTACGTTGTAACTGGTTGCTTGTACCTTTTACGTTGTAGAATGGTAAGCAACTCGTGCCAGGAAGTTTATCTCAGCCTCAACTCAGAGAAGATGCCTAAAATCTGTTTACAAACAGTAGGAAAATTGAATTTCCTGTGCAAGAGTTTCAAGATCAAAAACAGAACTTGTATAACGCTGAATAAAATTCAGACTACGTCTAAGCGCTCTGAGCAGCGTCTTGGATCGAAGTTCTAGAACCATCAAACTAGAAATATTAAATCAAATAAAAGTAAGGAGGCCAGGTCGAAGCCGTATCATGATGAAACTAAATCTGACAAATGAAACTGTTGAATTTCAAGACTTGATGATAAAGTTATGAATTTTCAGAGAAATTTGTCGATCATGATTTCCGGGTGAATAAACTATTCTCTTTCACGCATCTATATGATACATTGTTCTACAAGGACTGAAGCTGGAGCAATCTAGCATAGGCTTACACTCCGCATACCCCGTACAATTTATAAGTTATAAGTTGAAAATTTTCGCAAACGAGATCTGCACAACACATGAAGATACAAAAAAAAAACTGAGAACTTCATATAATCTCAGCCGACCCAATATTGTATTGTACTCTGACACGTAGTTGCTATTTGCTTTATAAAAACTAGGCAAGGAAAACAAAACTACTTTAATGTAGTCCGCCGGCCACACTTTCCCTTTAGGAAATGAGGCCGCTGATGTCTCCTAGTAGAAAGTTGACCTTCACTGTCCCGAATTTGGAATAACCCAGAGCGGTTTAGAATAGTTTCAAGCGATTCAGAATAGTTTAGATCGGTTTAAAGAGGTTTAAAGCAGATTAGTGTGGTTTAGAGTAGTTTAGAGCGGCATAGAGCTGATTAAAGCCATTTAGAGCGTTTTTGTAGCAGTTTAGAACGGGTTAGAGTAGTTACAGTGATTTAGAGTAGTTTAAATCAATTTAAGAGTGCTTAAGTCAGTTTAGAGTAGTTTAGAGTGGTTTAAACCAGTTTAGAGTAATTTAGAGTGGTTTGGACCAGTTTTAAACTGTTTAGAATATTTTAAAGCGGTAGTGAAATATTAGAGTAGTTTAAAGCGATTTAGGGCGGTTCCGAATCAGCTCTTACATTAGATTCGTTTAAGGCAATTTAGGATCATATATGGTGGTTTAGCGGTTTAGAGTAGTTCAACCCGGCTTGTAGCAGTTTATAGCCGTTTTAGAATAGCTTAAAGTGATTTAGAGCGATTTAGAATAAATTGGCGGTTTAGAGCAGTTTAGAACGACTTTGAGCAGATAAAGTGGATTTGAACATAGAGAAGTTAGAGCGAGATAGAATGGTTTAAGCGGTATTAAACGGTTTTGAATTCATTCCTCTGTTTATGGTAGTTTGGGACGACTTATAGTGGATTAAAGCAGTTTAGAACGGTTTAGAGAAGTTTCAGTGGTTTAGTGTAGTTCAACAAAATTTAGTGTAGTTTCTAAAACAGTTTAGAGTTATGTATAGCGGTTTAGTCCAGTTTGAAGTAGTTTAGAGTGGTTTGGACCAGTTTTGAACTGTTAAGAACAAAGTGGGGTAGATTAGAGCGATTTAAAGAGGTTTAGAACTATTTAGGGCATATTAGAGCTGTTTTAAGCGGTTTAGAATAATTAAGGGCGGTGGTAAACTGTTTTGAGTCAGCTTTCAGGTTATAACGATTTAAGGCGATTTATATTTAGACCATATTCTGGTGCTGGATAAAAACTTAAAAGCTTTAGAACAATTCGATCACTAACCTTTATCGTTCAAAAGGATAAACCAGATTAAGAAGTTAGTTCTAATATCTAATCAATTTATTCTAGTAAACCTAAAACTCAACAATCGTGAAGTTAATTAAAGTTAAGTTATCGGTCAATGCTCATTGGCTATCGCTCAATATTGTCGCGATCGTTATTGTTCCATAAAAATTTGTTGTTATTAAATCAAATTCGTTATCAAAAGTGATCGTATAACTAATTCCAAACTTTATTGACTTTTGATTGGTTCTAACTCATTTAGAATTTCATTGAGTGAAATTTAATACTTAGTGATTTAAATTGTCGCCATCGTAAAAAACTGATCTTTTCCATAAGATCGCGAATCACTTTTTTATTTGGGAGAGAAGGCAAGTCAATGCGGGCGAGACATAATTCATGCGTTGGCCTTCCTATATAAGAACTAATTGAGTTAAATAATTTTTTAATTTAACTATAAGACACTTTCGCTGAACAAGTTACCTAAATTATTTTCATTATAAATACAAAACATTATTTAACTGATGATTAAAAATTTGTGGTTCTATATGTTAGGCGATCACGATCACTAAAAATTGAAAATTGTCCTAAAAACTACTTGATCTATTAATTTTGTGTTAGAGGTGCAATACCGATCGTACGGTGCTTCCATGATCAATTTTTAAATTTATTTGATCTCTAAATATGATCGTTAAGAAAATGTCATTATAGGTAGATTAAAAATTGTCAGATCTATACATGGTTTGTTTTAAAATCATATTTTTAAACAATTTAATCCGTTTGGCATTGGCGATGACTGCGCAATCAGCTACCATCATTAGTTTCAGAAAATAATCTGAAATAAGATAAATTTCAGTTAATAATTGCCGTGTTTCTTGACGCTCATTGATCCGGATTAGTTCAAATTTTATATGGAAAACATGATCCAAATTTTGTTTTAGATTACAAATTTTGATTTTAAATCTAGCAAGCGCCTTTGAGTTGTTTCATGAAACATGAACTGAACTGGATCAGATCAAGCGTCAAGAAAGACAGCTAATGTTAAACCTCTTTAAAAGCACTTCTGAAATATGGGCTAAGCGAAGATCGTGAAATGCGATCATTACGTTTGTATCAAATTGATTATTTAAAGTTGAATCAGAATTTTAAAAAAAATTGATCTCCTAATCTGTCGATCACAAATGCAACATTGTGCCAGATTAAAGAATTTGTTCTAACATCTAATAATTTTTTGTCGAATAAATCTAGAGTTAGTCACGATCGTTAATTAAAATTCAGTCGGTTCACAACGGCCACCGCTCAACATTCGCGATTATTATTATTCTACCAATTTTGATGATATTTTGCCAAAAATGACCCCGCTCCCAGTTCAAAGCTGCGATGATCGTTCACAATTTTTATGATAGTCATGTACCGTAATTTTAGATTAAAGAAGGTCCGCCGTGCTTCAAATTCAACAATTCGGGCCGTACGAAACGCACACAGATGATCGAAGTGGTTTTTAATTAGTATTTGATTTAACAAACCGATCCTACTAAAAATAGGAAATTCTTGGACTCGGCCCCTGAGATGAGACAGAGATGATTATCCTCGGTTAAACAATTTGAACAGATTAAAAATTTCAATTACACTCAATAATTATTTCGATCGCTTCTATTCGAGTTTTGACTTAGCTAAAAAAAATTTGATTATTTAAAATTTTGTAATGAACTCATAATGAAATAATTATTTTTCAAATGAACTAGTAAAATTGGCCTCTTACATGAAATATTAATTCAAAACAATTCATTAGAGCAGATGTCCAATCACACATCATAACAAAATTCCACTGAAATCCGTTTACGTAGGCCCCTATATGACACATGTGTCGGTCACCATTATATCACCATCTTTCATAATGGTAAATTGTTTTCAAATTTTATTTTATCTGATTTATGAGACGACCCCTAAATATTTTTTTAGTCAGATGCAGAAGATCGTAGGATCGTATGATCAGATTTGTAAACTAATTTGATCTCTAAATAGGATCAATAAGAAAATACCCTAATATTTGAATTGTTAAATCTATCATTGGCCTTTTCTGAAGTAGTAGCTTATTAATTGGGTGTCACCTATGATCACAAGATTCGATCATCACCCTTGTACCTAATTTAACATTAAGTTTTTTGTAATATTTCGAGCATCATTGTTACGTTACTTACATATCATAGTCAGACGCACAAGATCGTCCTCCATGTTGAAGATCACTCGCAAGGTCGCGCGATTGTTCTAGTCACATATTTAACATTCAATTATTGATCTTAATTCCTAAAATATCTTTTTAGTTGTGAAATTGTCATAGATCTGTAGTTTATTGCGTTGGTGATCACTCACGATCACCCACGATCATTAATTTCAGAAAATATTATTAAATCAGATTTAAAATTCAATTTGGCCATATTTCGAGAAATGATGATCAGTTTTAACTTTTTACGATCGCCCGTCACTAATCACATATTGTTCACCAAGGTGTTAATTTTCCTTGAACAAAATACAAACAAATTAAGTCATAACTAAAATATCGTGACTTGCTATTTCTCGCACAAACACTATAACTCTCTAATTTGATTGCTATTTTGGTCGCTTCATTTTCACATGTCACCGATGACTTGTTACAAACCGACAAAATTATACATTAAAATATTTTATTTTAATGTTCTCGAAATGATTTGCCAAAATTAGAACAGCGGTCAATAAATTCGCGGAAATGAGAAATGACTTTGTTGGCCGGTACTATTTTGTTGATATAGTGGCAATATGGAAAATCATACGAAATAATACGAAATATCAAAATAACCACCTACACGACTGCTAATGTACTAACACATTTTCTAAATTACGACTAACGTAGAGAAAAATCGTGTTGCGCGCAGACGCGAATACTCGTTTTCATTGTAAATTGCATCGCACTTTTCATATATATTTTCGAGTACGTCTAAACTTTCATAATCATAATAAAAACCATAAAGAAAAGTTTTTCCGAAATGAAAAATCAAAACATTAAAAGAAAAGACGCGCGCGGTGAGAGCTCAGTAGCAGTCACAAACTTTTACTTCCATCAAGAGTTACAATGAACGTGGTGTTTTCCATTCACATGAAAAATTTAAATTTATTTACTTTTCTTAATTAAAAACAATTGAACATTTAACAACAACAAATTTTAATTAAATTTTATTATGTATGTGCGTGCGTGTGTGTGTTTGTAAAGAATCAAATCGATGTGCCCCCGAAGCGGAGAGCGAGAGTGAATAAATAGATTTGTGTTTGAATTCCGAATGAAAACAATAAAGTTTTTAAATTTTATTACATTTTCATGAAAATTATATTTGTTGTTGTATATATATATACTCAGTCAGTGTTTGTTGTAAAGTCGAAAGATGTGCGCGCTTTAATATACCGTGGAGCTAAAGTTACTAAACCGAGACGGGATAAAAAGAAATTAAGTCAATTCTTTATATAGATTCGAGTGTGTATTCCGAGTGCCAATTAAATTTTTCCTTGAACTTGGTTTTAATATATTAAACTTTTTGATGAAAATTTATTTATGTGAAATGAGATTATAACCAAAAAATAAAAAAAAAATTTAAAAATAATACAAAGCATAGTGGAAAAACAACAAATCGGAAAAATCAATTTATTTCATTGTGTTTGTGTGCCCTAATAACCGACTTTTTCATTTCGAGTACATTATATTATGTATGTACATGAAATAACATAACATAAAATTTCCCCTATATTTTTCCAGGCTTTGGAAAATTGTCTTTATATAATTACATATATATGTATGGTATAGTGGGTGTATATGGTGTGCTAATTGTTATTGAAAACTACTTAGCGCTGTAAATAACCTTTAAAAAATAAATAATATTACAAGATGAAATTAAGACGTCCAATTAGTAATAAAAACCATCGATCGATGTCAACGTCACAATCGCATGGTGGTGCCCTATACTATATTGTTGAAGTGCCGCGCGAGGAATATGAGTATGATGCGAAGCGGAGGCATAGGTACGCGCGTGGTTTTTTATAAACGGCGTTTCCTTAAAACACTAATTTTCCTAAGTCGGAATAAATTTTTAATCAAACTTTTGTTTTTTTTTTGCTTCTATTTTCAGTACTGAATCAGGATGGGATAATCCATTCCGGCCCGGTGGTGATTTGTCTAGGGAAGCTGATGAAATTGTTAATTTGATAAAAGGTAAATATGTTTTTTTGTAGGAAATGTTTATTAGCTAAGTGTCTGGGTGATAAAAATAAATTTTTAGTGATATGTTATCGCTTGCATCTTTATATATAAAATTTGATATGACGGCTTGCCTCGCGGGATTTGTCCTATAATTTGTATCTTTCAAATGTGATGTTATATTGGATGAAACCAGACTGAAGCAGAATTTATTGATATTGAAATAATTCGTTGCTTATTTTTTCCGCTTTCGAACCGTTGATAAAAACCGTCGAATAATTAGCATTTAATTCTACCTACTAAATTTGAATAACCTTCTGTACAGGTCCTTTCCAATAATAAAATGCGTAGTTAACAAAATAATCGATAAACTACAATTTGATCGAAAGTAAATTGTTCGAAAGTTAACTAATCAAAAACAAAAAATGTAAGCAAAGGGAATAAATATTAGAAAGTACATCGTGCTTATCAATAGCCAATATAACAAATGGTCCAAATATTAGATAGCTTAAACTGTTCCGGGTTGGGTCTACGCAATTCTACTTGTTTCAAAAATCACTTAACGAACTTCTTTTTTTTTTTTCAGAATTAACAAAGCAAAACATTGTATTGTTGAAAACTAGGTGTTTTAAAATTCGATTAGCATTTTTCATTCTGCTTGGATGATACTCCGATTCATATACTGGAAAATATTTTAAAAATAATTTAGATTTTAAATAATATTTGGATAGGGAAAGCTGAGAAAATTTTAAAGGTTGTTTGAGATATCCACTCAATTTTTTTTATTTGAAAAAATCTTACGATCTCAGTGATGTCATCGCCACGCGAGGTATATCCTTGCTGGGTTGCACATAGCGCCGTCCTGTTTGAACCCCATATCGTCAGTATCAATATCATCCAGTTTAGGCCACAAAAAGTTGCTTATCATCGACCAGTTATGACAATGCCAGTTTCGTTTTGGATGAAGTATATGGACCGAAATCCATACGAAGTAGTAACTTTCTGGTAATGCATTTAGGGCTGATGTATCTCGTGTGAATTGATATCGACCTAAATCCGACAATTTTACTTGTTCACACATCCATTCATTCAATAATGAATCCCGTTGCTAAAGATGATTTTTTGGCGAAATTTTGGCCACTTCCGGCCGCCCCAAAACCAAATCAGCGAACAAACGGCATTGCTTATGATCGTTTACCTTAAGTTTCTCGGTCAGTTGGATCTTCTACGGGTGCAAACCAAAGGCCCGACTCAAAATTCGTCAAGTTGATGTCGCAGAAAGGTCAAGTTCTTGTGAGCGACCAGAAATTGATTGCCACGGGTTCTGTACACTCTCCGCCCAGCAGCGATTTGAATAATCAAAGAGTGCACTGACTGTCATTTTTATGGTCCCGGCTGTTAGCTAATATGTTGCACAGTCATATAAAGCACTAAGTTCTCATTGTACAAGCTTAAAACGGTTCCGGCTGATAAAGCTGTAGTTCCGCCTGTCTTCAAATGGACCCAGCTGACGAAACCACTGGTTTCGGGTGACATTGTTTTTGTTCCGGACGAAAGTTTATATGTTGCACAACCATCTAAAGTACATTGAGCAGGCTTGTAATAATCCCGGGTGGTAAAACTCTGGTTTCGGCGGGTTTTAGGTTTCGACTGGCCCCATATTGGTTCCGTCTGACATTGTGGTGGTTATGGCTGACTGTCATGATTCCAACTGAACGATTATTGCTACAGAACCATCTAAAGCGTATTGTGCAAGCTACCAATGGTTCCGGCTTATAAAACTTTGATTCCGGGTGGCTCTTAATTGTTTCGGCTGACTTAATATTAGTTCCGGTTGACATAAGTCAGAGAGAGCACAATGATGCACAATGCCTTGTGATAATTGTGCCGTTCATGGTTTGATTCCCGCTGATATGGCTGCGGCTGGCTTTATGTCCCGACTGTAAACCCAGATAGTGCATGTATTGTGGCTTTATATGGTTCCGACTGAAAAATCAGATGGTGCACAATGTTGCACAATGTATTGTTGTGGTTCCGGCGGCTGCACGCTTATATGTTACAAATCCATCTAAAGCGCATTGTGCTCATTGAGCAAGCTCTAAACGGGTCCGACTGATAAAACTGTGGTTCTTATTATATATTATTATATTTTATTATATATTATTATATTTTTTTGATGAATGCTTTAAATTCCAAGAATTTATTGCAGTGAGTCCCGATTTTAGTAAAACTCATTTGGGAAGTCTTCCGGTTGGGTCTTGGTGCCTAATTTGATAATCCCTAGCTCGAGAGATTTTTTTCAAAAATCGATGAAAGAATTTTCAAGAACCAGAAAGCGATTTAAATAAGATATACTTTTGGAATATTTCGTTTGTAAGGAGTCATTCGACGATGCTAAAATGTTTTTAAAAAATTAAAATTTTAATTGGTTAAGGAAGTTTTGGGAGTCGATAAATCTGGGTCGGGTTACATGTTTTAAATTTTTCTTGGCGCGAACGGTTTTGATTAAAATCGGTGAAGAAAGGTTTTTGCGTGCCAAAAAGCAATCGAGATATGTTGAGATTTCAGAAAAATTCGTTTAAAATTTTGTTACGGAATGGTTTAACACCGTTCCGCAGATGTATCTAAACACACAGAGGCCTCTCACGGTGATTTTACAGACTAGATCTCAGGCTTTTGGGTCGTGTGGAAATTGAGGCTTGCGTGTTCCTGGCCTGCACCGTGGACCAGAATAAAATAAAAGTAAAAGCAAATTATAAAAAACTGAAATTAAAATGAGGGACACCAGAATTCGTCGAACGAAATTTGAGGAACTGTAATAAATTTAATAATAACCGGGTGCATCTACCCAGAGACGATCGGTTGAGTGACAAGTACCCACTCTGATAAAGAGACCTCCGAATGACCCATCGACCCCGAAAGGCCGATGCCCAACCACATCAAAGCAGCATTAGAGGGTAGAAACATCCCTTCAACAGACCAGGCCTCTCTTCACCAGCTAATCCCCCACAATTCACACTTCGACAGCATCAGACCGCCGAAGTGCCACAGGGAGACCGTGTAGATTTTACGGTCGTCCCCGAATGGACGACACATAGGCTGGACTCGCCACTCCGACCCTGTGGATATCTTGCCAAAGGGATGATGGGGAATGACAAGCCCAGCCTGCAAATGTGATACCGACACAGCATGAAATCTCCCCTTCCACCATATCCATCCGAAAAATTTAGTACAACACATAAAAAAAAAAAATACCCAGGTTAATACTGGGTCAAAATAAAACCAAAAAAAAGAGAATCAGGCCGAATGCAAAAAATTATACGCCGTGCGGTTTTGATTTATTATTCAAATATAATAAAAAAAAAATGTTTGGCCCAACGGGAAAATAAAAATAAATCGGACCAAAGGATCGAACGTAAAAAATTTTGAGGGCGAAAAAAAATGAACAACAAAAAATGGTCGCGGGATCAATTTTGGCGAAACCAACGTGTATCAAGTACGCGCGAAGCAACCGTTATTCGGCACTTGACTACACAGTATATTTAATAGAAATTGAAAGATTAAAATAATCTTGATTTTACTTTAATCAAAAAAAAAGAAAAGCAATACAATTTTGAATGAAAAAAATAAAAATAAAACAAACAAAATTGTACCTTTGTTGATCTTCAGCAAGGTCCCACTGAAAAGGGTTGGGCATCTTCCCACCTTTAGTAACAATGATACAAGTGCCCTCGTCAATGTTGGGCGTCATCCCGCCTTTGGTAGATATAATAATACGGCTGGCCTCGGATGGCCACTCTAACCGAAATTCCGTTGGGCGTCTTCCCATCTTTGGTAGAAATAATATTACGACTGGCCTCAATTGGCCGCCGGATCAATCGAAAGGGAAGTGACCTTAACTGGTCACCCGCACACTAAATCCAACGTGGCGAGACGTCCGCCGGTAGATGGAATGGCATTGGTTTACCACTCGAGCGTTGTGGTGTTCCACACCGATAACCACCCTCAAATAGCCGGTTGGCCACCCGTTGGCTCGCCGAAAAAACCGTAAAATATAACGTGGGGCGTCTTTCGCTAAAACCATAGAAAAAAAATTAATATATCGCATTGACCACCAAAGTAAACTGTTATTGAACAGAAAAATAAAAATACCAGGAAAAATTTCACGATTCCAATGATGGCGGACTTACAGGAATCTTATCGAAAATAATGCCAAAAACACTTAAAGTTTCAAAAAAAAAATAACCTTCCACCTGCAAAAATAGATTATTTATTTTTTCCTCACCACATTCACAAATTAATAACCGATTTTTTTTTAATTTAATGTCTACTTTACAAAAAAAAACTTATAATTTTGTCACATTCAAAATTCAAAATCAGACTTCTCTTATTTTTTTTTTACTTTTAAACAAACTTATTCAAAATTCCTAATTCTTCTTTATTTTTTCCAAACTGAACTAAAGCAAAAAAAATTCTCACACCAAATAGTCTAGAAGAATATTTTTCCGTTGTGCCTCTCGCTTTATTTTTTTTTTGTGCGCGTCTCTACCCTACCCATTCCTACCGCGCATCAATCGCACACACCAAAACGAGAAACACTCAAAAAAATATTCCTCTATAGTTTAGCCATTTGCACCCATGCACAATGTCCACATTGGTCTTGCTCCATAATTCTCTCGCAGGGGTGGGCAAAACATAAAACAGAATATTAAAGCCCATGCACAATGCATAACAATTTTAAATTTAATGTCATACTACAGATGGCAATGCCATCCGTAAAATGCATCAATCAAACGACTAAAATTTGAAATTAAAAAAAATCGAAATAAGAACGAGAAACGAGCAATGTTATGACCGTGGAATCGTAACAGGTTCTTGCAGTAGAGCCTGAGTCATTTTTCCAGTCTTTCGGCTCGAACGACCAGAAGTGATGGCAGTAAGTTCTGCTGTTTCTGGGATAAATCGTTTAGAAGTTCAGATCTAATTTTAAATATTTTTCCGTCTCCGTGTATGAGAAAGTTTTAATACACTCAGAGAAACTATGAAAAGTAGTTTCCTTACTTTATCGAGAAGGAAAAAAAGAAACATGTAGGAGTTCTTTCGTGGGGCACGGGTCCTTTTTCTACCTCTTTCAACCTCGATGCGATTTTTAAAAAACTTTGGTGAAAGATACTTTTCGAGCAAACAACTGAATGAGATATGTCTTATTTTTGCAAAAATCGTTTAGGGGTTCTGTGGTGGAGCCTGGGTACTGCAATAACTTCTGCTTCCTGTTTAAGGGAGGGATCCTTCGGGTGAGCTCCAATATTGTTTTAAAACTTTTTTTCGGGTCGGATTTGGGAGGAGGTCCTGAATTGCAAAGATTCTCTTTCGATTTGTTCTAATTTCGGAAAAGTTCGTTTAAGGGGTGGGGATTTATTTTTCTTAATTTTACTCGGTTCGAACGGTTTTGACACAAATTTAGTGATGAGGGTTTCGAGTGCCAACAAGCGGTTGAAATGCATTCTGAACTCGGTAAAACGTGGAACTCCTCGTTTGGGTCGTCATAAGACACTATAAAGTTCTGTATGAAGATTCAGTAAAGAAAATGGCAATCCAAATAAGTTCTGGATATAGTTTGTCAAATTTTTTATTTAATCTAAGCTTTTTCTCAAGCTAAAATGATGGATATTTATTTGGCATGCTGAAAGTGTCAATTAAAGACGGATAAGACTATAGTTTTAGAACCAAATGGCCCAATCAGTAATGAAGTGGCTGGCTCTTCAAATTGGTAATTTTCATATGCATATTAGAATCCTATTTTCTACAAATAAACCGAGTTTTAATCAAAAACGGTACTCCCAGGTCGTTTTTCAGAACATCAATCAGAACTGATATGGAAATCCCAATTTCATCATACAACACTGGCTGCATCCGGAACTCATATTAGAATTTCATTTCCTCATTCGAATTGAGTTTCTTCATAATCTGTAGAAAAATCGCCTAAATTTATTCAAATTTGCCGTTTTTGGGCTTTTGGTTTTCGCTCAATTTGTTTAGGACAAGAAGCAACAATGCACACCATTTTGGGTTGATTGTTATAATTAGAAAGACAGACGGCTAAAAGGCATTTTAGGTTTTAAAAATCCGAGTGCCAAATTCTTAAAAAATAATGGAATCAAGCTTGAAACAATATTAACAAGAAAACTTTGTTGATTTTCCCAATCCAAAAACTACATATAAAGATAACCTTTAACATTAAGCAAACAACTCCAATATAAATTTCAGGGCTCTGTCTCACCCCCAATACCCTTAATTTACATATTAAAATACCCCAATTCCCCAAACAATAATGTTTCTCGCGTATGTAATTCTTGTAATCACTTTAAAATTACTAGAAGGATTATTCAGAAAATACCAAAGTCTATTTGCTTTAAAATTATTAAATCCGAAAAGTAAATAATTCGCCGCAATCATGATGGTGTACATCCCCTTTTTTGTATTATGTCAAGGGACATATTGTCAAAATTCAACGAATCGAGTGGTGAATAAACAGATTTCCTCTTGTCTTATAAAACGGTTGGGTACATATTTTCCTCCCATCCGATACAAAAAATATCGATCGAACTTTATTTTTATAACAAGATAACAACAATGAGAGGTAAGAAACCAACATAACAGCAACAACAACAACATTTGATTTTATAGTGGACATAACTGAAGAATCTGAATATAATTTTCCAAGGTTGGTTTCCTTCCGTTTCGTGACAAAATCATCATGTTATTTTCATACTAACTTAATTATATGTAAAACATGCGACGATACATTAGTCGAGATACCTGCGCCTAATGGCCAACATATAAATTTCTATGTAATTCTAATTTCCTTCCGCAGAACCGATTCCAATCGAATTTAATTAAAAAATAATTTGCGCGCTTGATTGAAGTTCAAGGTTTATTTCCACAATACTGGTGGACGTGCACGTAATTCGCGAATTTCTTTACAATTGATACACACACAAACATAATACTATATGATTTGTGATACATACAATGAAGATCCGTACGCCGAATGACATCAATTTATTTTTAGTTTGTGCAAAAAATCGCAAATTTTTGCGTTTTAAATTTTTTTGCATTTCATCATATGGGGGGTATCATATAGATAAACGAGTTGGGTCATTCTAAAAAACATGTTTTTTTGTTTTTAGGAGATTAGAAGTTTATAGAACGATGGGCTGCCTATTCTCACGTTAATTTAACCAATTAATAGAACACAATTTAGGTCACTTAAGGGGAATTTTTATCTTTACGTAACATGATTCATAAACGTCAACAGCGCGTACTGATCACGAAACATTTGAAACATTTAATTATAGATTTGTAATTTAGATAATTTTTTTGGTAAACATATTTATGCGGTAAGGGTTGAAAACACGTAGATTTATTCGTATAAAGGGTAGTTATGTATACGAATAAATTTGACGACGCGTGTCAAATCGTAAAAGGTGAATCATATAAGTTTAACTAAATATTGTTTCTTATAGCAACCAGGCATAAAACCAACCGAACCCTAATAATCACGTGGGCAGAATTTATTGTTAACAACAACAAAATACGGAAGGGTTACGTAAAGCAGTGTATAGCGCGCGTTAATTCAATTAATTATGCAATGTGCGGTAACCTTGCGAGGTGACGATTTTTTTTTTCCACAATCGGATCTGCTAATTGTGTCTGGTGTGTATAGAACATCTGTATTCAATAGAATTTTTTTAATTTAAATACAAACCATATTTAGCTATTCAAATGCAATGTAATCAGCATATAATTGGTGTATGCTGTATATCTTTTAGGTTAACGATCAAAAAATTATGTCATGCATGTATAAAAAATCACAGGACATGAGGGGACCTATGTGGACTATGTGTGTTTCGAAACCATCAATAAATATGTTAGGTAAGAGATCAGTTAGGTTCATTACGTTGGGCATTTTTTCAGAACCACATCCATTAATTATACTGTAACTGGTTTTATTAATTTACACAGCTTCGCGAATATTCTCCAAAATGTCTATGAAACATTCCTCATTTGCGTAGGTTTATAGAGTGGTGCTGTCGACAGTTTCAAATCTTGCTCAAAAATACCATTGAGTACCATTATCCAAACCTAGATGTCAGTACTTACACTAAGAAATAATAATCAGATAAGAAATAATAACAGTTTACCAATAGGCGAGATCATATATTAACCCCCATTACTCTGTTCGTCCCAATCAGGATTCAAACAGTCGCCTCTGTTGTTTAGTCCATACAGAGCCAATAAATCCAATTTGTCTGTGTTCATATTTTTACGTCATTCAACCTTGCAACGACAAAGTAAGGTCCATTCCATTTGCATCCTCGCCGCCTCTCACCCATTCTCATTGAAAAATTAAATACAACAACATTTCGAAATTTTGCGATTTAGAGTCCAACCTTGTGGAATGTTGCTGTCGATTCAACTCTAAATCTGGACCGTCCGAATATCTCATCCATCGTCCATTTCTCCAGCAACGCTTCTATGTTCCACATGTGTGTAGTTCTTCTGGTCATTGGTCAACTCGTCTGGTAGTTCTTCGCTACATTCATAAACCACGATGGTCATTTCCGGGATTCGTTGATGTTGGCCTCGAAATTATCGTCATTACATTTTTCAAATGACTCACAACCATTTTTCTTCACTCGTCTGTTTCATGCTGACTGGTGAATGGTTTATTATGAGTCTTCGACTGAGGCATGGTCCCCTGTTTGACCTCCTTTAGGTTTCAAAAATCAGCATTTCTTTTACCATATTTATGCTGTCTTTTGGATGATCAGCATTTTTTCCGATACCCGTTTTGGTTTCTTTATTCATTGATAAATTGCGCTACTTCGAAATTCACTCCACTATCAAAAATTGGAACGGATTTGGCCAGTCAAATGAGTTTCGTATCACTAGATTGTGAATACAATGGTTAATTTGACAGCTCACAACTACACTTTTTAGTTATCAATTCACTTAAAACTGTGCTAATGCTTTTTTAACTATACCCCCTTTTGCCTATGCATAATCTCCACCAAACTTACTACTGTATCCATGGTTCTACATTCTACTACTTATATAGGGTGTTCCAGAATTGGATGATCAAACGAAACAGGGTGATAGGGGAGCTTGTTTCTAACAAAAACAGCCAAGTAAAGTTTTCTCGAATTGTTGATGGTGCAAAAGTTATTCCACTTTTAGTGTTTTTTAGTGAAATCGCGTGCGCACCCACTAAAAAATTAATTTAAAAAAACTAAGAGTTCTTTTGTTTAACTTTCTTTTGTAACGCAATCTAGAAGAATGTGCCTTTCTAATAAAATCATGTTTATAAGCTGTATCATCTTCTGTCAAATAAAAACAATGGTTTTGTAAATTTTTTTTGTTTCCCAAAATTTTTTGTTGATGTTTAAGTGACGCCAGCGGGAAAAAATGTATTACAGAAAGTTGACCCATTATCAGAAAACATGCGACACTAGAATGTTTTTTATCATTTTTTTCACAAAGTAGACGTGTTTATTAAAAAATGCACTTAACAAAATTTTCAGTTCTAAAACAGATGCTTTTATCTTGTTCACGTGGGGCGGAGTGGAGTGGACTAGATTTGAAAATCCACCACGTGAACACCGAAAAATGTAGTGCGGAGTGGATTATCAATTAAGTACACCCAAAATGTGAGGAGTGAAGTGTAGTGGATTTGCAAATCCGTACCACGTGACCACTAGCGTAGTGGAGTAGACTGAATATTTTGACATTTGATATTGTTTCAAATTGAAATTGTGATGTGAAGGAAGTTGTGATAAAAAAATAGTTTTAATTAATTTAAACATAATTTAGAAATGGAAAATGAACATAGTGATTAAATTATCGGGTGTGTGTGTGGAAAAATGATGAGACCAAATTATTTCTAAAAATATGTGTATATATTATGAAACAAATGAAAAAAAAAACATTACGACATGGCGAAATATTCAAAAATATTGTGATAAAATTAAAAGAACACGGTCCACGGATATAATAAAACTGCCAAGCAAGCCCAAATTAAATATAAATTAAATATAAATATACATATGGCGCAAATGGGCGAGCGTTTTGTAAATCGTTCAACTAATATGGTTTGTTCATCCTTCGGTGTAGACACATGAGAAACACAACCAGTAGAAACTGTGTTGGAAGACTATGCCGACATCCCAAAAGAGCAGAATGAGACAGCCATGTATGTTTCCAGTGAAATATGTACCAATAATTGTAAATGAACAATGCAGTTTGAAAATATATACATTTTTACGGCTTTTTTTATTAGCTTTAGGGAAAAACAGTACTGGTAGGAGATCAAAATATGAAAAAGTTATAACAAGCTTCGCAGAGAGAATGGAGAAGCAACAAAATGCGCTACAAGCGAGAAGAAACAATTAGAATTATTTGAAATGGAACTAGAAATTCAGGATAGGGAGGGTGTACGCCAAAAAATATATTTGGAATCATTAACAGATATTTTTCAGTCTCAAAGTAATAGATCACAAGAAAGGCCATTGAAACAATCACGAACGCGTGCAACATATCTACAATCAACAATATCGGACGACGAAGAAAATAATGTATATAAAGATGTTCAATGAATTTCTGAATATGCATAAATAAAATTTAAAAAACATATAAACATGATTTGATATTTGTGTCTTATTTTTAATTGCGCCAATCGTGAACTTTGTTTTACGCTATTTTTAAATAAGATTGTTTTATTGGTCCATATTTACAATTTAACTCGAACAATTATAAAAAAAAATTAAATGCGTTTAGTCACAAAACATTTTCAGGAAAAAAATGATATGTCAAAAAATAGTTCAACGTGTTTTCACTAGAGGCGTTATGGTAGATGTACTACGATCCACACTCAGATGAACACTCATATTACGACCGAATTTACAAATCCAGTCCACTCCACTCCGCACCACGTAAACAAGATGTTTTTCAGAAATAAAATAAAATGATGAACATAGTAAACCAAAGTATACCAATTTTTTAAAGTAAATCTAGTAGCCCGAATTAAACAAAATTTGTAGTATAAAAAGAAAAACATTTTGTAATTTATATAAGTAGTTCCATACTCGAACGTTTATAATTACAATGTCAATGTGGTTTATTCCCACCGCGGATTGGATATGTGGAAATGCATTTCATTTATGGTTTATATAATGGCAACGCCCGAGCTGTAGTGAGAGAATACCACAGACGATATCCAAATCGGGAACGCTTTTACGATTTCAGAGTACTTTAAAACGCACATGAAATGTACAGTGACGGCGAAGTTCCTGTTTCATCTGAGAAGAGATGGAACAGCCGGTCAATTTGATATAGTCGAAGCTAGAGTAATTGGAATGGTGACAACAATTTTTTAACAACATTTTATGGTTTTACTTTTTTGAACAAGTTTTTTAATTAAAATATTCAAAAAATCTAATTTTGCGAAATAAAAAACAAGTGTTTAATAAAATGTGTTTATTAAACATTTTATGGAGTGACCATCCAAGAGTAGTGTGGCGTTGGCGATTTTAACACCAGGAGTGAATATGTGGGCGGGAATAGTCGACGGAATATTGAGTGGTACATTTGAATTAACACGTCGGATCAATGAGGATGTCTACCTAAGTTTTCTACAAAATGACTTGGATGAATTAATTGATGACGTGTCTCTTCAAACACGTACAAATAGGCTGCAGCATAATGAAGTTCGCTCGAACTATGCACTAGTATAGTGAGACAACAGATCAACGTAAATTATTCAAACCGCTGGATTGGAAATGGGAGGGTCCATTACATGGCCACTGCGGTCTCCTGATCTAAATCCTTTATACTTTTTTCTGTGGGGTTATTATAAAGAGCTTATGAAAGAGTAAACCAGGCCGAGCCGGAGACCGAGCGTTCGTCATATAACAAACGTGCGCTTCGACGGATTAAGTTAAATTTTATGCGGCGATGCCGATTATGTATTTTCGCAAATGGTGGACAATTCGAATACTTATTTAAAATTATTTAAAAAAATTATTTTATTCATTTTGTTTTATTTTGTGACAAAGCATCTATTTTAGAATTCTATTAATTAACATCTGCATTAGTGTCGCATATTTTTCTGATGGGTCAACTTTCTGTAGTACATTGTTTCCCCGCTGGCGCCTCTTAAACATTAACAAACTATTTTGAGAAACAAAAAAACTTTACAAAACCATTGTTTTTATTTGACAGAAGATAATGGGGGGAGCGAATAAAAAGTGAGTGTTCACTCTGAGTGAACTCTCTTCGGTGGAGTGAGCTTATGTGAGTGAACACTCTTTTTAGTGTGAATAAAAAAATATTTATACGCATTTCATTCACTCATACGAAATTTATATTTTAGAGTGCAGAAATGTAAAATGGGTTGTGCTATAAAACACGCTAAATTTATAAACACGATTTGTTTAAGCAATTTAAAATTTAAAAAAATATAAAGAATGTCAAATATATTTATAAACATTCAAGCTCGCAAGGAAAAAAAATATAGTGAAAATTTTAAATCGTTATATCGCTTTGATTTGGAAAATGTTGAGTGGCTAACAAATGTTTTTTACAAGAAAACGTGAAAACTCGTAGTGTTCTATTCCTAATTTAGAAAAAATGAAAACATTTCTAAGATATGTTGGAGACCACGGGTTCCAATGTTGATATGTTGGAGACCACGGGTATGCAAAGTTATTTGGCAGGTGTGCTGTTCTATATGTGAAAATAGAAATGAGTCAATAAAATTTCCAGCATCAGCTGATGAAATGAGAAATGCCAAACAAGATTGGCAGTCTAAATATAAATTTATTGGTGCCATTGATTGTGCTCACGTTGAAATAATGAAGCCGATGCAACATGGTGATGAATATTTAAATCGTAAAGGGTATTATTGTTAAATGTACAAGCGACCGGAAATGCTAAAGAATGTTTTACAAGCATTGATGTACAGTGGCCAGGATCTGTACACGAATTCAATCAAGAATTTGGCGTAATTCAGTAAATTGCAATATTTTAAATGAAAATGAAGCTGGTGCTACTTTGTTGAACTTTGTTAGGTGATTAAGGCTAAAGTCTCACACCATGGGTTATGACACCATATAAAAAACCAACAACAGATGCTGAAAAAAATATAATAAAGTGCTCGAGTAAGAGTGATATTGAACGTATGTTTGGGCAGCTGAAAAGCAGATTTCCGATCCTGTGGCACTATTCTGGTAATTCCCCGGGAATAGGGAATTGGGGAAAGAGTTTATATGTAATTTCTATTTAAAAAAAATCTTTCTGGCATACTGAGGTAAAAAACTAGAGTTAATTTTTTTGAAAACAAAATTAAATTGGGAATAACTTCCCCTACCAATTTAGGTATGGGAAAATTATTTCCAATTTACAAACATTTACATCAAACTTTTCTCCTCAGTACGCCGGAAAAAAAAATATTTGAACAGATATTACATAAAAATTCTTTCCCCAGTTCCCTATTCCCGGGAAATTACCAGAATAGTGCCACTGAACAATCAAATTAGGGCATCTACGGAACGAGTGCCTAACATTATTGTGGCGTGTGTTATTTTGCATATTGTTGCAAAATACCGTCATGATGCTGACGTTCTAATAAACGAAAATGAAGGGAAAGAAGAGATTCCCGTACCAGAACAAACACAAGAAAGCAACGCAATTTTCAAACGTGGTAAATCAAGAAGAAACAGAATTGCTGAAATTATTCAAGGTTTTATATAACATTTAAAATAAATATGTAAAAAATAGATAGAAAACAAATATTTATTCATTTTCATAATCATCAATAATCATTTCATCAACAGTTTATTTGTTTTGCAAATTCAATTTATTTTGAAGCACTTCATTTTGCAATGATAAATTTTCTTTTTTATTTTTCAATACATCAATTTCGAGCAATAGCTTTTCCTTCTGCAAAGCGAATATTTCCTTTTGCTGTTCATTCACTTCTTTAGTTTGTTGTAAAACTTCACGCTGTAGTTCCAAAACAGTTGAATGGCCATTTTGGTGCTACAGATTGCTTGTGGTGCTACAGATTTGTCTTCAATAAATTCGGTTGGTGGATCTGGACTTTGTCAACGACTTTCATCATCGTCAGGATCATGATTTTCATTTTCAATGGCAGCTGGATGGCCTGCAGACATTCTAATGCACCTGCAAAATAAATTGTAAATCTTTTCTTGATTAAATTAGCATGATTGTAATTATCTCAAAATATGTTGTATACATTTAAATTATAAAACTGAATTTACCTTTTATTTTATTCATAACGGGATTTTTTTGTAATCCATCAAATTTAACAAATCCTTTTCATGTTGTTTTAAAATAATTTTTTTATTTCCCGTTTGTTTTGTATCTGTTTTCGTTTTAATACGGTTTCTGATATTTTCAATCTTCTTTTTAATTTGAGATACATTTAAATCAACACCAAAATTAGTTTTGATCTGATTTTCCATTTCAGCAAGAGCCTTTTTTTCACCTTCATAATTGGTATTTGGCTTTTGTTCATTAAACAAAGATGAATTTGTAAAATTTTAACAAAATCCAAATCTGGTAAGAGTGTATTTTTCTTCTTAACACTTTCAATAAATTCTTCGTCGCTGTTATCAGCAAATAAATCTTCCGATTGATCCATTTTAACACGTAAAACTTTAAAATACATATATTCGTTTTTTATGTATTGAAAAATGTTGAGGCTGATAAAAGGCACACTCAAATGTATATGAGCGTTCTCTCAAAATTTAAACGTCAACTTGTTTTTATTCACACCAAAATCGAGTATTCTCTACATTACGTAAAATGTTGAGTGTTTTATTTAACGAAACTTAACGAAGAGATTTTTTTATTCACATGAAAGTTGAGTGTTCACTTGAAAATATTGAGTGAACACTCACACTCAGTTTTTATTCACTCCCCCCAATACAGCTTATAAACATGATTTTATTAGAAAGGCACACTCTTCTAGATTGCATTACAAAAGAAAGAAATCTTGCTGCAATTTTTAATGCAACCCTTGCATCAAGGCTTATACGATGCAATCGTGTATCACATTCTGATGCAAAGCATGCATTAAAAATAGTTATGATGCAGTTGCGTCTAAAATTACTGCAGTAGTGTATTAAAAGAATATTTCTATATAATCTGGGGGTTGACTATTTTTTAGCAAATTTATTATACTTCGCTAAGTCATTGTGTATATTTTTAATATAAAAGCTTAAAATATTTTTCATATATTTGCTGTGTAAGGACGTCAATTGATTTACGTCAATCCAGTTGGAAAAGTAAAAAATTGGAATCTGTGGAATTTGCCTTATAGTTTTCGTTTTAATACAAAATAATAAAAGTGTAATACAATTAATTGGGAATTTCTAAATTTCTAATGTAGTGTGCTTTATACTGTTTAAAGCACTGGGCTGAGCTGAGCTATACAATTTTAATGCCACTTACGGTTACGACTTACGACAAAACATGATGCTTCCAAATTGATATTTTAATTTATTTTTTTATGCAATGTGCTTTAAAATTTTAATATAACTTGTATCAGTTTTATCAAAAAAATATTCCGTTAAAGTTTAATGTAAACTATACAATAAAAATTAATACAATTAGCATTAATGTCTAATATAATGCAACTTGTGCATTAGTTTGTAATGCAAGCTTGCGCTGGACCTATATGAAAAGCAATTTGCATTACATAGGCCATATTTTTTTCAACTTTTGGTTTTTTTTAATTATTTTTTTAGTGGGTGTACATGCAATTTCACTAAGAAACACTAAAAGTGGAATAACTTTTGCACATCAACAATTCGAAAAAACTTTACTTGGCTTTTTTTTTGTCGGAATTGTGCTCCCCTATCACTCTGCTTCGTTTGACCGTGAAATTCTGGGACACCCTGTCTACTAAGGCGAACATTTTAGATTGTCCAAGATTTATGTAGAAAAAATGCTGTCGATAGTTCGGAATATTGCTCAATTATATGTTACTTTGCCTATTCAAACATAGATGTCACCACTTTCACTAATAAATATTAGCCGATGTGGCCAAAACAGGCGATGTGACCAAACCAGTCATGTTTTCCCTATGGACGCAATCGTATCAATATGCAACTAATTTTTGCGTATAGAAACGTAAACAAGTTTCGTTCCAAATGGCTGAGAAATGACTTAGTCCTATTCAAATTGATGTTTGCTCAGAGTTAGATCGGAAAATCACATTGAAATCCTATTTTTATCATACAAACTACACCAAACTTAACATGTCTCGGCAAAGTGTCGTTTCATTCTCGTTTGCGCGGGATAATCCATCCGAGACACATTCGCTTGCCCGATCTCTTGCTGGATATCAATGGTAAATTGGCCAATATTAACCAAGTAAAGCCTCGGGATACATTCCGTTTAAAAAAAATGGCTCTAGCCAGTAAAAATTATGTGTTTCGTGACTTATTTTTAGTAATTCTGATCCAAACCTGAGAAATTTTCTTGGACATTTTATAAAAATACTTATTAGTATTCTTTGGGTTCTTGAATGCCTCGGGCTTCTTCAACAGAGAGCGGCAGACGTTAAATTTGTTGTGTCGATTGCAATACCATAAGAATAAACTTTCGTACGACTTAGATCACAAACTCACAAATGGCTTTCGTTTGAATACGAAGAACTCCAACGTCTTAGTCCACTTCTCCACTCAAGGTCTGTGATCATTATGTTTTTTCTCAACCATATGTAGTAGATAACGACCGAAAAATTCCCATTCCAATTCCATCATATGCTGTCCACCTGTCGTAATTGACCAGTGATAGGTCTAAATCGTATAAGTTTAAGATTGGAAAGGTCATGGTAGAAAATTATCGGACGTGAAGCGCCAAAAGATCTGCTCCCCTATCGATAAAAATATCAAGTTAACTTCGATTTAAAGCGCCAAGTTATTCAAATCTTGATACAAATGATTTGGGTAAAAAATCACTTATCTCAACGTTTTGAAGGTCCCAGAAAGACATAAATTTCGTCCGTCTGGGTATTGGTCGAGTATCTCGAGAATGGCATGTGATTTATATTTTTTTCAATAATCTTCAATTCTATGGTAGAATTCATAGAATTGAAAAGCATTTCGAAACTCTACGGGTAGGGACTACGTGTAGGATTTAAAAACAATGCAACACCACACCGAATGCAGGTAATCTGCAGTCTTTCTATCGTTCCCATATGTTCGTGACTACCAAACTGCTCTAAATTACGTAGAATGAAGAAAATCATATTCACAAAATCACAAATTGTGCTAAACCAGTGTAGACCAGCTGAGTCGTTTTGCGGCGAATTTTCTGTCAATTTTCGAGTTTTCAGTTTTCTAAAGTTCTAAGAATTGATAAAGAATCGACTGATATTTAGCATTTGGTTTTCGATCAGCCCTGTCTTTTGCGTCATCTATGACGAATCAAAAAATGTTTCAAACAAAACTTGCATACTTTGAGGCGGATCTATATATTACCAAACGAGAATTTCTTATTTGTGTCTGTGTCGAAAGGCCATCCAGCCACTAAACCGATCGTCTTGAAATTTTTACCAAAATTTCGTTTTGTACAGGTACCTTCAGAACAAAAGTTCGTTAAATTTTTGAGTGTTTATAATAACTTTGCATTAAAATTATTGCCTTTAATTGGATTCGAACCAGTGACCTTTTAGGTATGGTATATCTGTACTCCCTGTCTACCTTAACTTTTCGACCACCTAGTGTTGTATCTGTGTAGAGTAGAATTCGTGACACTGCTCCTACCTTAAAACTTTCATTTTACTTCTGATTTGTTTATAGCCAAACCAAATCTCTCTCTGTAACCTCGAACAGGGTTTTATAATCGTCTAATTTCAGAACTTCATGTTAAATCCACGTTAAAATCCCATAATTTGTTAATAAATACTTATATTCAGCATGACTGAATTGCGGAGTGAATGAACTTCGTTCAAAATTTTAGTTAAAATCCAAACCAAATTTTGCATATACCAAATTTAACAATTATTGGTTAATGAATGGCCAATATTCATTAAGCATCTTCAAATTATAGAAAAATTCATCTTAAAATGAAAATCACATCCCATAATTTGACCAAGATCAATCAAGAAATGGCCGAGTTCTTAATAAAATGTAGATAAAAACCCCGCTTTTTGGCGGGATTTTGTAAGAATGCAACAAAATCGGGATTTTAAAAAGCGGGATTTTGATAATCTGAGATTATGTAATTCGGGCTTTCGTACCAATCGTGCTACAGTCACTTTCGTTTTAGTGACACAACAGTTACCTCGTTAGAATCTAGAAGTAGATGCTTAACGTCTTCTTCTTCAGATCCACACATGCATTGACATTGATCGGTTATTTTGAATCTTCGTAGGTAGGCTTTAAACTGACCATGTCCAAAGATTATTTGGTTCATCGAGCTCGTTAGACAAAATTTCATTTTGTGTCTTTCTTTGATGCCATGAATAAAGTCAAATGTATGCTTACCATTGCCCAATTCATTCCACCTTCTTTGTCAATGATCTGATGTAGTGACAGTTATAATTTACCGTGGCATACCGTTGGAAACTATTTCGTTTCTTAGCTTCACTTTTCATTGGAGCTGAGTTATTGCAGACACTGGTTAACTTGGGAATTATCAATCGAACCTCTAAAATTACAAATCCTTATTCTATTTTGAAATTATATTTTACATATTTTACATATACAATGTTTAGCTAAATCAGGGGTGGGATGTTGTATACTATCACAAGTTTTAACTTTCGACTTATTTTATGTCTCACGTCCTTAGACTTAAATGATATTCTGTTTCATCTGGAGTTAGCTCGAATAAAACATCATTCTGAGACATGAACTAAGTCGAAAGCTGTGATGGTATAACATACCGCCCCACACACAAAGGCAACCTTGACATTATTTTCCCATACGACCGGATTCAAAAATGTTCCACCTACAAAACTGATAAATCATCGCTAAAAATTTATTTACGCGGCAGACGGCGATAATTTGGCACACTTTCAAATTTCTAATGCATTACATTTTAATGAGTATTGTCAATTAACGTTTTGTTTTTGTTGTTATTTTACAGGCGGTAAACCAATCACACCCACAGGCGAACAAAATGTAAATATTGGTAATGGTGATGTTCAAAAACCATCGGAAAATGGAACAGTAGTTGATGGTGCTACAAAAGTTGAAGTAAGTGATAAGCCGCAATAAGATGGCTGGCTGCCAACAACATATATATTTACGGACAATTTTTTTTTCTCTCTCTGGAAATATTGCAGGCACAACAATTACAAGCTTCTGTACCTCATCAACAGAATGGAACAAAATCACCACAAAAAATCACAAACCTAAATAATAATAATAATTTAAATAAGAATAATAATAATAATAATACAACAACAATTATTGATAAGCCACCAACATCGGCAGCCACAAATGGGGATGCAACAAATAAAACTCAAACACAAATCTCAAATCAAACACTACCAACACCACAATCGGCCAGCCACGTCACAATCGAGGATAAGAAAAAGAAAAAATCATGTTGCGTCATTCAATAGAAAATGGGGCCGGGTGAGAAGAACGATGCGCTGTGGATGGATAGATGGATGGATGGGCGGCTGCGGCGGGGGTAAAAAAATGTTTATTATTAGAGTGAGGGGCGTATGTGAACGCGTCGCGCCAACTAAATAACTATCTTGAAAATCATTTCATTTTTATTAATTAATTTTAATTTTTTTATTTTATATATAAAAATATATATTTTATGCAAAAACGAGATATAATATAAATATAAAGCATGTGTAGAGAATAGGCTGTTGTGCGGGCCTCTATGCCGAAAAAACTAAGGCGGGCCTAACAAAACATCTCTAAAACTATAAAAGAACCATTTTTTTTTGTATATGTATATTTAAAAATGGACGACCCCTGTTAAATAAATAAATATAATATAAAACCTGTGTCCCCGGCGTATATACAGGGTAGACCGTAAACAGCAATGCGATTTATAAAAATCATGTCCTTCTTTGAAAAAATAGGTTTAAACATGTGGTGTAAAACCATCCGATCAATATTTATAATTGCGTGCTATGCAATTTATGGCCTACCCTGTATTTCTAAAAATTATATATAAATAAATTAAATAAATAATAGAGTATATAGTGTGACGACACAAAAAATATGTATAAATTTACAACAACAACAACAAAAAAATTCTATAAATATTTATCATTTCTAAAAATAAATATATTATATAAAATTAATAATAAATAAATATAAATAAAGTATATATATAAAATTAATTAATTATTATTATTTTATTATTAAATTATTTTTTAAAATTATATATACATATTATAAATATTAAATAAAATCAAATTGTGCTAAAAAATAAATTCAAAATTTTATTTATTCAATTTGATTTAATTTTTAATTAATCATTTTTATTAAAAGGCATCTCTAACAACATTTTTTTTTTGTTTTGTTTTATGAATACAACAACTACAACAAAAGAAAAACAAAATTTTAACCGATTTTGGTTTAATTAAATTAATAAATTTAAAAATTAATTAAAATTATACACACTACATAATTCATAATATTGTTTTTGTATTAGATTTTAGGCAAAAAAATATAATTTTTTATATAATATATATATAATATATATATATAAAATTAATAATTAATATTTTTATTTTTATTAATTAGGAATATGATATATAATTAAATACATATATGAAGGAGAAAGAAAATTATATAATTAATTTATTTGCTGTCAAACAAAAAAAAAATATAATAAAATCATATATTATATATATATATATATAAATTAAATGTAATAAATTAATATTGTTTTTTAAATTATTATTTGCTAGAGTTTCGAAATTTTCGAATTTAAAATTAAATTAACTTAAACAAAAAAAGAAAATAATAATAACGTGGAAAACAGGATTTTTAAAAATTAAAATTAATATGATCATTAATTATTATGAAATTTGATGTCCCAGTGCAAGAGAGCAAAAATAATTAAATTAAATAAATAAAATAATAATAATTTAATTTAATTTAATTATATTTAAAATCAAAATGTTATTTTACATTACACACAAAACAAAAAGCAAACAAAACAAACAAAACTAAAAAAAAATGATGAAAATTTTTAATTAAAGAAAATAATAGAAACAAAAAAAGAAAATTTTTGGTTTATTAAATTTTGTTTTTCGTAATATTGGCTAAATATGAAATTAATTTATTAATTTCGATTTGTAGGATCAAGATATTGAAATCCTGACTAAAATGTTTTCACCGATGATATCTTGAGAATAGCTAACATGATTTGATTTTTTTTCGCTCATCTCCTATTATGGTTCCCATATACGTGTGTTTTATATCACTGAAAAGGTTTTGAAGAATATCGCAAATATAGCCTGATGTACATTAGCAATCAACCCTACCGCTATGACGCTGGATACAGAAAAAATATTTTCTCATTCCTTTATAATCACTTGACATATGTGTCTGTTAAAAGCAAAACATACTCTTCCACCAAAAATTTTTTTTGAGATACAGATGGCGTTGGAATTGTAATGTTAAAATCTATGATATGCAATCCAATATAGGTTACAAAATCAATCGTATCCCTTTCAAAAATTAAATTGAAAACTGCTACTAGAATCAAAATCTTACCTTATCCAACACTGAAGTTACAGCAAAATCTTACCTTATCCACCAAAAAAACATTTAAGCATAATATATCTTATCCCTTATACTATTTTTTCTAAATCTATTTTGTAAAGCAAAATTAACCTTATCTATCAAAATTATCCCGTTACTAAAAATTTTTTTACTTCACGTGTGAGACACTGCAGTTATAGTTACATAAGTAGTATTATTCTAGATATTGTTGTAAAAAGTCGCATAGTTTTAGTAACCTTATTTTTTTAATAAGCCGTTGATAAAATGAGTGATAATAATTTTGCACGAAACGTTGTAAATGGTGAAAAGGCACGAAAAGCTACGGTCAACAAATCGAACTGGAAAAGGGAACAGCAAAAGTCAAAAAGGTACAAACAATTTAATTGATAATATGGTTCATCCCCTAAATAGTTAAATTTATTTTAGGTATATTCGTAAAGCGTTCCTTAAAATGCCAAAATGCTCTCATAACGCGGGCATTTTTCAATGTATTGTCTTTTATTTTAATGTACACGGAAATAAGTTTACCGAAACGAAACCGAGATAAAGGTAGGCCCTCAAAAAATACAGTGTGCAATATTTAATGCGAAAACAAAACTCGAAACTCGTTAGAATATGTCAAACCAGCTTTGCAAATATTTTGGGTATAACTAAAGTACGAATTAAAGGAATAACGAAAAGACATTTTCTACAGAAAACAGCATCTGTTGAAAATAGAGGAGGCGATCGCATAACTAAGAAATTTTTTGAAAAAACGCGAGGCCATTATTAATTTTGTCAAACGATTTCAGGTATTTATAATTTCTATAGATTGATTAGTTTAGATATGCTTATTTTAAATTTATTTTAAAGGTTTTAGAAAATCATTATTGCCGATCTCTGGTACAAAGGCAATACATGTCTGGGGAGCTTTCGATTAATAGACTTTACCGCATGTTTTCAACTGATTATTCAGCATTGGGAGTCAAAAGAAGCTATTTTCGATATGTTTTAATCGCAATTTTAATATCGGTTTTAAAGCACCATCATGTGATATTTGCATCACTTGCCAATCTTTGAAGGAGCAACTAAAATCGGAAATGGACACGCAGCAAAGAAATTTGTTGATGACGACATCACGAGTGCATAGATTGCGTGCAAAAGCATTTTACACATTGGCAAAAGAGGAAAGGGAAACTATGGAAACGTTTTCCTTTGACTGTCAAAAAAAATGCTGTTGCCGAAAGTGGCTGATCAGGCAGCCTACTATAGCAGACAACTATACCTATACAACCTTGGTATTGTTCAAGGGACTTCGAAAGCACATCTTAGAAGCGATAATGTGTTTCTCTATCTTTGGACAGAGAACGAGCGGCCCAAGGGTTCTAACGAGATCGCATCAGCAGACTTCAAAATACTACGTTTAATAGTAAAATTACAACACTTAGATTTATTTGTGATGGCTGTGGAGCGCAAAACAAAAACACCACAATGATGGCAATGAGTTCTTATTGGTTAAGCTTGGAAGCTCCTAGTCACATCAACGAACTAGAAATTATATTCCCTGTCCCTGGGCACTCCTTTTTTCCCCCGGATAGAGTTTTTGCTCAATTGGAAAAGAAAGTTAAACGAATCCAGACAATTATTAAACCAGAGGAGTATTTCGAACTATACAAGGAAAATGGGCAAATTGTTAGACTAGGGACTCCTGATTGTAGAGTCAGAGATTGGAAGAATGCGGCAGCTGCTATATTCAAGCCACCTGGGCAGCGGCATTTTAAATTTAATGTGTCGAAAAGATTTATACTAAATCGACTTCCAAATAGAACAATCGTGATTCGCGGGGAGACAGTGTATCTCTCAGATTTAGGTGTGGCAAAATCGGTTCTAAAGAGGGGGAAATCATTACAAAATATGGTTGTAAGTACATTACCTCAAAATGTGTCAGTTAAACCAGAAAAACTCAAAGACGTCGAAGAATTGCTTAAAAAACACTTTGGTGAAAATTAGCAGTCAAACGAAGACCTTGCCTTTTATAAAAATATTTTGGAAGGAACACATTTATGGCTCCTAGAGGAAGAAATATGTGAGGCACCTGAAGAAGAAGTAGAATTAAAAGTATAGAAGTGGAATAGTTTAAGACACTATTTTCAGTTGGTTTTAAGTTAAATGTGAAATGAACTCTGTGAAATATTTTATGTTAAGTTGAATTTCAAAAAATAAAATTTATTTTAAAAAGATTAACAATTTTCATTTTCTTTAATTTACAACAAATTCAAATCAAATTAGACTTTATCCCGGTCAGTTTATTGCAAATTACACCTTATCCATAGGTGAGTAGCAAAATCATTCTTATCCATTTTATTTTTAATTTTTCCGCAGATTTAATTATTTTAAAATATGTAATACATAATTTTTAAATTGTAATTTACCGTTATTCGTTAACAAAATATGTAAAAGTCGTGTATTTATTAATAGTTTAGAAAAAGGAAGATTTTCTCATTTATCTCATAATCATATGAAATGGACAAGAGTACGTTTTGCTTTTACCCAACACATATGGTCTTAAAGCATACCAACGATTTTTATTATGAATAATTTAGTTTACAAATCCACCGTTATGGCGCTGGTGATAAACTACCTATTTGTTTATTATACCAATGCATCTAAAGTACCAGGCCGTAATGCTTGATACGTCATCAAAATTATGTCTATAGTTTCATTTCCGGACTGTAGATGGCATAAAGTTTAAAAGTTTGTTTTAAAAAACGCTGTAAAATAAGTATCTTTTACTTTTGGTTTTTTCGATAGTAATGGTGTTTGTGATTGTTCCGTATATTGGTCTATTTTCAGTATTCTCGAATTAAATACACAACCGTAGGAAATTCTTCCATTTGCGTCAATCTGTATGACAACGACTATGATAAACTTATCCACAATCAACTTCCCAACAACAACCACCCATACTTTTCTTTCCATTAACGCTGGATCGCGAATAAATTTGAATTTTGATTTATAGATGGAAAATGTGTAAGAATCCCAACAATCAGTTTCGAACGGATGAGATTATTGATTTGAAAAAATCAGTCTACACATCAGGTCGCGACGACCAACGTTGTATTATTTACATGGAATATTGTCTATATATAGAGCAATACCATGTAGTTGTACTACTAGCGAATTACTGCATAGCGTACGAACGAAATTCGATTCTTTTTTACATTTATCATCTATATTCTATTTTTGCAACTAATTTTTTCGTGTTTACGAATTTTATTATATTTTACTTTTTACTTTACTTTAAACAATACAACGTCAGTCGTCGCGACCTGATGAGAAGACTGATTTTTTCAAAACAATAATCTCATCCGTTCAAAGCTGATTGTTGAGATTCTTACACATTTTCCATCTGTAAGTATCTTTATTTTTTGGAAAACTTTTTTTATTGTTTAGGTTGGAGTCTTCGATTTGAGAATGAAAATAATTACGTTCATGTGGCTCCCTCTGCTAACCTTACAGTGAGTCGTTTTCAAGAATTTGTTCGATGATTTCGGTACCTATTTCTCGATAACTGTCGCAATGCTATGTTTTCGATCGATTATCAGTCGGTTTGTGTGGCATGTGGCGCCATCTTGTTGAAACCAAAGGTTTTTGACATTCATAGCGTCGATTTGAGGCCATAAAATGTTGGTCAGCATGGCTCTATAACGTTCGCCATTGCTGGTAAAGGCGTTTTCGAAGAAAAATAAACCGCTCCAAAATCCACACTAAACAGTCAGTCTTTTTGGTGGCTGTTCCGTACTCCAAATCCGGCAGTTCTGCTTGTTTACATAGCCCCCAAGATGGAAATGCGCTTCGCCTGAAAATATGATTTTTTGACCAAAATCGACGCCATTATGAAGCTGGTCTACGGCCCACGCAGAAAACTGTCATCCAAGGGGATGTTCAACTGCTGGGTTTTCTGGACCTTGCAAGCGAATAATCCGAGGTCTTTGCGCAGTATTCTCCTGAGGATGTATTATCTTCAAGCGAAAACATGATTGTTTCATCAGACTAACGAGCTGTCAAAATTTCAAGCAAAACGTTCAAAACAGTGTTGCCATAACCTATGATTTAAAAACAAATCAATAGATGGCTCTGTATAGTAAATTAATTCTTAAAAATAGACCGTAATATAATTTTTTAAAAATATTATCATAGAATTTACTGCTTTCTTCTGCTTTCACTAAAAAAAGATTATACATAAAAAACGACCCATTTATTTGATTATACTGCCATCTATACCCAGAGATTGGAACCGTCGACATAAAATGATGTCGTATAGCAAAATTTCCATCACAGCAACTCTAATCTTAAAGAACTAAGGATGATATCAGAAATTCAAGAAGGTGGGTTTCACCAGGTCCAACAAAGAATTGGTGGATTTGGGTGTTTTCCGTTCACTTCTCAGAATGATATTTTTAATGCTAACATGTCGTGCCCTGTGAGACTTTACTATAGATTCTCCCGATTGCAATTTGTTCTCCTATGCAGCATAAAAACCAGGTTTTGGGGTAAGCATTGCCAAATTTGAGAGGAAAATGCAAAACTTTTGTCAGCAAGAATAACGCTGGATTGGATTGAATTTAGGGTCCGTGTTATAGAGTTCCGCATTAACGATGAGTTAATTATTTCACTGAAGGCGCGATAACTCGATTTGAATTTGGTTCAATGCCGATTAAAACAAACTTAGGCTAAAGTTCATAATTCATGTTAGAAGAGTACTCATATCCCAAAATCCAAGTCTTGTTTAGTTTTTGGCTTAACAAGAACGGACCTTGATCGCCCGAAATTCAATAAAATGTACACCCTGTATGCTCAACAATATTTTTTGTTAATAACCACCAATTACTAAAGAACTTTATATTTTATTATACACAAAACGAATTTATTTTGGATAATAAAGAAAATGAAAAATGTATTTGAGATTTTCCAATTTCCTTTTCCCAATATGGAAATTGGTTATTTGAAAAAAATGTCAAAAAATTAAATTTCCTACGAATAAAAATGTCTTAATTTAGATAAAATGTTAACATCCATTTTCGATCCGTTCGAGACATTTTTTTACTTGATAAGACGTAAGCACGTGATGATAAGTTATTTCATATGTAGAATAGCAAAACGAAAGTCTTTACTAAATGTCACTAATTTATGAATATCTATCGGATCGACATTAGGCATATGCTGTTGAATGTCTGAAGAAGTTCTAGTCAGTAGCTAAGCGACGCGAGACATAAATATTCGTGCTACAAGGAATGCGACGAAGTGAAAAGTATATTTTAGATTTGGCATCTACATCACTCCCCTTCCTGTTCGAAACCTGTAGTGTTTTAAATTGAACTTTATTGTTTTGCGAACAGTACGATTTTTGCCTGGGTTTACCCCAAGTATACCGTATGCTGGCTTAAGCCTATCGATGCCAATTGTTGTTGATTTTCCGTACACATCCACAACAAAAAGTTTGCAAAATTTGCGGGTCACTATCCACATGCATGATTCACGAACACGTGTGAACAGCTTTACAGAACAAAAGCTCAGGGTAGCTCGAAGCTGCTTCATGAAATCCGCAGTATCTGGTTCGAATTATGATGTTTGGCCATGCACTGATATTTTGACCATGCACAGCTCTGCTGGAGTGCTGGAAACTTTTAACTTTTGACATGGGTAAAATAAATTTTCGCGTGTGATGTGGACACAGAACCCAAGGACTATGTTCTGACTTTGAGCAAAAGCTGTTGTGAGCGGTTTATGGCCGGTAAATATAGAGAAATTTAGGCCTTCGACGAAATAGCAAAAGTTTTGGAATGCTAAATACAGAGCAAGAAGTTCTCTAACGAAACTAAATTTCCGCAGAGGAGAGCTTTTTCACAGTACTTCAGCCACTGCTGAATAGACAGAAGCGCCATAACGCTGTTTTTGTATGGATAAATATCGACTCATTTTTTTGACCTTGGTTCGCGATTGTGTTATCTTTGTAAGTTTTAAATTGAAATAAAAAAAATGTGTGTGAACAGTGTACAAAAATAAAATAATGAGAATGAAAAACATTTTCGTGTAATAATCGTACATGAATGGACTGAAGAAGGACGAACGTCAGAAACTCTATTTAAAAAGCAAGGAATCTGGTGGGTAATCAAATTAAAACTCATTAACATAAATTTGTACAAATATGCAAACTCTATTCTTGAATAACTATCATGCGGTCGTTCAATTAGATTCTCACGACTTCAGATTTCGTGTGATTGGGCGGAGTAGCAATGAACTCTGATTTTTAGGTTGTGAATTAAATTCGAACTACAATTGCTAATGAGTTATAAAGCAAAACAGTTTTTAAAACTAAAAAACACGATAAAGAATTGTTTAAAAAATTTACACGTTGAGTCAGTAGTCACCCATGATTAAAAAAATATACTACCTTCGTTATTTAACTATCTATTTCTTTGTTGTATAATTCATTCAATGTCATTGTACCGTAAATTTAAATTAGTGTAAAATAAAAAAAAATATTGCCAACGACACGAAGTGTTCCCAAGCGGTCACCCATCCAAGTACTAACTTCGCCCAATGTTGCTTGACTTCGGTGATCGGACGAGAACCGGTATTCTTAACATGGTATGGTCGTTGCCGCAGTAAAATATAAACAAATAAGACATAAAGTATAATAAACCTAAATAAATTACGAATATGTTAGATAGATGGCAGGATTTATCATAATAATTACACATGTATCAGAAGTCATATAAGCTTAAGTGGCTACCATAATCTTTGAAATTTATTCGATACGCGACGTTCTGATCAGTTGACGATAAAATGAATACATAGTATTCTTTCACATTCACAGTCACGCATTACCACTGAATAGACAGTCAACGTCGTAACGCTGTTTTTGCATGGAAAAATATCGACTCATTTTTTTGACCCCGGTTCGCTTCGTTATTTTTGAAAATTTTAAATTGAAATAAGAAAATTTGTAACTCATAACAGTGTACAAAAGTTTTGACAATCGACTTTGACAGAAAAAATAATCAAAACATTCATCATTCAACTATTTTTGTATGGAAAAATATCGACCCATTTTTTTGACCTTATTGCTTCGCGAAAATATAGAAAAAATTGCTTTCAGGGTACCCAATAGAAGGAAAAATTCGTTATTTTTGAGTTTTAAATTTGAAATATATTTTAATAAATATTAAATAAATTATGAAAATTTAAATAATAATATACACATTAATAAATACCAAAATAATTACAGTTCAGTGGTAAAGAAAGGTAGGAAAATGGTACGAAATAGGTAATTTTTTCGCAATGGTGCTTCTGGATAATATCCATTCTTTGGCAAGGGGTGTTTACCTTTATCAGATGCCTTACTTGTCGAAGTTGTCGATGGTTGGCTAGCTGCAGCCCTAAGGTAAACGATATTTCGTTCAATGAAAAATCGCCTTCTTTTTATACAAATATAAATTAATTTAGCATGTATTTAATGCTTAGTCAAATTTTGAAAGTTTTATAAAACGTTTTTTTTTTCATCCAACAAACAAATTATTCTCAGCCCATTATACAAACTTTATATGTACAACACAGCAAGTAAATTTTAAGCCTATTTTGTGTCACTGCATTATCATCCAATTTAAAAAAACAAAAATCACCACTAGAATAAAAATGTCAATAATTACTAGTTGAGAAGAATTTTCCATAAAACTTATTACTATTAATGTACATCTATAGAAATAGTTACTTCTATAGAACTAACGATTCTGCATTCACCGTAATTTAATCTTGAACTTCCTAAAAGGTAAAACCAATACCAAATTGAGGTGAATAAAATTTGTTTGGAGATGTACGTCGGTATTGCAGTCATAATTGGAATAAACTTCATATTCCATTTTGTAATGCTCAAAATTGACATTTGACAGCTTCACAGTAGACCAATTTTAACTGACAAGTACGAAATTTTATTAAATTTAACCAATTTTGTTTTTATTTATAATTTATTATTGCAACGTTAATTAATTAGTTTCATAATGCTCTAAAATGGATCAAATAACCGCAACAAATTCAATTAGTTCGTATAAAGACGAAGACGATATCGCCGAGGATGAAATTGACCAAGTGCAAGACGAATTGATAGAGGTTGATTTGTACTCCCTGTGTCGTATATGCGGTAATGTGCGCGATACGTTGATTCCTGTTTATGGGGAACACGGTCTTGAGTTAGAACTAAGTACAAAAATTAATTATTATTTGCCAATTGATGTAAGTAAATAGCTAAAAATTTATTAGTGTGAATTTGGGTACTAATCGATTTTCTGCAGATAAGTGAAGATGATATTCTACCACTTAATGTGTGTTCTAACTGTGCCACTACAGTTGCGCTGTGGCACGAGTTCATTGCCGAATGTTGTGAAGCAGATAAGCGCTTCAAAGCCATGTTGCAAAGTAGTACGATTGAAGAGGCTACCAATAAGGACGTCGTTTCAGAAAACATGCAAGAGGATGGTAACGAACCAGACAATTCGACTGATGAGAATCAAACCATAGATACAGAAACCCAAGGAACTGAATATCTAGAAGAAACCGAATTTGTAAATGATGAAAATCTTCTTGAATCTCTGTCGCAAGAGGAAGAAATAGATGAAGCTCCGTCAGTTGAGCCGGAATCAACGTTGGAACAAGACTTTGAGGAGCAGCCCAAACCAAATAAGTGAGTAACTATATTTTTAATAGAATTTGAATGATTCTCGCAGACCGAATTATCTGCTATCCCATTAATTGAGCTGTATCAAATCATAACCAAAATTGCCACATTTCTGTCTAAGTTTCGACTCTTGGCGAGCATCTACAAATCGTACGCTTCCATTTCACCGTAAAGTTAAGTGACCGCATTAATTTTAACCTGCACTTTCTAAAAATTTGCAGATCACCTGACACCATCCGATGCTCATTAATCATTTCAACCATAGAAACTTCCCTAAAAACAGAATACAGTCTTGTAGACTCGGTGGACCCGGCTACACTTTGCGAACTCGTGAAAAAATCGAATCGCTCAGGAAATATGCAATTATCGAATGAGCTTCTCGATGAAATTCGACTAAATTTAAAGCTGGAGGAGGAAGGATATTACAAGTGTTATGAGTGTGAATTTGATACTGAGCAACGGGATGTAATGGAAGGCCACTTGAGGCAGCATTTTCAGAATACATTAAAAAAATTAAAACAGGCTATGAAACTTAAGGCGAAATTTTTTGACGAGAATAAAGTAGAAGTGGATGGTAAAATCTTGTATGAGTGTCCGGAGTGTAAAAAACGGTTGCACGCAACGAGCACATTCCTCTGGCACATGCGGATTCATACGGGTGAGAAACCATTTGTCTGTTATTTGTGCGGTAAAAAATTTCGAGTTTATCACGGCATTTCGCGTCATATCAAAGAAACACACATGAAGACAAAAGACTTTGCGTGCGATATATGCGGTCGTCTCTTCTCGAATCGACGAAATGTTGCCGAGCATCGAAATTTACATTCAAGCGATCGACCCTATAAGTGTGAAACCTGCGGCAAAGGATTTAGACAGCAAGCCTCGCTCTTTATGCATAAACGACTGCATCAGCCGCATCAATATAAATGTGATGAATGTGGATTAGGATTTCGTACCAAAAGTTCACTCTTGGTTCATGCTACAGTCCATACGGGTGTGAAAGATCATGAATGTGATATATGCCATAAAAGATTCCGTATCAAGCACGAGTTAAATCTCCATAAACTGGTGCATACGGACTATAAACCGTTTGCATGTGAAAAGTGCGGGCAGTCGTTCAAGCAGAAGCGTTATCTGCTGCGACATAAGAAGAATCGGGCTCACTAAATATAATTATTTTAATTATTTAATAAACGCACAAAATCGTCCATTAAAACCGAGTTTCATTCAAATTCGTTCAAAAAGCATCCTTTCGTTTCGAGCGGTATGATTTACAAAATTCTTTTTCCAGATTTTTCGTCTCGCGTAATGCGCCCATCCCGTCATTTTTCAAATGTAAATTTTGCTCGATGTCCTTCACCAAGAAAGCACGACTCAACGTTCATATGAAACTGGCTCATTCCGAACTTATATTCCATTGCGATATGTGTAATGAGGTGGTGGAACGCAGTCTACTGATTTATCATATGACTCAGCACGCGGTAGAAGAGGTTCGGCTAATAAACGAACAAATCGAGAATAAGGAAAATTCGATTGCACCCGAGATCGGAGGATTGTTACGAAAGAAATTTCGGTTCAATTGTGATTTATGCCCGATGGTATATGTCACTAAAACCGGGTTGCGATATCACGTGAATCAGGTTCACAACAAGGAGCGTCGATATAAATGCGACGAGTGTGGGAAATTATTCGGGTGTAATCGTATTTTACGAAATCATGTACGGAGCATACATTCAAGCGAGCGATTGTATAAGTGCGAAATTTGTTCGAAATCCTTCAAAACCGATTCCTCGTATTACATCCACAAGAGAACTCATAATAAAAATGCCTCTTGGCCATGTGATGTGTGTGGCAAGAAGTTTAATGCTGCTAATAACTTGAAGAAGCACAAATTGATTCACACTACGGATCGAAAATTTGCGTGCGATTTGTGTCCAAAAACTTTTAAAACCAAAAATTTGTTGTATGTGCATCGGAAGTGCCATGCGCCAAGCGATATTTTTTCGTGTGGTCTCTGCAAATCGAAATTTAGACAGAGGCGATATTTAGCTGAACACAAAAAACGAGTTCACAAGATTCGATGAGCCAAAACTATTTACCATTATTATAACCCTTGACAGCCAAAATAAATTTGATCGATTTTAATTTTAGTTGCGGCTGTACCAAAGATAGCTTCCAAACAGAGGAATCTGCAATAACCTTCCAACCGAACACCAGATGCTCATTTAATTGTGAAATAATATTCAAGACTTATCAAGAATTTTTTGAGCATCACCGCGAGGTGCATCTGAAAACGTGTATGCAGTGTGGCATGCACTTTGACGAATTTTATGAGATCCTAGGCCACATACGAACGGCCCATGTGATCGAAAACGATTGGACGCAAGTATGCAAATTCTGCGGATACCGCACTGATGATTTAAACGAGCATATTGGGCGACATAATTTGCACTGGCTGGACAACGTTTATTGTGATAGTTGTGAACTTCTGTTCGAGAACGAAATTGCGGTCGAAGTTCATTTTGCGGTTATGGAGCACGAATATCGATATCGATGTTTTGTATGTGACGAAACATTTACAGATCAAATCTCTTATACAACTCATAAATCGGAACATGCAATAGAAATAGCATTGCCCAATCTAGATGATTCGATCGGAGTGCCTGCGCTAATCGAGGAAAGGGTTAAGAAACGTTGTCGCACCGAACGGCAACACCAACCAGCGGTTTTCGAGTGTCCAATGTGCGAACAAAAGTTTGCACGCAAGTACAATATGGAAGCACATATGTGCCTACATAGACACGACTATTTTTGTCGCGTGTGTGGTTTAAGCTTTGTAACGGATAGCGCACTTCAAAAACATATGGGCGGCGCATGCAAATCACATCTCAAAATGAAATTCGAGACAACAATCGTTTGTGCAAAAAATAACTGCAATCTAACGTTTCGGTCACGCTACGAGCTATATCAACATGAAAAGGTTGTTCACCTACAAATCCAGAGCGTCAAGTGTCCCGACTGCGATTTAGAATTTAAATCGACATCGATCATGGAAACACATCGTAAGGTACACAGGAAATCATTCATGTGCCCCATATGCAACAAAAAATTTACAAAACTTAACCAGCTAAAATCGCATGAGACTGTACATACGGGTGAAAGGCCGTTCGAATGCGATATTTGCTCTGAAAAATTTCGCCATAACAGCAATCTGTATCAGCATAAATTAAGTCACGCGAATATTCGGAAATACAAATGCTTGAAATGTGATGCCGGTTTTATGAGGGCAAATACATTTCGTGAACATATGCGAACGCATGATGGAGAACGGCCGCATTCGTGCCAGATTTGTCACAAGAAATACACGCAGTTGTGCGTTTTAAAGCGACACATGGAATCGATGCATCGGCGATGCGATGTTTGTAAATTGGTGGTGGGGAATAAAATGAAACTACAAGTGCATATGTGGAAGATGCATCCGATGTCGGATACGGATGGTACGGTAGTGCAGGAAGATTATTTGGCCGCGGAGGAAGGTGATGGAATAGAATAAATTTTATAGAAAATAGAAAAATTTTGTATTATTTTGCAAAGGAACAATAATTTTTTAAGGTGTAAGTATATCTAGTGTAATGTCATTAATGACCCGGAATGCTGCCGAAACAGTGAATATTTTGTTGTCGATTTATTTGAGCGAAGAGTCGACTATTGATTCTCTCAATTCTCGTGCCTCTGCGGTTAGCTCGGTCTGACTCCGTTATTACTTATTTTTCACTGATGCCACTCAAACTTTTTTTTTTTTTTTTAATAAATGTAATCTGTTTTGGGGCTCGAGGCTCACCCTGTTTTTTCGCGGTTATGCTTTTAACGTCCATACTTTACGCCTAATCAGCCAACTTGAGGACATACGGCTATAGGACCGAATTAAGACCATCTGCACATTGCATAGCTCGTGCCAGTCTATACTGGCATGGAAGATGGGTCGGCCCATGAGTTTTGCACACCGACAGGTGGTCATAGTTTCACCCCACAGGGCGTAATCTGTTGATGAAATTTTACTTTGCATCCTGCCTCTATCTATACTCTATCGGGATTCGAACCCGATACCTCCCGAGCCAAACGCCAAAGCTTTAACCACTGCACCATTTGGTCGGTAAAAAAAGTCAGTTGTTATTGCGGTTTTATGGTTTTTAAAAAAGGCTCCTAAATCGTTTGGCAAGCGGGCTCGGCGGAAGTTAATCTTCTCTGTGTACTGTTATTGTGAATTGTCACTGAAACTATTTTTTAATCTTTCTGACAATTCGCCGAAAACGATAATTCATCGAAAACGATAATTCACCGAAAAACAATTCACCGAAAAAACAATTCACCGAAAACGATAATAATGGAATTGTACTGAATCCTGGAAACGAAGAAAATTAAAAATCCGGAACCAAATATTTTGCAAAGTTCTGAAACTAAACTACTGAACAGAAAAATCTCGAAATTTAAAATACATACTTAATTTTTTTACAACAGCTCATTATTTTTTCAATATAATTTTAATTTAACCGTACAAGTGACGCAGTGGTTAAAGCTTCGGCATTTGGACCGGGAGGTACTGGGTTCGAATCCCACCAGAGGCACAATGTAAATCGAATTTTCTTCATCGATTACGATCGATGATGATAATAAACACAACTTAGACCCTCTGTTGGAGTGCAGAATTCGGCGCCGACCCATCGTTCATGTCAGTGTGCAGGTTGACAAGGACTTCTAACGTGCAGGTGGTATACTGTGTAATTGTGTGAATAGGTGAATGGGGTGGGTGTGTGCGTGAATGAAAAGGGGAGTATTAATTGACCTAAAAAGGACATTAAATCCACTGGATGATTAATACTTTCTTAAAAAAAAAAAAAAAAAACTGAACCCTTTCAAATAGTGAATTTGGTGTCCCTTTTATAATTGAAAACAGCGCCAATTCAATATTCCCGTCTTATTTATAGATATCAGTACCCCTATCCTCCCTTGAAATTAAAATTTCAAAGTTTCCGTTCGAATTCGAGTCAACCGGTTCGATAAATAATCAGCCAACACCCGTACGTCACCGAAGAGTTCGATTTCGACACCGATTTCAACTTTGCAAATTTTGAGTCAAGACTTATTAAGTCTGTACCGGTATAAAATCTAACTGATCCAGGAACTTAAGTTAAACGACCATAGACAATGCCGTGTGTTCGTTCCCTCAATAATATAGGAAAAATCGTTCGGCTTCTATGAATTGTGTGACCTTAAATACATATTTTGTTTTGTTAATGAATAACAGTCGTATTTATTAATAAAATCAGATATATGATGTTCTCGTTTTGCGCGATACGATTTGGACCAAACATTTTAAAAATGTGGTGTAGATGGCATAGAACTGTACAATATATTTACCAAAACTTAAAATTTTATTTGATTATTTTCTGATAATAAAAACAAAATTTCCATTTTGTTTGAAACTTTTGTGTAACCCATTTCCTTAACTTTTGTGTAATCCATTTCCTTCGGCGCAAAGCGAGGGCAAAGTGTAAATATCTTAACATTATTATGCTGCCGTCTAGGTGTAGGAAAAAATTAACGTCATATGGAAAAAATGAGAGTAGTGTGAGGCCCTTATACAAAGAGAGCTTTGATTAAACACAATTCCAATTACGTGTAGCCACGTAAAAAGTCATCAGTACGTATTAACGAATACCATCCGGTTACACACAATACATAATAATGTGATGTCTCTTATCACCTTGCGATGTGTCATGCACCGACATTTAAAATTTTCAAAAAAAAAAAAATATCTATAATTGTTACAATATTGAAATACACAACCCGGCGGTAATGATGTGAAAAATGACAAATCAGAAGAAAGCTTACAAAATAAAACTTTTTTTGTGGTATAACAATCGCATTGTTGTGCTAAAACAATAAAAAAAATTTAACATTTAACGATTTTTTATTGTGTTACAGAAATATAATAAATTCTATGTACAAACAATACTGAAACCCACATTCCTGCCATATGTAATTTGGTTGTATACATATATTCAACAATTATGACTGTGAATTGCAAGAATTGTTTTATGTCGTAAACCCCCCCACCCCCCGCCCTCTAAGTATATATATATACTTATTTTAGACTCGGTGCTACTCCTCCCTCACCTGTCGACGAAAACAAAAGTAATTTTTATTTATACGCGACTTTTAGAAGAAAGTGGCTTTGTTTGTCGCTATTTAGTTTCGGGGGTGGTTGTTCGGTAATTCTGTTTTTATTATTTATACTATATAGAATGTCTTCTGCAGGCTTCATGTCTTATTGTGCTATTTTACAACCGCGCTAAGTTAAAATAGATATACATATGTATTTACGTGTTGTTTGTGTGTCTAGTGTTTTGATTATGAAACGAAATTCTATGGGTTGAGGGCTTTTTGGTCTTAAGATCTCACGCCATATAAATTTATTGTATTAATGACGTCAGCTTGGCGTCATTGTGGTTCATAATATTTGAAAGACGCGATCCAACAGCAAGATTCTAGTTTACTGGTATTAAGGCGATAAGAAAGGCTATACGGTAATCTTTTATGTTTAAGTATATTTCTCTGTTTACGTCTAGCGATGTTGTAATATGGAAATGATGCTTTTTATTTCCACGTTTTACTGTTCCTTTCATTTGTCCTTTCATTTGACTGGGGGATATTTAATGCAGTTTGTATTAAACATAGTTTGAATTAAAAGAGACAGATTTATAAAAACTATGCTACTCATGCGAATAATTTATTATAAGCTGACACAAGAAATGTTGTAAGACAGTACATATATTTACAATGAGATAAGATCAGAGTGTAGAAATGTTACAAGTATGTAATAATAAATTATCAAATAGCTATATAGCGGACACATACAACTGTAAGGTACTTTTCCAATTTGTTATTTGAAATTCTATATAGAATCCTTATGAATTTTAAAATAACTTTTGAAAACAACTCCTCAGCTGATATTGTAAACGCGAAATGGTACAGAATGTGCATTGCGAGGTGACAGGAGCGCAACGACCTGCTTGATATAACCCGGTCCTATACTCCCGCTCCTATCAATTTTTAAATTCCTATAAACTGAAATTAAATTTAACCCGCCTGATATATCCGAACACTCCAGCTCCTCTCGATTTTAAAATTTTTAAAATATCGCGTTTTGAAATATCGTGTTTCAAATGGGACCCATACACAACAGCTTGTGTTCCATTAAGACCGCCTATTTAGAATTTAGCGCCATTTTTTGCAGTTTTCATTTATCGGACGCATGGCCGTCGTCCTATTGATCTTTTAATCACCACCTAGCTAGCGCCACTCCTATGCGAGCGAAAGGTGATATTTGTTTATACGAGAAAAAGCCTCATTCCATTTTATTATTATTTCATCATTTATTTCAAAATGAGAAACTTCCAATAACCGCGCCTTCCCTGTATAACCTACCGTTAATTTCTTGCTCAACGTATCATTTTCATTACTTATAATCAATTTGAACCGGAAATTCAACAATAAAATTTTTTCAATTTTTTTGCGAAAATCCCTGATGGTTAGCCTTACTGTTTTTGAACGGTTAAAATTTATTGTCACAGATTCAGTATGTTTTCGGTCAGTTTACGTTATTGCTGTAATTTTGAGCAGAACTGCTTTTAAATTGTTACAATGTGTGTCCTGATTCGCCAGCAATCAAGGATCGAATACAAAATTTGATTGAATTTCAAAATGAGAAACTTCCAATAACCGCGCCTTCCCTGTATAACCTACCGTTAATTTCTTGCTCAACGTATCATTTTCATTACCTATAATCAATTTGAACCGGAAATTCAACAATAAAATTTTTTCAATTTTTTTGTGAAAATCCCTGATGGTTAGCCTTACTGTTTTTGAACGGTTAAAATTTATTGTCACAGATTTTGTATGTTTTCGGTCAGTTTACGTTATTGATGTAATTTTGAGCAGAACTGCTTTTAAATTGTTACAATATGTTGCCTGATTCGCCAGCAATCAAGGATCGAATACAAAATTTGATTGAATTTCAAAATGAGAAACTTCCAATAACCGCGCCTTCCCTGTATAACCTACCGTTAATTTCTTGCCCAACGTATCATTTTCATTACATATAATCAATTTGAACCGGAAATTCAACAATAAAATTTTTTCAATTTTTTTGTGAAAATCCCTGATGGTTAGTTAGCCTTACTGTTTTTGAACGGTTAAAATTTATTGTCACAGATTCAGTATGTTTTCGGTCAGTTTACGTTATTGATGTAATTTTGAGCAGAACTGCTTTTAAATTGTTACAATATGTGTCCTGATTCGGCAGCAATCAAGGATCGAATACAAAATTTGATCGAATTTCAAAATGAGAAACTTCCAATAACCGCGCCTTCCCTGTATAACCTACCGTTAATTTCTTGCTCAACGTATCATTTTCATTACCTATAATCAATTTGAACCGGAAATTCAACAATAAAATTTTTTCAATTTTTTTGTGAAAATCCCTGATGGTTAGCCTTACTGTTTTTGAACGGTTAAAAATTATTGTCACAGATTCAGTATGTTTTCGGTCAGTTTACGTTATTGATGTAATTTTGAGCAGAACTGCTTTTGAATTGTTACAATATGTTGCCTGATTCGCCAGCAATCAAGGATCGAATACAAAATTTGATCGAATTTCAAAATGAGAAACTTCCAATAACCGCGCCTTCCCTGTATAACCTACCGTTAATTTCTTGCTCAACGTATCATTTTCATTACCTTCAATCCCTGATGGTTAGCCTTACTGTTTTTGAACGGTTAAAAATTATTGTCACAGATTTTGTATGTTTTCGGTCAGTTTACGTTATTGATGTAATTTTGAGCAGAGCTGCTTTTAAATTGTTACAATATGTTGCATAATTCGGCAGCAATCAAGGATCGAATACGAAATTTGACCGAATTTCAAAATGAGAAACTTCCAATAACCGCGCCTTCCCTGTATAACATACCGTTAATTTCTTGCTCAACGTATCATTTTCATTACATATAATCAATTTGAACCGGAAATTCAACAATAAAATTTTTTCAATTTTTTTGTGAAAATCCCTGATGGTTAGCCTTACTGTTTTTGAACGGTTAAAATTTATTGTCACAGATTTTGTATGTTTTCGGTCAGTTTACGTTATTGATGTAATTTTGAGCAGAACTGCTTTTAAATTGTTACAATATGTTGCCTGATTCGCCAGCAATCAAGGATCGAATACAAAATTTGATCGAATTTCAAAATGAGAAACTTCCAATAACCGTGCCTTCCCTGTATAACCTACCGTTAATTTCTTGCTCAACGTATCATTTTCATTACATATAATCAATTTGAACCGGAAATTTAACAATAAAATTTTTTCAATTTTTTTGTGAAAATCCCTGATGGTTAGCCTTACTGTTTTTGAACGGTTAAAAATTATTGTCACAGATTCAGTATGTGTTCGGTCAGTTTACGTTATTGATGTAATTTTGAGCAGAACTGCTTTTGAATTGTTACAATATGTTGCCTGATTCGCCAGCAATCAAGGATCGAATACAAAATTTGATCGAATTTCAAAATGAGAAACTTCCAATAACCGCGCCTTCCCTGTATAACCTACCGTTAATTTCTTGCTCAACGTATCATTTTCATTACCTATAATCAATTTGAACCGGAAATTCAACAACAAATTTTTTTCAATTTTTTTGTGAAAATCCCTGATGGTTAGCCTTACTGTTTTTGAACGGTTAAAATTTATTGTCACAGATTTTGTATGTTTTCGGTCAGTTTACGTTATTGATGTAATTTTGAGCAGAACTGCTTTTGAATTGTTACAATATGTTGCCTGATTCGCCAGCAATCAAGGATCGAATACAAAATTTGATCGAATTTCAAAATGAGAAACTTCCAATAACCGTGCCTTCCCTGTATAACCTACCGTTAATTTCTTGCTCAACGTATCATTTTCATTACCTATAATCAATTTGAACCGGAAATTCAACAATAAAATTTTTTCAATTTTTTTGTGAAAATCCCTGATGGTTGTTAGCCTTACTGTTTTTGAACGGTTAAAATTTATTGTCACAGATTCAGTATTTTTTCGGTCAGTTTACGTTATTGATGTAATTTTGAGCAGAACTGCTTTTAAATTGTTAAAATATGTGTCCTGATTCGCCAGCAATCAAGGATCGAATACAAAATTTGATCGAATTTCAAAATGAGAAACTTCCAATAACCGCGCCTTCCCTGTATAACCTACCGTTAATTTCTTGCTCAACGTATCATTTTCATTACATATAATCAATTTGAACCGGAAATTCAACAATAAAATTTTTTCAATTTTTTTGTGAAAATCCCTGATGGTTAGCCTTACTGTTTTTGAACGGTTAAAATTTATTGTCACAGATTCAGTATGTTTTCAGTCAGTTTACGTTATTGATGTAATTTTGAGCAGAACTGCTTTTAAATTGTTAAAATATGTGTCCTGATTCGCCAGCAATCAAGGATCGAATACAAAATTTGATCGAATTTCAAAATGAGAAACTTCCAATAACCGCGCCTTCCCTGTATAACCTACCGTTAATTTCTTGCTCAACGTATCATTTTCATTACCTATAATCAATTTGAACCGGAAATTCAACAACAAAATTTTTTCAATTTTTTTGTGAAAATCCCTGATGGTTAGCCTTACTGTTTTTGAACGGTTAAAAATTATTGTCACAGATTCAGTATGTTTTCGGTCAGTTTACGTTATTGATGTAATTTTGAGCAGAACTGCTTTTAAATTGTTACAATATGTTGCCTGATTCGCCAGCAATCAAGGATCGAATACAAAATTTGATCGAATTTCAAAATGAGAAACTTCCAATAACCGCGCCTTCCCTGTATAACCTACCGTTAATTTCTTGCTCAACGTATCATTTTCATTACCTATAATCAATTTGAACCGGAAATTCAACAACAAAATTTTTTCAATTTTTTTGTGAAAATCCCTGATGGTTAGCCTTACTGTTTTTGAACGGTTAAAAATTATTGTCACAGATTCAGTATGTTTTCGGTCAGTTTACGTTATTGATGTAATTTTGAGCAGAACTGCTTTTAAATTGTTAAAATATGTGTCCTGATTCGCCAGCAATCAAGGATCGAATACAAAATTTGATCGAATTTCAAAATGAGAAACTTCCAATAACCGCGCCTTCCCTGTATAACCTACCGTTAATTTCTTGCTCAACGTATCATTTTCATTACCTATAATCAATTTGAACCGGAAATTCAACAACAAAATTTTTTCAATTTTTTTGTGAAAATCCCTGATGGTTAGCCTTACTGTTTTTGAACGGTTAAAAATTATTGTCACAGATTCAGTATGTTTTCGGTCAGTTTACGTTATTGATGTAATTTTGAGCAGAACTGCTTTTAAATTGTTAAAATATGTGTCCTGATTCGCCAGCAATCAAGGATCGAATACAAAATTTGATCGAATTTCAAAATGAGAAACTTCCAATAACCGCGCCTTCCCTGTATAACCTACCGTTAATTTCTTGCTCAACGTATCATTTTCATTACCTATAATCAATTTGAACCGGAAATTCAACAACAAAATTTTTTCAATTTTTTTGTGAAAATCCCTGATGGTTAGCCTTACTGTTTTTGAACGGTTAAAATTTATTGTCACAGATTCAGTATGTTTTCAGTCAGTTTACGTTATTGATGTAATTTTGAGCAGAACTGCTTTTAAATTGTTAAAATATGTGTCCTGATTCGCCAGCAATCAAGGATCGAATACAAAATTTGATCGAATTTCAAAATGAGAAACTTCCAATAACCGCGCCTTCCCTGTATAACCTACCGTTAATTTCTTGCTCAACGTATCATTTTCATTACCTATAATCAATTTGAACCGGAAATTCAAGAACAAAATTTTTTCAATTTTTTTGTGAAAATCCCTGATGGTTAGCCTTACTGTTTTTGAACGGTTAAAAATTATTGTCACAGATTCAGTATGTTTTCGGTCAGTTTACGTTATTGATGTAATTTTGAGCAGAACTGCTTTTAAATTGTTACAATATGTTGCCTGATTCGCCAGCAATCAAGGATCGAATACAAAATTTGATCGAATTTCAAAATGAGAAACTTCCAATAACCGCGCCTTCCCTGTATAACCTACCGTTAATTTCTTGCTCAACGTATCATTTTCATTACCTATAATCAATTTGAACCGGAAATTCAACAACAAAATTTTTTCAATTTTTTTGTGAAAATCCCTGATGGTTAGCCTTACTGTTTTTGAACGGTTAAAATTTATTGTCACAGATTCAGTATGTTTTCGGTCAGTTTACGTTATTGCTGTAATTTTGAGCAGAACTGCTTTTAAATTGTTACAATGTGTGTCCTGATTCGCCAGCAATCAAGGATCGAATACAAAATTTGATTGAATTTCAAAATGAGAAACTTCCAATAACCGCGCCTTCCCTGTATAACCTACCGTTAATTTCTTGCTCAACGTATCATTTTCATTACTTATAATCAATTTGAACCGGAAATTCAACAATAAAATTTTTTCAATTTTTTTGCGAAAATCCCTGATGGTTAGCCTTACTGTTTTTGAACGGTTAAAATTTATTGTCACAGATTCAGTATGTTTTCGGTCAGTTTACGTTATTGATGTAATTTTGAGCAGAACTGCTTTTAAATTGTTACAATGTGTGTCCTGATTCGCCAGCAATCAAGGATCGAATACAAAATTTGATTGAATTTCAAAATGAGAAACTTCCAATAACCGCGCCTTCCCTGTATAACCTACCGTTAATTTCTTGCTCAACGTATCATTTTCATTACATATAATCAATTTGAACCGGAAATTCAACAATAAAATTTTTTCAATTTTTTTGTGAAAATCCCTGATGGTTAGCCTTACTGTTTTTGAACGGTTAAAATTTATTGTCACAGATTTTGTATGTTTTCGGTCAGTTTACGTTATTGATGTAATTTTGAGCAGAACTGCTTTTAAATTGTTACAATATGTTGCCTGATTCGCCAGCAATCAAGGATCGAATACAAAATTTGATTGAATTTCAAAATGAGAAACTTCCAATAACCGCGCCTTCCCTGTATAACCTACCGTTAATTTCTTGCCCAACGTATCATTTTCATTACATATAATCAATTTGAACCGGAAATTCAACAATAAAATTTTTTCAATTTTTTTGTGAAAATCCCTGATGGTTAGTTAGCCTTACTGTTTTTGAACGGTTAAAATTTATTGTCACAGATTCAGTATGTTTTCGGTCAGTTTACGTTATTGATGTAATTTTGAGCAGAACTGCTTTTAAATTGTTACAATATGTGTCCTGATTCGGCAGCAATCAAGGATCGAATACAAAATTTGATCGAATTTCAAAATGAGAAACTTCCAATAACCGCGCCTTCCCTGTATAACCTACCGTTAATTTCTTGCTCAACGTATCATTTTCATTACCTATAATCAATTTGAACCGGAAATTCAACAATAAAATTTTTTCAATTTTTTTGTGAAAATCCCTGATGGTTAGCCTTACTGTTTTTGAACGGTTAAAAATTATTGTCACAGATTCAGTATGTTTTCGGTCAGTTTACGTTATTGATGTAATTTTGAGCAGAACTGCTTTTGAATTGTTACAATATGTTGCCTGATTCGCCAGCAATCAAGGATCGAATACAAAATTTGATCGAATTTCAAAATGAGAAACTTCCAATAACCGCGCCTTCCCTGTATAACCTACCGTTAATTTCTTGCTCAACGTATCATTTTCATTACCTTCAATCCCTGATGGTTAGCCTTACTGTTTTTGAACGGTTAAAAATTATTGTCACAGATTTTGTATGTTTTCGGTCAGTTTACGTTATTGATGTAATTTTGAGCAGAGCTGCTTTTAAATTGTTACAATATGTTGCATAATTCGGCAGCAATCAAGGATCGAATACGAAATTTGACCGAATTTCAAAATGAGAAACTTCCAATAACCGCGCCTTCCCTGTATAACCTACCGTTAATTTCTTGCTCAACGTATCATTTTCATTACCTATAATCAATTTGAACCGGAAATTCAAGAACAAAATTTTTTCAATTTTTTTGTGAAAATCCCTGATGGTTAGCCTTACTGTTTTTGAACGGTTAAAAATTATTGTCACAGATTCAGTATGTTTTCGGTCAGTTTACGTTATTGATGTAATTTTGAGCAGAACTGCTTTTAAATTGTTACAATATGTTGCCTGATTCGCCAGCAATCAAGGATCGAATACAAAATTTGATCGAATTTCAAAATGAGAAACTTCCAATAACCGCGCCTTCCCTGTATAACCTACCGTTAATTTCTTGCTCAACGTATCATTTTCATTACCTATAATCAATTTGAACCGGAAATTCAACAACAAAATTTTTTCAATTTTTTTGTGAAAATCCCTGATGGTTAGCCTTACTGTTTTTGAACGGTTAAAAATTATTGTCACAGATTCAGTATGTTTTCGGTCAGTTTACGTTATTGATGTAATTTTGAGCAGAACTGCTTTTAAATTGTTAAAATATGTGTCCTGATTCGCCAGCAATCAAGGATCGAATACAAAATTTGATCGAATTTCAAAATGAGAAACTTCCAATAACCGCGCCTTCCCTGTATAACCTACCGTTAATTTCTTGCTCAACGTATCATTTTCATTACCTATAATCAATTTGAACCGGAAATTCAACAACAAAATTTTTTCAATTTTTTTGTGAAAATCCCTGATGGTTAGCCTTACTGTTTTTGAACGGTTAAAATTTATTGTCACAGATTCAGTATGTTTTCAGTCAGTTTACGTTATTGATGTAATTTTGAGCAGAACTGCTTTTAAATTGTTAAAATATGTGTCCTGATTCGCCAGCAATCAAGGATCGAATACAAAATTTGATCGAATTTCAAAATGAGAAACTTCCAATAACCGCGCCTTCCCTGTATAACCTACCGTTAATTTCTTGCTCAACGTATCATTTTCATTACCTATAATCAATTTGAACCGGAAATTCAAGAACAAAATTTTTTCAATTTTTTTGTGAAAATCCCTGATGGTTAGCCTTACTGTTTTTGAACGGTTAAAAATTATTGTCACAGATTCAGTATGTTTTCGGTCAGTTTACGTTATTGATGTAATTTTGAGCAGAACTGCTTTTAAATTGTTACAATATGTTGCCTGATTCGCCAGCAATCAAGGATCGAATACAAAATTTGATCGAATTTCAAAATGAGAAACTTCCAATAACCGCGCCTTCCCTGTATAACCTACCGTTAATTTCTTGCTCAACGTATCATTTTCATTACCTATAATCAATTTGAACCGGAAATTCAACAACAAAATTTTTTCAATTTTTTTGTGAAAATCCCTGATGGTTAGCCTTACTGTTTTTGAACGGTTAAAAATTATTGTCACAGATTCAGTATGTTTTCGGTCAGTTTACGTTATTGCTGTAATTTTGAGCAGAACTGCTTTTAAATTGTTACAATGTGTGTCCTGATTCGCCAGCAATCAAGGATCGAATACAAAATTTGATTGAATTTCAAAATGAGAAACTTCCAATAACCGCGCCTTCCCTGTATAACCTACCGTTAATTTCTTGCTCAACGTATCATTTTCATTACTTATAATCAATTTGAACCGGAAATTCAACAATAAAATTTTTTCAATTTTTTTGCGAAAATCCCTGATGGTTAGCCTTACTGTTTTTGAACGGTTAAAATTTATTGTCACAGATTCAGTATGTTTTCGGTCAGTTTACGTTATTGCTGTAATTTTGAGCAGAACTGCTTTTAAATTGTTACAATGTGTGTCCTGATTCGCCAGCAATCAAGGATCGAATACAAAATTTGATTGAATTTCAAAATGAGAAACTTCCAATAACCGCGCCTTCCCTGTATAACCTACCGTTAATTTCTTGCTCAACGTATCATTTTCATTACATATAATCAATTTGAACCGGAAATTCAACAATAAAATTTTTTCAATTTTTTTGTGAAAATCCCTGATGGTTAGCCTTACTGTTTTTGAACGGTTAAAATTTATTGTCACAGATTTTGTATGTTTTCGGTCAGTTTACGTTATTGATGTAATTTTGAGCAGAACTGCTTTTAAATTGTTACAATATGTTGCCTGATTCGCCAGCAATCAAGGATCGAATACAAAATTTGATTGAATTTCAAAATGAGAAACTTCCAATAACCGCGCCTTCCCTGTATAACCTACCGTTAATTTCTTGCCCAACGTATCATTTTCATTACATATAATCAATTTGAACCGGAAATTCAACAATAAAATTTTTTCAATTTTTTTGTGAAAATCCCTGATGGTTAGTTAGCCTTACTGTTTTTGAACGGTTAAAATTTATTGTCACAGATTCAGTATGTTTTCGGTCAGTTTACGTTATTGATGTAATTTTGAGCAGAACTGCTTTTAAATTGTTACAATATGTGTCCTGATTCGGCAGCAATCAAGGATCGAATACAAAATTTGATCGAATTTCAAAATGAGAAACTTCCAATAACCGCGCCTTCCCTGTATAACCTACCGTTAATTTCTTGCTCAACGTATCATTTTCATTACCTATAATCAATTTGAACCGGAAATTCAACAATAAAATTTTTTCAATTTTTTTGTGAAAATCCCTGATGGTTAGCCTTACTGTTTTTGAACGGTTAAAAATTATTGTCACAGATTCAGTATGTTTTCGGTCAGTTTACGTTATTGATGTAATTTTGAGCAGAACTGCTTTTGAATTGTTACAATATGTTGCCTGATTCGCCAGCAATCAAGGATCGAATACAAAATTTGATCGAATTTCAAAATGAGAAACTTCCAATAACCGCGCCTTCCCTGTATAACCTACCGTTAATTTCTTGCTCAACGTATCATTTTCATTACCTTCAATCCCTGATGGTTAGCCTTACTGTTTTTGAACGGTTAAAAATTATTGTCACAGATTTTGTATGTTTTCGGTCAGTTTACGTTATTGATGTAATTTTGAGCAGAGCTGCTTTTAAATTGTTACAATATGTTGCCTGATTCGCCAGCAATCAAGGATCGAATACAAAATTTGATCGAATTTCAAAATGAGAAACTTCCAATAACCGTGCCTTCCCTGTATAACCTACCGTTAATTTCTTGCTCAACGTATCATTTTCATTACCTATAATCAATTTGAACCGGAAATTCAACAATAAAATTTTTTCAATTTTTTTGTGAAAATCCCTGATGGTTAGTTAGCCTTACTGTTTTTGAACGGTTAAAATTTATTGTCACAGATTCAGTATGTTTTCGGTCAGTTTACGTTATTGATGTAATTTTGAGCAGAACTGCTTTTAAATTGTTACAATATGTGTCCTGATTCGGCAGCAATCAAGGATCGAATACAAAATTTGATCGAATTTCAAAATGAGAAACTTCCAATAACCGCGCCTTCCCTGTATAACCTACCGTTAATTTCTTGCTCAACGTATCATTTTCATTACCTATAATCAATTTGAACCGGAAATTCAACAATAAAATTTTTTCAATTTTTTTGTGAAAATCCCTGATGGTTAGCCTTACTGTTTTTGAACGGTTAAAAATTATTGTCACAGATTCAGTATGTTTTCGGTCAGTTTACGTTATTGATGTAATTTTGAGCAGAACTGCTTTTGAATTGTTACAATATGTTGCCTGATTCGCCAGCAATCAAGGATCGAATACAAAATTTGATCGAATTTCAAAATGAGAAACTTCCAATAACCGCGCCTTCCCTGTATAACCTACCGTTAATTTCTTGCTCAACGTATCATTTTCATTACCTTCAATCCCTGATGGTTAGCCTTACTGTTTTTGAACGGTTAAAAATTATTGTCACAGATTTTGTATGTTTTCGGTCAGTTTACGTTATTGATGTAATTTTGAGCAGAGCTGCTTTTAAATTGTTACAATATGTTGCATAATTCGGCAGCAATCAAGGATCGAATACGAAATTTGACCGAATTTCAAAATGAGAAACTTCCAATAACCGCGCCTTCCCTGTATAACATACCGTTAATTTCTTGCTCAACGTATCATTTTCATTACCTATAATCAATTTGAACCGGAAATTCAACAACAAAATTTTTTCAATTTTTTTGTGAAAATCCCTGATGGTTAGCCTTACTGTTTTTGAACGGTTAAAATTTATTGTCACAGATTTTGTATGTTTTCGGTCAGTTTACGTTATTGATGTAATTTTGAGCAGAACTGCTTTTAAATTGTTACAATATGTTGCCTGATTCGCCAGCAATCAAGGATCGAATACAAAATTTGATCGAATTTCAAAATGAGAAACTTCCAATAACCGTACCTTCCCTGTATAACCTACCGTTAATTTCTTGCTCAACGTATCATTTTCATTACCTATAATCAATTTGAACCGGAAATTCAACAATAAAATTTTTTCAATTTTTTTGTGAAAATCCCTGATGGTTGTTAGCCTTACTGTTTTTGAACGGTTAAAATTTATTGTCACAGATTCAGTATTTTTTCGGTCAGTTTACGTTATTGATGTAATTTTGAGCAGAACTGCTTTTAAATTGTTAAAATATGTGTCCTGATTCGCCAGCAATCAAGGATCGAATACAAAATTTGATCGAATTTCAAAATGAGAAACTTCCAATAACCGCGCCTTCCCTGTATAACCTACCGTTAATTTCTTGCTCAACGTATCATTTTCATTACATATAATCAATTTGAACCGGAAATTCAACAATAAAATTTTTTCAATTTTTTTGTGAAAATCCCTGATGGTTAGCCTTACTGTTTTTGAACGGTTAAAATTTATTGTCACAGATTCAGTATGTTTTCAGTCAGTTTACGTTATTGATGTAATTTTGAGCAGAACTGCTTTTAAATTGTTAAAATATGTGTCCTGATTCGCCAGCAATCAAGGATCGAATACAAAATTTGATCGAATTTCAAAATGAGAAACTTCCAATAACCGCGCCTTCCCTGTATAACCTACCGTTAATTTCTTGCTCAACGTATCATTTTCATTACCTATAATCAATTTGAACCGGAAATTCAAGAACAAAATTTTTTCAATTTTTTTGTGAAAATCCCTGATGGTTAGCCTTACTGTTTTTGAACGGTTAAAAATTATTGTCACAGATTCAGTATGTTTTCGGTCAGTTTACGTTATTGATGTAATTTTGAGCAGAACTGCTTTTAAATTGTTACAATATGTTGCCTGATTCGCCAGCAATCAAGGATCGAATACAAAATTTGATCGAATTTCAAAATGAGAAACTTCCAATAACCGCGCCTTCCCTGTATAACCTACCGTTAATTTCTTGCTCAACGTATCATTTTCATTACCTATAATCAATTTGAACCGGAAATTCAACAACAAAATTTTTTCAATTTTTCGTGAAAATCCCTGATGGTTAGCCTTACTGTTTTTGAACGGTTAAAAATTATTGTCACAGATTCAGTATGTTTTCGGTCAGTTTACGTTATTGATGTAATTTTGAGCAGAACTGCTTTTAAATTGTTAAAATATGTGTCCTGATTCGCCAGCAATCAAGGATCGAATACAAAATTTGATCGAATTTCAAAATGAGAAACTTCCAATAACCGCGCCTTCCCTGTATAACCTACCGTTAATTTCTTGCTCAACGTATCATTTTCATTACATATAATCAATTTGAACCGGAAATTCAACAATAAAATTTTTTCAATTTTTTTGTGAAAATCCCTGATGGTTAGCCTTACTGTTTTTGAACGGTTAAAATTTATTGTCACAGATTCAGTATGTTTTCAGTCAGTTTACGTTATTGATGTAATTTTGAGCAGAACTGCTTTTAAATTGTTAAAATATGTGTCCTGATTCGCCAGCAATCAAGGATCGAATACAAAATTTGATCGAATTTCAAAATGAGAAACTTCCAATAACCGCGCCTTCCCTGTATAACCTACCGTTAATTTCTTGCTCAACGTATCATTTTCATTACCTATAATCAATTTGAACCGGAAATTCAAGAACAAAATTTTTTCAATTTTTTTGTGAAAATCCCTGATGGTTAGCCTTACTGTTTTTGAACGGTTAAAAATTATTGTCACAGATTCAGTATGTTTTCGGTCAGTTTACGTTATTGCTGTAATTTTGAGCAGAACTGCTTTTAAATTGTTACAATGTGTGTCCTGATTCGCCAGCAATCAAGGATCGAATACAAAATTTGATCGAATTTCAAAATGAGAAACTTCCAATAACCGCGCCTTCCCTGTATAACCTACCGTTAATTTCTTGCTCAACGTATCATTTTCATTACCTATAATCAATTTGAACCGGAAATTCAACAATAAAATTTTTTCAATTTTTTTGTGAAAAACCCTGATGGTTAGCCTTACTGTTTTTGAACGGTTAAAATTTATTGTCACAGATTTTGTATGTTTTCGGTCAGTTTACGTTATTGATGTAATTTTGAGCAGAACTGCTTTTAAATTGTTACAATATGTTGCCTGATTCGCCAGCAATCAAGGATCGAATACAAAATTTGATTGAATTTCAAAATGAGAAACTTCCAATAACCGCGCCTTCCCTGTATAACCTACCGTTAATTTCTTGCTCAACGTATCATTTTCATTACCTATAATCAATTTGAACCGGAAATTCAACAATAAAATTTTTTCAATTTTTTTGTGAAAATCCCTGATGGTTAGCCTTACTGTTTTTGAACGGTTAAAAATTATTGTCACAGATTCAGTATGTTTTCGGTCAGTTTACGTTATTGATGTAATTTTGAGCAGAACTGCTTTTGAATTGTTACAATATGTTGCCTGATTCGCCAGCAATCAAGGATTGAATACAAAGTTTGATCAAATTTCAAAATGAGAAACGTCCAATAACCGCGCCTTCCCTGTATAACCTACCGTTAATTTCTTGCTCAACGTATCATTTTCATTACCTATAATCAATTTGAACCGGAAATTCAACAATAAAATTTTTTAAATTTTTTTGTGAAAATCCCTGATGGTTATTAGCCTTACTGTTTTTGAACGGTTAAAACTTATTGTCACAGATTCAGTATGTTTTCGGTCAGTTTACGTTATTGATGTAATTTTGAGCAGAACTGCTTTTAAATTGTTACAATATGTTGCCTGATTCGCCAGCAGTCAAGGATCGAATACAAAATTTGATCGAATTTCAAAATGAGAAACTTCCAATAACCGCGCCTTCCCTGTATAACCTACCGTTAATTTCTTGCTCAACGTATCATTTTCATTACCTATAATCAATTTGAACCGGAAATTCAACAATAAAATTTTTTCAATTTTTTTGTGAAAATCCCTGATGGTTAGCCTTACTGTTTTTGAATAGTTAAAATTTATTGTCACAGATTCAGTATGTTTTCGGTCAGTTTACGTTATTGATGTAATTTTGAGCAGAACTGCTTTTAAATTGTTAAAATATGTGTCCTGATTCGCCAGCAATCAAGGATCGAATACAAAATTTGATCGAATTTCAAAATGAGAAACTTCCAATAACCGCGCCTTCCCTGTATAACCTACCGTTAATTTCTTGCTCAACGTATCATTTTCATTACCTATAATCAATTTGAACCGGAAATTCAACAATAAAATTTTTTCAATTTTTTTGTGAAAATCCCTGATGGTTAGCCTTACTGTTTTTGAACGGTTAAAATTTATTGTCACAGATTTTGTATGTTTTCGGTCAGTTTACGTTATTGATGTAATTTTGAGCAGAACTGCTTTTAAATTGTTACAATATGTTGCCTGATTCGCCAGCAATCAAGGATCGAATACAAAATTTGATCGAATTTCAAAATGAGAAACTTCCAATAACCGCGCCTTCCCTGTATAACCTACCGTTAATTTCTTGCTCAACGTATCATTTTCATTACCTATAATCAATTTGAACCGGAAATTCAACAATAAAATTTTTTCAATTTTTTTGTGAAAATCCCTGATGGTTGTTAGCCTTACTGTTTTTGAACGGTTAAAAATTATTGTCACAGATTCAGTATGTTTTCGGTCAGTTTACGTTATTGATGTAATTTTGAGCAGAACTGCTTTTGAATTGTTACAATATGTTGCCTGATTCGCCAGCAATCAAGGATCGAATACAAAATTTGATCGAATTTCAAAATGAGAAACTTCCAATAACCGCGCCTTCCCTGTATAACCTACCGTTAATTTCTTGCTCAACGTATCATTTTCATTACCTATAATCAATTTGAACCGGAAATTCAACAACAAAATTTTTTCAATTTTTTTGTGAAAATCCCTGATGGTTAGCCTTACTGTTTTTGAACGGTTAAAAATTATTGTCACAGATTCAGTATGTTTTCGGTCAGTTTACGTTATTGCTGTAATTTTGAGCAGAACTGCTTTTAAATTGTTACAATGTGTGTCCTGATTCGCCAGCAATCAAGGATCGAATACAAAATTTGATCGAATTTCAAAATGAGAAACTTCCAATAACCGCGCCTTCCCTGTATAACCTACCGTTAATTTCTTGCTCAACGTATCATTTTCATTACCTATAATCAATTTGAACCGGAAATTCAACAATAAAATTTTTTCAATTTTTTTGTGAAAATCCCTGATGGTTAGCCTTACTGTTTTTGAACGGTTAAAATTTATTGTCACAGATTCAGTATGTTTTCGGTCAGTTTACGTAATTGCTGTAATTTTGAGCAGAACTGCTTTTAAATTGTTACAATGTGTGTCCTGATTCGCCAGCAATCAAGGATCGAATACAAAATTTGATCGAATTTCAAAATGAGAAACTTCCAATAACCGCGCCTTCCCTGTATAACCTACCGTTAATTTCTTGCTCAACGTATCATTTTCATTACCTATAATCAATTTGAACCGGAAATTCAACAATAAAATTTTTTCAATTTTTTTGTGAAAATCCCTGATGGTTAGCCTTACTGTTTTTGAACGGTTAAAAATTATTGTCACAGATTCAGTATGTTTTCGGTCAGTTTACGTTATTGATGTAATTTTGAGCAGAACTGCTTTTGAATTGTTACAATATGTTGCCTGATTCGCCAGCAATCAAGGATCGAATACAAAATTTGATCGAATTTCAAAATGAGAAACCTCCAATAACCGCGCCTTCCCTGTATAACCTACCGTTAATTTCTTGCTCAACGTATCATTTTCATTACCTATAATCAATTTGAACCGGAAATTCAACAACAAAATTTTTTCAATTTTTTTGTGAAAATCCCTGATGGTTAGCCTTACTGTTTTTGAACGGTTAAAATTTATTGTCACAGATTTTGTATGTTTTCGGTCAGTTTACGTTATTGATGTAATTTTGAGCAGAACTGCTTTTAAATTGTTACAATATGTTGCCTGATTCGCCAGCAATCAAGGATCGAATACAAAATTTGATCGAATTTCAAAATGAGAAACTTCCAATAACCGCGCCTTCTCTGTATAACCTACCGTTAATTTCTTGCTCAACGTATCATTTTCATTACCTATAATCAATTTGAACCGGAAATTCAACAATAAAATTTTTTCAATTTTTTTGTGAAAAACCCTGATGGTTAGTTAGCCTTACTGTTTTTGAACGGTTAAAATTTATTGTCACAGATTTTGTATGTTTTCGGTCAGTTTACGTTATTGATGTAATTTTGAGCAGAACTGCTTTTAAATTGTTACAATATGTTGCCTGATTCGCCAGCAATCAAGGATCGAATACAAAATTTGATTGAATTTCAAAATGAGAAACTTCCAATAACCGCGCCTTCCCTGTATAACCTACCGTTAATTTCTTGCTCAACGTATCATTTTCATTACCTATAATCAATTTGAACCGGAAATTCAACAATAAAATTTTTTCAATTTTTTTGTGAAAATCCCTGATGGTTAGCCTTACTGTTTTTGAACGGTTAAAAATTATTGTCACAGATTCAGTATGTTTTCGGTCAGTTTACGTTATTGATGTAATTTTGAGCAGAACTGCTTTTGAATTGTTACAATATGTTGCCTGATTCGCCAGCAATCAAGGATCGAATACAAAATTTGATCGAATTTCAAAATGAGAAACTTCCAATAACCGCGCCTTCCCTGTATAACCTACCGTTAATTTCTTGCTCAACGTATCATTTTCATTACCTATAATCAATTTGAACCGGAAATTCAACAATAAAATTTTTTCAATTTTTTTGTGAAAATCCCTGATGGTTAGCCTTACTGTTTTTGAACGGTTAAAAATTATTGTCACAGATTCAGTATGTTTTCGGTCAGTTTACGTTATTGATGTAATTTTGAGCAGAACTGCTTTTAAATTGTTACAATATGTTGCCTGATTCGCCAGCAGTCAAGGATCGAATACAAAATTTGATCGAATTTCAAAATGAGAAACTTCCAATAACCGCGCCTTCCCTGTATAACCTACCGTTAATTTCTTGCTCAACGTATCATTTTCATTACCTATAATCAATTTGAACCGGAAATTCAACAATAAAATTTTTTCAATTTTTTTGTGAAAATCCCTGATGGTTAGCCTTACTGTTTTTGAATAGTTAAAATTTATTGTCACAGATTCAGTATGTTTTCGGTCAGTTTACGTTATTGATGTAATTTTGAGCAGAACTGCTTTTAAATTGTTAAAATATGTGTCCTGATTCGCCAGCAATCAAGGATCGAATACAAAATTTGATCGAATTTCAAAATGAGAAACTTCCAATAACCGCGCCTTCCCTGTATAACCTACCGTTAATTTCTTGCTCAACGTATCATTTTCATTACCTATAATCAATTTGAACCGGAAATTCAACAATAAAATTTTTTCAATTTTTTTGTGAAAATCCCTGATGGTTAGCCTTACTGTTTTTGAACGGTTAAAATTTATTGTCACAGATTTTGTATGTTTTCGGTCAGTTTACGTTATTGATGTAATTTTGAGCAGAACTGCTTTTAAATTGTTACAATATGTTGCCTGATTCGCCAGCAATCAAGGATCGAATACAAAATTTGATCGAATTTCAAAATGAGAAACTTCCAATAACCGCGCCTTCCCTGTATAACCTACCGTTAATTTCTTGCTCAACGTATCATTTTCATTACCTATAATCAATTTGAACCGGAAATTCAACAATAAAATTTTTTCAATTTTTTTGTGAAAATCCCTGATGGTTGTTAGCCTTACTGTTTTTGAACGGTTAAAAATTATTGTCACAGATTCAGTATGTTTTCGGTCAGTTTACGTTATTGATGTAATTTTGAGCAGAACTGCTTTTGAATTGTTACAATATGTTGCCTGATTCGCCAGCAATCAAGGATCGAATACAAAATTTGATCGAATTTCAAAATGAGAAACTTCCAATAACCGCGCCTTCCCTGTATAACCTACCGTTAATTTCTTGCTCAACGTATCATTTTCATTACCTATAATCAATTTGAACCGGAAATTCAACAACAAAATTTTTTCAATTTTTTTGTGAAAATCCCTGATGGTTAGCCTTACTGTTTTTGAACGGTTAAAAATTATTGTCACAGATTCAGTATGTTTTCGGTCAGTTTACGTTATTGCTGTAATTTTGAGCAGAACTGCTTTTAAATTGTTACAATGTGTGTCCTGATTCGCCAGCAATCAAGGATCGAATACAAAATTTGATCGAATTTCAAAATGAGAAACTTCCAATAACCGCGCCTTCCCTGTATAACCTACCGTTAATTTCTTGCTCAACGTATCATTTTCATTACCTATAATCAATTTGAACCGGAAATTCAACAATAAAATTTTTTCAATTTTTTTGTGAAAATCCCTGATGGTTAGCCTTACTGTTTTTGAACGGTTAAAATTTATTGTCACAGATTCAGTATGTTTTCGGTCAGTTTACGTTATTGCTGTAATTTTGAGCAGAACTGCTTTTAAATTGTTACAATGTGTGTCCTGATTCGCCAGCAATCAAGGATCGAATACAAAATTTGATCGAATTTCAAAATGAGAAACTTCCAATAACCGCGCCTTCCCTGTATAACCTACCGTTAATTTCTTGCTCAACGTATCATTTTCATTACCTATAATCAATTTGAACCGGAAATTCAACAATAAAATTTTTTCAATTTTTTTGTGAAAATCCCTGATGGTTAGCCTTACTGTTTTTGAACGGTTAAAAATTATTGTCACAGATTCAGTATGTTTTCGGTCAGTTTACGTTATTGATGTAATTTTGAGCAGAACTGCTTTTGAATTGTTACAATATGTTGCCTGATTCGCCAGCAATCAAGGATCGAATACAAAATTTGATCGAATTTCAAAATGAGAAACCTCCAATAACCGCGCCTTCCCTGTATAACCTACCGTTAATTTCTTGCTCAACGTATCATTTTCATTACCTATAATCAATTTGAACCGGAAATTCAACAACAAAATTTTTTCAATTTTTTTGTGAAAATCCCTGATGGTTAGCCTTACTGTTTTTGAACGGTTAAAATTTATTGTCACAGATTTTGTATGTTTTCGGTCAGTTTACGTTATTGATGTAATTTTGAGCAGAACTGCTTTTAAATTGTTACAATATGTTGCCTGATTCGCCAGCAATCAAGGATCGAATACAAAATTTGATCGAATTTCAAAATGAGAAACTTCCAATAACCGCGCCTTCTCTGTATAACCTACCGTTAATTTCTTGCTCAACGTATCATTTTCATTACCTATAATCAATTTGAACCGGAAATTCAACAATAAAATTTTTTCAATTTTTTTGTGAAAAACCCTGATGGTTAGTTAGCCTTACTGTTTTTGAACGGTTAAAATTTATTGTCACAGATTTTGTATGTTTTCGGTCAGTTTACGTTATTGATGTAATTTTGAGCAGAACTGCTTTTAAATTGTTACAATATGTTGCCTGATTCGCCAGCAATCAAGGATCGAATACAAAATTTGATTGAATTTCAAAATGAGAAACTTCCAATAACCGCGCCTTCCCTGTATAACCTACCGTTAATTTCTTGCTCAACGTATCATTTTCATTACCTATAATAAATTTGAACCGGAAATTCAACAATAAAATTTTTTCAATTTTTTTGTGAAAATCCCTGATGGTTAGCCTTACTGTTTTTGAACGGTTAAAAATTATTGTCACAGATTCAGTATGTTTTCGGTCAGTTTACGTTATTGCTGTAATTTTGAGCAGAACTGCTTTTAAATTGTTACAATGTGTGTCCTGATTCGCCAGCAATCAAGGATCGAATACAAAATTTGATCGAATTTCAAAATGAGAAACTTCCAATAACCGCGCCTTCCCTGTATAACCTACCGTTAATTTCTTGCTCAACGTATCATTTTCATTACCTATAATCAATTTGAACCGGAAATTCAACAATAAAATTTTTTCAATTTTTTTGTGAAAATCCCTGATGGTTAGCCTTACTGTTTTTGAACGGTTAAAAATTATTGTCACAGATTCAGTATGTTTTCGGTCAGTTTACGTTATTGATGTAATTTTGAGCAGAACTGCTTTTGAATTGTTACAATATGTTGCCTGATTCGCCAGCAATCAAGGATCGAATACAAAATTTGATCGAATTTCAAAATGAGAAACTTCCAATAACCGCGCCTTCCCTGTATAACCTACCGTTAATTTCTTGCTCAACGTATCATTTTCATTACCTATAATCAATTTGAACCGGAAATTCAACAACAAAATTTTTTCAATTTTTTTGTGAAAATCCCTGATGGTTAGCCTTACTGTTTTTGAACGGTTAAAATTTATTGTCACAGATTCAGTATGTTTTCGGTCAGTTTACGTTATTGCTGTAATTTTGAGCAGAACTGCTTTTAAATTGTTACAATGTGTGTCCTGATTCGCCAGCAATCAAGGATCGAATACAAAATTTGATCGAATTTCAAAATGAGAAACTTCCAATAACCGCGCCTTCCCTGTATAACCTACCGTTAATTTCTTGCTCAACGTATCATTTTCATTACCTATAATCAATTTGAACCGGAAATTCAACAATAAAATTTTTTCAATTTTTTTGTGAAAATCCCTGATGGTTAGCCTTACTGTTTTTGAACGGTTAAAAATTATTGTCACAGATTCAGTATGTTTTCGGTCAGTTTACGTTATTGATGTAATTTTGAGCAGAACTGCTTTTGAATTGTTACAATATGTTGCCTGATTCGCCAGCAATCAAGGATCGAATACAAAATTTGATTGAATTTCAAAATGAGAAACTTCCAATAACCGCGCCTTCCCTGTATAACCTACCGTTAATTTCTTGCTCAACGTATCATTTTCATTACCTATAATCAATTTGAACCGGAAATTCAACAACAAAATTTTTTCAATTTTTTTGTGAAAATCCCTGATGGTTAGCCTTACTGTTTTTGAACGGTTAAAAATTATTGTCACAGATTCAGTATGTTTTCGGTCAGTTTACGTTATTGATGTAATTTTGAGCAGAACTGCTTTTGAATTGTTACAATATGTTGCCTGATTCGCCAGCAATCAAGGATCGAATACAAAATTTGATTGAATTTCAAAATGAGAAACTTCCAATAACCGCGCCTTCCCTGTATAACCTACCGTTAATTTCTTGCTCAACGTATCATTTTCATTACCTATAATCAATTTGAACCGGAAATTCAACAATAAAATTTTTTCAATTTTTTTGTGAAAATCCCTGATGGTTAGCCTTACTGTTTTTGAACGGTTAAAAATTATTGTCACAGATTCAGTATGTTTTCGGTCAGTTTACGTTATTGATGTAATTTTGAGCAGAACTGCTTTTGAATTGTTACAATATGTTGCCTGATTCGCCAGCAATCAAGGATCGAATACAAAATTTGATCGAATTTCAAAATGAGAAACTTCCAATAACCGCGCCTTCCCTGTATAACCTACCGTTAATTTCTTGCTCAACGTATCATTTTCATTACCTATAATCAATTTGAACCGGAAATTCAACAACAAAATTTTTTCAATTTTTTTGTGAAAATCCCTGATGGTTAGCCTTACTGTTTTTGAACGGTTAAAATTTATTGTCACAGATTCAGTATGTTTTCGGTCAGTTTACGTTATTGCTGTAATTTTGAGCAGAACTGCTTTTAAATTGTTACAATGTGTGTCCTGATTCGCCAGCAATCAAGGATCGAATACAAAATTTGATCGAATTTCAAAATGAGAAACTTCCAATAACCGCGCCTTCCCTGTATAACCTACCGTTAATTTCTTGCTCAACGTATCATTTTCATTACCTATAATCAATTTGAACCGGAAATTCAACAATAAAATTTTTTCAATTTTTTTGTGAAAATCCCTGATGGTTAGCCTTACTGTTTTTGAACGGTTAAAAATTATTGTCACAGATTCAGTATGTTTTCGGTCAGTTTACGTTATTGATGTAATTTTGAGCAGAACTGCTTTTGAATTGTTACAATATGTTGCCTGATTCGCCAGCAATCAAGGATCGAATACAAAATTTGATCGAATTTCAAAATGAGAAACCTCCAATAACCGCGCCTTCCCTGTATAACCTACCGTTAATTTCTTGCTCAACGTATCATTTTCATTACCTATAATCAATTTGAACCGGAAATTCAACAACAAAATTTTTTCAATTTTTTTGTGAAAATCCCTGATGGTTAGCCTTACTGTTTTTGAACGGTTAAAATTTATTGTCACAGATTTTGTATGTTTTCGGTCAGTTTACGTTATTGATGTAATTTTGAGCAGAACTGCTTTTAAATTGTTACAATATGTTGCCTGATTCGCCAGCAATCAAGGATCGAATACAAAATTTGATCGAATTTCAAAATGAGAAACTTCCAATAACCGCGCCTTCTCTGTATAACCTACCGTTAATTTCTTGCTCAACGTATCATTTTCATTACCTATAATCAATTTGAACCGGAAATTCAACAATAAAATTTTTTCAATTTTTTTGTGAAAAACCCTGATGGTTAGTTAGCCTTACTGTTTTTGAACGGTTAAAATTTATTGTCACAGATTTTGTATGTTTTCGGTCAGTTTACGTTATTGATGTAATTTTGAGCAGAACTGCTTTTAAATTGTTACAATATGTTGCCTGATTCGCCAGCAATCAAGGATCGAATACAAAATTTGATTGAATTTCAAAATGAGAAACTTCCAATAACCGCGCCTTCCCTGTATAACCTACCGTTAATTTCTTGCTCAACGTATCATTTTCATTACCTATAATCAATTTGAACCGGAAATTCAACAATAAAATTTTTTCAATTTTTTTGTGAAAATCCCTGATGGTTAGCCTTACTGTTTTTGAACGGTTAAAAATTATTGTCACAGATTCAGTATGTTTTCGGTCAGTTTACGTTATTGATGTAATTTTGAGCAGAACTGCTTTTGAATTGTTACAATATGTTGCCTGATTCGCCAGCAATCAAGGATCGAATACAAAATTTGATCGAATTTCAAAATGAGAAACCTCCAATAACCGCGCCTTCCCTGTATAACCTACCGTTAATTTCTTGCTCAACGTATCATTTTCATTACCTATAATCAATTTGAACCGGAAATTCAACAACAAAATTTTTTCAATTTTTTTGTGAAAATCCCTGATGGTTAGCCTTACTGTTTTTGAACGGTTAAAATTTATTGTCACAGATTTTATATGTTTTCGGTCAGTTTACGTTATTGATGTAATTTTGAGCAGAACTGCTTTTAAATTGTTACAATATGTTGCCTGATTCGCCAGCAATCAAGGATCGAATACAAAATTTGATCGAATTTCAAAATGAGAAACTTCCAATAACCGCGCCTTCTCTCTATAACCTACCGTTAATTTCTTGCTCAACGTATCATTTTCATTACCTATAATCAATTTGAACCGGAAATTCAACAATAAAATTTTTTCAATTTTTTTGTGAAAATCCCTGATGGTTAGCCTTACTGTTTTTGAACGGTTAAAATTTATTGTCACAGATTCAGTATGTTTTCGGTCAGTTTACGTTATTGCTGTAATTTTGAGCAGAACTGCTTTTAAATTGTTACAATGTGTGTCCTGATTCGCCAGCAATCAAGGATCGAATACAAAATTTGATCGAATTTCAAAATGAGAAACTTCCAATAACCGCGCCTTCCCTGTATAACCTACCGTTAATTTCTTGCTCAACGTATCATTTTCATTACCTATAATCAATTTGAACCGGAAATTCAACAATAAAATTTTTTCAATTTTTTTGTGAAAATCCCTGATGGTTAGCCTTACTGTTTTTGAACGGTTAAAATTTATTGTCACAGATTTTGTATGTTTTCGGTCAGTTTACGTTATTGATGTAATTTTGAGCAGAACTGCTTTTAAATTGTTACAATATGTTGCCTGATTCGCCAGCAATCAAGGATCGAATACAAAATTTGATCGAATTTCAAAATGAGAAACTTCCAATAACCGCGCCTTCTCTGTATAACCTACCGTTAATTTCTTGCTCAACGTATCATTTTCATTACCTATAATCAATTTGAACCGGAAATTCAACAATAAAATTTTTTCAATTTTTTTGTGAAAATCCCTGATGGTTAGCCTTACTGTTTTTGAACGGTTAAAATTTATTGTCACAGATTTTGTATGTTTTCGGTCAGTTTACGTTATTGATGTAATTTTGAGCAGAGCTGCTTTTAAATTGTTACAATATGTTGCCTGATTCGCCAGCAATCAAGGATCGAATACAAAATTTGATTGAATTTCAAAATGAGAAACTTCCAATAACCGCGCCTTCCCTGTATAACCTACCGTTAATTTCTTGCTCAACGTATCATTTTCATTACCTATAATCAATTTGAACCGGAAATTCAACAATAAAATTTTTTCAATTTTTTTGTGAAAATCCCTGATGGTTAGCCTTACTGTTTTTGAACGGTTAAAATTTATTGTCACAGATTCAGTATGTTTTCGGTCAGTTTACGTTATTGCTGTAATTTTGAGCAGAACTGCTTTTAAATTGTTACAATGTGTGTCCTGATTCGCCAGCAATCAAGGATCGAATACAAAATTTGATCGAATTTCAAAATGAGAAACTTCCAATAACCGCGCCTTCCCTGTATAACCTACCGTTAATTTCTTGCTCAACGTATCATTTTCATTACCTATAATCAATTTGAACCGGAAATTCAACAATAAAATTTTTTCAATTTTTTTGTGAAAATCCCTGATGGTTAGCCTTACTGTTTTTGAACGGTTAAAAATTATTGTCACAGATTCAGTATGTTTTCGGTCAGTTTACGTTATTGATGTAATTTTGAGCAGAACTGCTTTTGAATTGTTACAATATGTTGCCTGATTCGCCAGCAATCAAGGATCGAATACAAAATTTGATCGAATTTCAAAATGAGAAACCTCCAATAACCGCGCCTTCCCTGTATAACCTACCGTTAATTTCTTGCTCAACGTATCATTTTCATTACCTATAATCAATTTGAACCGGAAATTCAACAACAAAATTTTTTCAATTTTTTTGTGAAAATCCCTGATGGTTAGCCTTACTGTTTTTGAACGGTTAAAATTTATTGTCACAGATTTTGTATGTTTTCGGTCAGTTTACGTTATTGATGTAATTTTGAGCAAAACTGCTTTTAAATTGTTACAATATGTTGCCTGATTCGCCAGCAATCAAGGATCGAATACAAAATTTGATCGAATTTCAAAATGAGAAACTTCCAATAACCGCGCCTTCTCTGTATAACCTACCGTTAATTTCTTGCTCAACGTATCATTTTCATTACCTATAATCAATTTGAACCGGAAATTCAACAATAAAATTTTTTCAATTTTTTTGTGAAAAACCCTGATGGTTAGTTAGCCTTACTGTTTTTGAACGGTTAAAATTTATTGTCACAGATTTTGTATGTTTTCGGTCAGTTTACGTTATTGATGTAATTTTGAGCAGAACTGCTTTTAAATTGTTACAATATGTTGCCTGATTCGCCAGCAATCAAGGATCGAATACAAAATTTGATTGAATTTCAAAATGAGAAACTTCCAATAACCGCGCCTTCCCTGTATAACCTACCGTTAATTTCTTGCTCAACGTATCATTTTCATTACCTATAATAAATTTGAACCGGAAATTCAACAATAAAATTTTTTCAATTTTTTTGTGAAAATCCCTGATGGTTAGCCTTACTGTTTTTGAACGGTTAAAAATTATTGTCACAGATTCAGTATGTTTTCGGTCAGTTTACGTTATTGATGTAATTTTGAGCAGAACTGCTTTTGAATTGTTACAATATGTTGCCTGATTCGCCAGCAATCAAGGATCGAATACAAAATTTGATCGAATTTCAAAATGAGAAACTTCCAATAACCGCGCCTTCCCTGTATAACCTACCGTTAATTTCTTGCTCAACGTATCATTTTCATTACCTATAATCAATTTGAACCGGAAATTCAACAATAAAATTTTTTCAATTTTTTTGTGAAAATCCCTGATGGTTAGCCTTACTGTTTTTGAACGGTTAAAATTTATTGTCACAGATTCAGTATGTTTTCGGTCAGTTTACGTTATTGCTGTAATTTTGAGCAGAACTGCTTTTAAATTGTTACAATGTGTGTCCTGATTCGCCAGCAATCAAGGATCGAATACAAAATTTGATCGAATTTCAAAATGAGAAACTTCCAATAACCGCGCCTTCCCTGTATAACCTACCGTTAATTTCTTGCTCAACGTATCATTTTCATTACCTATAATCAATTTGAACCGGAAATTCAACAATAAAATTTTTTCAATTTTTTTGTGAAAATCCCTGATGGTTAGCCTTACTGTTTTTGAACGGTTAAAAATTATTGTCACAGATTCAGTATGTTTTCGGTCAGTTTACGTTATTGATGTAATTTTGAGCAGAACTGCTTTTGAATTGTTACAATATGTTGCCTGATTCGCCAGCAATCAAGGATCGAATACAAAATTTGATCGAATTTCAAAATGAGAAACCTCCAATAACCGCGCCTTCCCTGTATAACCTACCGTTAATTTCTTGCTCAACGTATCATTTTCATTACCTATAATCAATTTGAACCGGAAATTCAACAACAAAATTTTTTCAATTTTTTTGTGAAAATCCCTGATGGTTAGCCTTACTGTTTTTGAACGGTTAAAATTTATTGTCACAGATTTTGTATGTTTTCGGTCAGTTTACGTTATTGATGTAATTTTGAGCAGAACTGCTTTTAAATTGTTACAATATGTTGCCTGATTCGCCAGCAATCAAGGATCGAATACAAAATTTGATCGAATTTCAAAATGAGAAACTTCCAATAACCGCGCCTTCTCTGTATAACCTACCGTTAATTTCTTGCTCAACGTATCATTTTCATTACCTATAATCAATTTGAACCGGAAATTCAACAATAAAATTTTTTCAATTTTTTTGTGAAAAACCCTGATGGTTAGTTAGCCTTACTGTTTTTGAACGGTTAAAATTTATTGTCACAGATTTTGTATGTTTTCGGTCAGTTTACGTTATTGATGTAATTTTGAGCAGAACTGCTTTTAAATTGTTACAATATGTTGCCTGATTCGCCAGCAATCAAGGATCGAATACAAAATTTGATTGAATTTCAAAATGAGAAACTTCCAATAACCGCGCCTTCCCTGTATAACCTACCGTTAATTTCTTGCTCAACGTATCATTTTCATTACCTATAATAAATTTGAACCGGAAATTCAACAATAAAATTTTTTCAATTTTTTTGTGAAAATCCCTGATGGTTAGCCTTACTGTTTTTGAACGGTTAAAAATTATTGTCACAGATTCAGTATGTTTTCGGTCAGTTTACGTTATTGATGTAATTTTGAGCAGAACTGCTTTTGAATTGTTACAATATGTTGCCTGATTCGCCAGCAATCAAGGATCGAATACAAAATTTGATCGAATTTCAAAATGAGAAACTTCCAATAACCGCGCCTTCCCTGTATAACCTACCGTTAATTTCTTGCTCAACGTATCATTTTCATTACCTAATTCAACAACAAAATTTTTTCAATTTTTTTGTGAAAATCCCTGATGGTTAGCCTTACTGTTTTTGAACGGTTAAAAATTATTGTCACAGATTCAGTATGTTTTCGGTCAGTTTACGTTATTGCTGTAATTTTGAGCAGAACTGCTTTTAAATTGTTACAATGTGTGTCCTGATTCGCCAGCAATCAAGGATCGAATACAAAATTTGATCGAATTTCAAAATGAGAAACTTCCAATAACCGCGCCTTCCCTGTATAACCTACCGTTAATTTCTTGCTCAACGTATCATTTTCATTACCTATAATCAATTTGAACCGGAAATTCAACAATAAAATTTTTTCAATTTTTTTGTGAAAATCCCTGATGGTTAGCCTTACTGTTTTTGAACGGTTAAAAATTATTGTCACAGATTCAGTATGTTTTCGGTCAGTTTACGTTATTGATGTAATTTTGAGCAGAACTGCTTTTGAATTGTTACAATATGTTGCCTGATTCGCCAGCAATCAAGGATCGAATACAAAATTTGATTGAATTTCAAAATGAGAAACTTCCAATAACCGCGCCTTCCCTGTATAACCTACCGTTAATTTCTTGCTCAACGTATCATTTTCATTACCTATAATCAATTTGAACCGGAAATTCAACAATAAAATTTTTTCAATTTTTTTGTGAAAATCCCTGATGGTTAGCCTTACTGTTTTTGAACGGTTAAAAATTATTGTCACAGATTCAGTATGTTTTCGGTCAGTTTACGTTATTGATGTAATTTTGAGCAGAACTGCTTTTGAATTGTTACAATATGTTGCCTGATTCGCCAGCAATCAAGGATCGAATACAAAATTTGATCGAATTTCAAAATGAGAAACTTCCAATAACCGCGCCTTCCCTGTATAACCTACCGTTAATTTCTTGCTCAACGTATCATTTTCATTACCTATAATCAATTTGAACCGGAAATTCAACAATAAAATTTTTTCAATTTTTTTGTGAAAATCCCTGATGGTTAGCCTTACTGTTTTTGAACGGTTAAAAATTATTGTCACAGATTCAGTATGTTTTCGGTCAGTTTACGTTATTGATGTAATTTTGAGCAGAACTGCTTTTAAATTGTTACAATATGTTGCCTGATTCGCCAGCAGTCAAGGATCGAATACAAAATTTGATCGAATTTCAAAATGAGAAACTTCCAATAACCGCGCCTTCCCTGTATAACCTACCGTTAATTTCTTGCTCAACGTATCATTTTCATTACCTATAATCAATTTGAACCGGAAATTCAACAATAAAATTTTTTCAATTTTTTTGTGAAAATCCCTGATGGTTAGCCTTACTGTTTTTGAATAGTTAAAATTTATTGTCACAGATTCAGTATGTTTTCGGTCAGTTTACGTTATTGATGTAATTTTGAGCAGAACTGCTTTTAAATTGTTAAAATATGTGTCCTGATTCGCCAGCAATCAAGGATCGAATACAAAATTTGATCGAATTTCAAAATGAGAAACTTCCAATAACCGCGCCTTCCCTGTATAACCTACCGTTAATTTCTTGCTCAACGTATCATTTTCATTACCTATAATCAATTTGAACCGGAAATTCAACAATAAAATTTTTTCAATTTTTTTGTGAAAATCCCTGATGGTTAGCCTTACTGTTTTTGAACGGTTAAAAATTATTGTCACAGATTCAGTATGTTTTCGGTCAGTTTACGTTATTGATGTAATTTTGAGCAGAACTGCTTTTGAATTGTTACAATATGTTGCCTGATTCGCCAGCAATCAAGGATCGAATACAAAATTTGATCGAATTTCAAAATGAGAAACCTCCAATAACCGCGCCTTCCCTGTATAACCTACCGTTAATTTCTTGCTCAACGTATCATTTTCATTACCTATAATCAATTTGAACCGGAAATTCAACAACAAAATTTTTTCAATTTTTTTGTGAAAATCCCTGATGGTTAGCCTTACTGTTTTTGAACGGTTAAAATTTATTGTCACAGATTTTGTATGTTTTCGGTCAGTTTACGTTATTGATGTAATTTTGAGCAGAACTGCTTTTAAATTGTTACAATATGTTGCCTGATTCGCCAGCAATCAAGGATCGAATACAAAATTTGATCGAATTTCAAAATGAGAAACTTCCAATAACCGCGCCTTCTCTGTATAACCTACCGTTAATTTCTTGCTCAACGTATCATTTTCATTACCTATAATCAATTTGAACCGGAAATTCAACAATAAAATTTTTTCAATTTTTTTGTGAAAAACCCTGATGGTTAGTTAGCCTTACTGTTTTTGAACGGTTAAAATTTATTGTCACAGATTTTGTATGTTTTCGGTCAGTTTACGTTATTGATGTAATTTTGAGCAGAACTGCTTTTAAATTGTTACAATATGTTGCCTGATTCGCCAGCAATCAAGGATCGAATACAAAATTTGATTGAATTTCAAAATGAGAAACTTCCAATAACCGCGCCTTCCCTGTATAACCTACCGTTAATTTCTTGCTCAACGTATCATTTTCATTACCTATAATCAATTTGAACCGGAAATTCAACAATAAAATTTTTTCAATTTTTTTGTGAAAATCCCTGATGGTTAGCCTTACTGTTTTTGAACGGTTAAAAATTATTGTCACAGATTCAGTATGTTTTCGGTCAGTTTACGTTATTGATGTAATTTTGAGCAGAACTGCTTTTGAATTGTTACAATATGTTGCCTGATTCGCCAGCAATCAAGGATCGAATACAAAATTTGATCGAATTTCAAAATGAGAAACCTCCAATAACCGCGCCTTCCCTGTATAACCTACCGTTAATTTCTTGCTCAACGTATCATTTTCATTACCTATAATCAATTTGAACCGGAAATTCAACAACAAAATTTTTTCAATTTTTTTGTGAAAATCCCTGATGGTTAGCCTTACTGTTTTTGAACGGTTAAAATTTATTGTCACAGATTTTATATGTTTTCGGTCAGTTTACGTTATTGATGTAATTTTGAGCAGAACTGCTTTTAAATTGTTACAATATGTTGCCTGATTCGCCAGCAATCAAGGATCGAATACAAAATTTGATCGAATTTCAAAATGAGAAACTTCCAATAACCGCGCCTTCTCTGTATAACCTACCGTTAATTTCTTGCTCAACGTATCATTTTCATTACCTATAATCAATTTGAACCGGAAATTCAACAATAAAATTTTTTCAATTTTTTTGTGAAAATCCCTGATGGTTAGCCTTACTGTTTTTGAATAGTTAAAATTTATTGTCACAGATTTTGTATGTTTTCGGTCAGTTTACGTTATTGATGTAATTTTGAGCAGAACTGCTTTTAAATTGTTACAATATGTTGCCTGATTCGCCAGCAATCAAGGATCGAATACAAAATTTGATCGAATTTCAAAATGAGAAACTTCCAATAACCGCGCCTTCCCTGTATAACCTACCGTTAATTTCTTGCTCAACGTATCATTTTCATTACCTATAATCAATTTGAACCGGAAATTCAACAATAAAATTTTTTCAATTTTTTTGTGAAAATCCCTGATGGTTGTTAGCCTTACTGTTTTTGAACGGTTAAAAATTATTGTCACAGATTCAGTATGTTTTCGGTCAGTTTACGTTATTGATGTAATTTTGAGCAGAACTGCTTTTGAATTGTTACAATATGTTGCCTGATTCGCCAGCAATCAAGGATCGAATACAAAATTTGATCGAATTTCAAAATGAGAAACTTCCAATAACCGCGCCTTCCCTGTATAACCTACCGTTAATTTCTTGCTCAACGTATCATTTTCATTACCTATAATCAATTTGAACCGGAAATTCAACAACAAAATTTTTTCAATTTTTTTGTGAAAATCCCTGATGGTTAGCCTTACTGTTTTTGAACGGTTAAAAATTATTGTCACAGATTCAGTATGTTTTCGGTCAGTTTACGTTATTGCTGTAATTTTGAGCAGAACTGCTTTTAAATTGTTACAATGTGTGTCCTGATTCGCCAGCAATCAAGGATCGAATACAAAATTTGATCGAATTTCAAAATGAGAAACTTCCAATAACCGCGCCTTCCCTGTATAACCTACCGTTAATTTCTTGCTCAACGTATCATTTTCATTACCTATAATCAATTTGAACCGGAAATTCAACAATAAAATTTTTTCAATTTTTTTGTGAAAATCCCTGATGGTTAGCCTTACTGTTTTTGAACGGTTAAAATTTATTGTCACAGATTCAGTATGTTTTCGGTCAGTTTACGTTATTGATGTAATTTTGAGCAGAACTGCTTTTAAATTGTTACAATGTGTGTCCTGATTCGCCAGCAATCAAGGATCGAATACAAAATTTGATCGAATTTCAAAATGAGAAACTTCCAATAACCGCGCCTTCCCTGTATAACCTACCGTTAATTTCTTGCTCAACGTATCATTTTCATTACCTATAATCAATTTGAACCGGAAATTCAACAATAAAATTTTTTCAATTTTTTTGTGAAAATCCCTGATGGTTAGCCTTACTGTTTTTGAACGGTTAAAAATTATTGTCACAGATTCAGTATGTTTTCGGTCAGTTTACGTTATTGATGTAATTTTGAGCAGAACTGCTTTTGAATTGTTACAATATGTTGCCTGATTCGCCAGCAATCAAGGATCGAATACAAAATTTGATCGAATTTCAAAATGAGAAACCTCCAATAACCGCGCCTTCCCTGTATAACCTACCGTTAATTTCTTGCTCAACGTATCATTTTCATTACCTATAATCAATTTGAACCGGAAATTCAACAACAAAATTTTTTCAATTTTTTTGTGAAAATCCCTGATGGTTAGCCTTACTGTTTTTGAACGGTTAAAATTTATTGTCACAGATTTTGTATGTTTTCGGTCAGTTTACGTTATTGATGTAATTTTGAGCAGAACTGCTTTTAAATTGTTACAATATGTTGCCTGATTCGCCAGCAATCAAGGATCGAATACAAAATTTGATCGAATTTCAAAATGAGAAACTTCCAATAACCGCGCCTTCTCTGTATAACCTACCGTTAATTTCTTGCTCAACGTATCATTTTCATTACCTATAATCAATTTGAACCGGAAATTCAACAATAAAATTTTTTCAATTTTTTTGTGAAAAACCCTGATGGTTAGTTAGCCTTACTGTTTTTGAACGGTTAAAATTTATTGTCACAGATTTTGTATGTTTTCGGTCAGTTTACGTTATTGATGTAATTTTGAGCAGAACTGCTTTTAAATTGTTACAATATGTTGCCTGATTCGCCAGCAATCAAGGATCGAATACAAAATTTGATTGAATTTCAAAATGAGAAACTTCCAATAACCGCGCCTTCCCTGTATAACCTACCGTTAATTTCTTGCTCAACGTATCATTTTCATTACCTATAATAAATTTGAACCGGAAATTCAACAATAAAATTTTTTCAATTTTTTTGTGAAAATCCCTGATGGTTAGCCTTACTGTTTTTGAACGGTTAAAAATTATTGTCACAGATTCAGTATGTTTTCGGTCAGTTTACGTTATTGCTGTAATTTTGAGCAGAACTGCTTTTAAATTGTTACAATGTGTGTCCTGATTCGCCAGCAATCAAGGATCGAATACAAAATTTGATCGAATTTCAAAATGAGAAACTTCCAATAACCGCGCCTTCCCTGTATAACCTACCGTTAATTTCTTGCTCAACGTATCATTTTCATTACCTATAATCAATTTGAACCGGAAATTCAACAATAAAATTTTTTCAATTTTTTTGTGAAAATCCCTGATGGTTAGCCTTACTGTTTTTGAACGGTTAAAAATTATTGTCACAGATTCAGTATGTTTTCGGTCAGTTTACGTTATTGATGTAATTTTGAGCAGAACTGCTTTTGAATTGTTACAATATGTTGCCTGATTCGCCAGCAATCAAGGATCGAATACAAAATTTGATTGAATTTCAAAATGAGAAACTTCCAATAACCGCGCCTTCCCTGTATAACCTACCGTTAATTTCTTGCTCAACGTATCATTTTCATTACCTATAATCAATTTGAACCGGAAATTCAACAATAAAATTTTTTCAATTTTTTTGTGAAAATCCCTGATGGTTAGCCTTACTGTTTTTGAACGGTTAAAAATTATTGTCACAGATTCAGTATGTTTTCGGTCAGTTTACGTTATTGATGTAATTTTGAGCAGAACTGCTTTTGAATTGTTACAATATGTTGCCTGATTCGCCAGCAATCAAGGATCGAATACAAAATTTGATCGAATTTCAAAATGAGAAACTTCCAATAACCGCGCCTTCCCTGTATAACCTACCGTTAATTTCTTGCTCAACGTATCATTTTCATTACCTATAATCAATTTGAACCGGAAATTCAACAACAAAATTTTTTCAATTTTTTTGTGAAAATCCCTGATGGTTAGCCTTACTGTTTTTGAACGGTTAAAATTTATTGTCACAGATTCAGTATGTTTTCGGTCAGTTTACGTTATTGCTGTAATTTTGAGCAGAACTGCTTTTAAATTGTTACAATGTGTGTCCTGATTCGCCAGCAATCAAGGATCGAATACAAAATTTGATCGAATTTCAAAATGAGAAACTTCCAATAACCGCGCCTTCCCTGTATAACCTACCGTTAATTTCTTGCTCAACGTATCATTTTCATTACCTATAATCAATTTGAACCGGAAATTCAACAATAAAATTTTTTCAATTTTTTTGTGAAAATCCCTGATGGTTAGCCTTACTGTTTTTGAACGGTTAAAAATTATTGTCACAGATTCAGTATGTTTTCGGTCAGTTTACGTTATTGATGTAATTTTGAGCAGAACTGCTTTTGAATTGTTACAATATGTTGCCTGATTCGCCAGCAATCAAGGATCGAATACAAAATTTGATCGAATTTCAAAATGAGAAACCTCCAATAACCGCGCCTTCCCTGTATAACCTACCGTTAATTTCTTGCTCAACGTATCATTTTCATTACCTATAATCAATTTGAACCGGAAATTCAACAACAAAATTTTTTCAATTTTTTTGTGAAAATCCCTGATGGTTAGCCTTACTGTTTTTGAACGGTTAAAATTTATTGTCACAGATTTTGTATGTTTTCGGTCAGTTTACGTTATTGATGTAATTTTGAGCAGAACTGCTTTTAAATTGTTACAATATGTTGCCTGATTCGCCAGCAATCAAGGATCGAATACAAAATTTGATCGAATTTCAAAATGAGAAACTTCCAATAACCGCGCCTTCTCTGTATAACCTACCGTTAATTTCTTGCTCAACGTATCATTTTCATTACCTATAATCAATTTGAACCGGAAATTCAACAATAAAATTTTTTCAATTTTTTTGTGAAAAACCCTGATGGTTAGTTAGCCTTACTGTTTTTGAACGGTTAAAATTTATTGTCACAGATTTTGTATGTTTTCGGTCAGTTTACGTTATTGATGTAATTTTGAGCAGAACTGCTTTTAAATTGTTACAATATGTTGCCTGATTCGCCAGCAATCAAGGATCGAATACAAAATTTGATTGAATTTCAAAATGAGAAACTTCCAATAACCGCGCCTTCCCTGTATAACCTACCGTTAATTTCTTGCTCAACGTATCATTTTCATTACCTATAATCAATTTGAACCGGAAATTCAACAATAAAATTTTTTCAATTTTTTTGTGAAAATCCCTGATGGTTAGCCTTACTGTTTTTGAACGGTTAAAAATTATTGTCACAGATTCAGTATGTTTTCGGTCAGTTTACGTTATTGATGTAATTTTGAGCAGAACTGCTTTTGAATTGTTACAATATGTTGCCTGATTCGCCAGCAATCAAGGATCGAATACAAAATTTGATCGAATTTCAAAATGAGAAACCTCCAATAACCGCGCCTTCCCTGTATAACCTACCGTTAATTTCTTGCTCAACGTATCATTTTCATTACCTATAATCAATTTGAACCGGAAATTCAACAACAAAATTTTTTCAATTTTTTTGTGAAAATCCCTGATGGTTAGCCTTACTGTTTTTGAACGGTTAAAATTTATTGTCACAGATTTTATATGTTTTCGGTCAGTTTACGTTATTGATGTAATTTTGAGCAGAACTGCTTTTAAATTGTTACAATATGTTGCCTGATTCGCCAGCAATCAAGGATCGAATACAAAATTTGATCGAATTTCAAAATGAGAAACTTCCAATAACCGCGCCTTCTCTGTATAACCTACCGTTAATTTCTTGCTCAACGTATCATTTTCATTACCTATAATCAATTTGAACCGGAAATTCAACAATAAAATTTTTTCAATTTTTTTGTGAAAATCCCTGATGGTTAGCCTTACTGTTTTTGAACGGTTAAAATTTATTGTCACAGATTCAGTATGTTTTCGGTCAGTTTACGTTATTGATGTAATTTTGAGCAGAACTGCTTTTAAATTGTTACAATGTGTGTCCTGATTCGCCAGCAATCAAGGATCGAATACAAAATTTGATCGAATTTCAAAATGAGAAACTTCCAATAACCGCGCCTTCCCTGTATAACCTACCGTTAATTTCTTGCTCAACGTATCATTTTCATTACCTATAATCAATTTGAACCGGAAATTCAACAATAAAATTTTTTCAATTTTTTTGTGAAAATCCCTGATGGTTAGCCTTACTGTTTTTGAACGGTTAAAATTTATTGTCACAGATTTTGTATGTTTTCGGTCAGTTTACGTTATTGATGTAATTTTGAGCAGAACTGCTTTTAAATTGTTACAATATGTTGCCTGATTCGCCAGCAATCAAGGATCGAATACAAAATTTGATCGAATTTCAAAATGAGAAACTTCCAATAACCGCGCCTTCTCTGTATAACCTACCGTTAATTTCTTGCTCAACGTATCATTTTCATTACCTATAATCAATTTGAACCGGAAATTCAACAATAAAATTTTTTCAATTTTTTTGTGAAAATCCCTGATGGTTAGCCTTACTGTTTTTGAACGGTTAAAATTTATTGTCACAGATTTTGTATGTTTTCGGTCAGTTTACGTTATTGATGTAATTTTGAGCAGAGCTGCTTTTAAATTGTTACAATATGTTGCCTGATTCGCCAGCAATCAAGGATCGAATACAAAATTTGATTGAATTTCAAAATGAGAAACTTCCAATAACCGCGTCTTCCCTGTATAACCTACCGTTAATTTCTTGCTCAACGTATCATTTTCATTACCTATAATCAATTTGAACCGGAAATTCAACAATAAAATTTTTTCAATTTTTTTGTGAAAATCCCTGATGGTTAGCCTTACTGTTTTTGAACGGTTAAAAATTATTGTCACAGATTCAGTATGTTTTCGGTCAGTTTACGTTATTGATGTAATTTTGAGCAGAACTGCTTTTGAATTGTTACAATATGTTGCCTGATTCGCCAGCAATCAAGGATCGAATACAAAATTTGATCGAATTTCAAAATGAGAAACTTCCAATAACCGCGCCTTCCCTGTATAACCTACCGTTAATTTCTTGCTCAACGTATCATTTTCATTACCTATAATCAATTTGAACCGGAAATTCAACAACAAAATTTTTTCAATTTTTTTGTGAAAATCCCTGATGGTTAGCCTTACTGTTTTTGAACGGTTAAAAATTATTGTCACAGATTCAGTATGTTTTCGGTCAGTTTACGTTATTGCTGTAATTTTGAGCAGAACTGCTTTTAAATTGTTACAATGTGTGTCCTGATTCGCCAGCAATCAAGGATCGAATACAAAATTTGATCGAATTTCAAAATGAGAAACTTCCAATAACCGCGCCTTCCCTGTATAACCTACCGTTAATTTCTTGCTCAACGTATCATTTTCATTACCTATAATCAATTTGAACCGGAAATTCAACAATAAAATTTTTTCAATTTTTTTGTGAAAATCCCTGATGGTTAGCCTTACTGTTTTTGAACGGTTAAAATTTATTGTCACAGATTCAGTATGTTTTCGGTCAGTTTACGTTATTGCTGTAATTTTGAGCAGAACTGCTTTTAAATTGTTACAATGTGTGTCCTGATTCGCCAGCAATCAAGGATCGAATACAAAATTTGATCGAATTTCAAAATGAGAAACTTCCAATAACCGCGCCTTCCCTGTATAACCTACCGTTAATTTCTTGCTCAACGTATCATTTTCATTACCTATAATCAATTTGAACCGGAAATTCAACAATAAAATTTTTTCAATTTTTTTGTGAAAAACCCTGATGGTTAGTTAGCCTTACTGTTTTTGAACGGTTAAAATTTATTGTCACAGATTTTGTATGTTTTCGGTCAGTTTACGTTATTGATGTAATTTTGAGCAGAACTGCTTTTAAATTGTTACAATATGTTGCCTGATTCGCCAGCAATCAAGGATCGAATACAAAATTTGATTGAATTTCAAAATGAGAAACTTCCAATAACCGCGCCTTCCCTGTATAACCTACCGTTAATTTCTTGCTCAACGTATCATTTTCATTACCTATAATCAATTTGAACCGGAAATTCAACAATAAAATTTTTTCAATTTTTTTGTGAAAATCCCTGATGGTTAGCCTTACTGTTTTTGAACGGTTAAAAATTATTGTCACAGATTCAGTATGTTTTCGGTCAGTTTACGTTATTGATGTAATTTTGAGCAGAACTGCTTTTGAATTGTTACAATATGTTGCCTGATTCGCCAGCAATCAAGGATCGAATACAAAATTTGATCGAATTTCAAAATGAGAAACCTCCAATAACCGCGCCTTCCCTGTATAACCTACCGTTAATTTCTTGCTCAACGTATCATTTTCATTACCTATAATCAATTTGAACCGGAAATTCAACAACAAAATTTTTTCAATTTTTTTGTGAAAATCCCTGATGGTTAGCCTTACTGTTTTTGAACGGTTAAAATTTATTGTCACAGATTCAGTATGTTTTCGGTCAGTTTACGTTATTGATGTAATTTTGAGCAGAACTGCTTTTAAATTGTTAAAATATGTGTCCTGATTCGCCAGCAATCAAGGATCGAATACAAAATTTGATCGAATTTCAAAATGAGAAACTTCCAATAACCGCGCCTTCCCTGTATAACCTACCGTTAATTTCTTGCTCAACGTATCATTTTCATTACCTATAATCAATTTGAACCGGAAATTCAACAATAAATTTTTTTCAATTTTTTTGTGAAAATCCCTGATGGTTAGCCTTACTGTTTTTGAACGGTTAAAATTTATTGTCACAGATTCAGTATGTTTTCGGTCAGTTTACGTTATTGATGTAATTTTGAGCAGAACTGCTTTTAAATTGTTACAATATATTGCCTGATTCGCCAGCAATCAAGGATTGAATACAAAATTTGATCAAATTTCAAAATGAGAAACGTCCAATAACCGCGCCTTCCCTGTATAACCTACCGTTAATTTCTTGCTCAACGTATCATTTTCATTACTTATAATCAATTTGAACCGGAAATTCAACAACAAAATTTTTTCAATTTTTTTGTGAAAATCCCTGATGGTTAGCCTTACTGTTTTTGAACGGTTAAAATTTATTGTCACAGATTCAGTGTGTTTTCGGTCAGTTAACGTTATTGATGTAATTTTGAGCAGAACTGCTTTTAAATTATTACAATATGTTGCCTGATTCGCCAGCAATCAAGGATCGAATACAAAATTTGATCGAATTTCAAAATGAGAAACTTCCAATAACCGCGCCTTCTCTGTATAACCTACCGTTAATTTCTTGCTCAACGTATCATTTTCATTACCTATAATCAATTTGAACCGGAAATTCAACAATAAAATTTTTTCAATTTTTTTGTGAGAAACCCTGATGGAGCCTTACTGTTTTTGAACGGTTAAAATTTATTGTCACAGATTTTGTATGTTTTCGGTCAGTTTACGTTATTGATGTAATTTTGAGCAGAACTGCTTTTAAATTGTTACAATATGTTGCCTGATTCGCCAGCAATCAAGGATCGAATACAAAATTTGATCGAATTTCAAAATGAGAAACTTCCAATAACCGCGCCTTCCCTGTATAACATACCGTTAATTTCTTGCTCAACGTATCATTTTCATTACCTATAATCAATTTGAACCGGAAATTCAACAATAAAATTTTTTCAATTTTTTTGTGAAAATCCCTGATGGTTAGCCTTACTGTTTTTGAACGGTTAAAATTTATTGTCACAGATTCAGTATGTTTTCGGTCAGTTTACGTTATTGATGTAATTTTGAGCAGAACTGCTTTTAAATTGTTAAAATATGTGTCCTGATTCGCCAGCAATCAAGGATCGAATACAAAATTTGATCGAATTTCAAAATGAGAAACTTCCAATAACCGCGCCTTCCCTGTATAACCTACCGTTAATTTCTTGCTCAACGTATCATTTTCATTACATATAATCAATTTGAACCGGAAATTCAACAACAAAATTTTTTCAATTTTTTTGTGAAAATACCTGATGGTTAGCCTTACTGTTTTTGAACGGTTAAAATTTATTGTCACAGATTCAGTATGTTTTCGGTCAGTTTACATTATTGATGTAATTTTGAGCAGAACTGCTTTTAAATTGTTACAATATATTGCCTGATTCGCCAGCAATCAAGGATTGAATACAAAATTTGATCAAATTTCAAAATGAGAAACGTCCAATAACCGCGCCTTCCCTGTATAACCTACCGTTAATTTCTTGCTCAACGTATCATTTTCATTACCTATAATCAATTTGAACCGGAAATTCAACAATAAAATTTTTTCAATTTTTTTGTGAAAATCCCTGATGGTTAGCCTTACTGTTTTTGAACGGTTAAAATTTATTGTCACAGATTAAGTATGTTTTCGGTCAGTTTACGTTATTGGTGTAATTTTGAGCAGAACTGCTTTTAAATTGTTACAATATGTGTCCTGATTCACCAGCAATCAAGGATCGAATACAAAATTTGATCGAATTTCAAAATGAGAAACTTCCAATAACCGCGCCTTCCCTGTATAACCTACCGTTAATTTCTTGCTCAACGTATCATTTTCATTACCTATAATCAATTTGAACCGGAAATTCAACAATAAAATTTTTTCAATTTTTTTGTGAAAATCCCTGATGGTTAGCCTTACTGTTTTTGAACGGTTAAAATTTATTGTCACAGATTCAGTATGTTTTCGGTCAGTTTACGTTATTGATGTAATTTTGAGCAGAACTGCTTTTAAATTGTTACAATATGTGTCCTGATTCACCAGCAATCAAGGATCGAATACAAAATTTGATCGAATTTCAAAATGAGAAACTTCCAATAACCGCGCCTTCCCTGTATAACCTACCGTTAATTTCTTGCTCAACGTATCATTTTCATTACATATAATCAATTTGAACCGGAAATTCAACAACAAAATTTTTTCAATTTTTTTGTGAAAATACCTGATGGTTAGCCTTACTGTTTTTGAACGGTTAAAAATTATTGTCACAGATTCAGTATGTTTTCGGTCAGTTTACGTTATTGATGTAATTTTGAGCAGAACTGCTTTTAAATTGTTACAATATGTTGCCTGATTCGCCAGCAATCAAGGATCGAATACAAAATTTGATCGAATTTCAAAATGAGAAACTTCCAATAACCGCGCCTTCCCTGTATAACCTACCGTTAATTTCTTGCTCAACGTATCATTTTCATTACCTATAATCAATTTGAACCGGAAATTCAACAACAAAATTTTTTCAATTTTTTTGTGAAAATCCCTGATGGTTAGCCTTACTGTTTTTGAACGGTTAAAAATTATGGTCACAGATTCAGTATGTTTTCGGTCAGTTTACGTTATTGATGTAATTTTGAGCAGAACTGCTTTTAAATTGTTACAATATGTTGCCTGATTCGCCAGCAATCAAGGATCGAATACAAAATTTGATCGAATTTCAAAATGAGAAACTTCCAATAACCGCGCCTTCCCTGTATAACCTACCGTTAATTTCTTGCTCAACGTATCATTTTCATTACCTATAATCAATTTGAACCGGAAATTCAACAACAAAATTTTTTCAATTTTTTTGTGAAAATCCCTGATGGTTAGCCTTACTGTTTTTGAACGGTTAAAAATTATGGTCACAGATTCAGTATGTTTTCGGTCAGTTTACGTTATTGATGTAATTTTGAGCAGAACTGCTTTTAAATTGTTACAATATATTGCCTGATTCGCCAGCAATCAAGGATCGAATACAAAATTTGATCGAATTTCAAAATGAGAAACTTCCAATAACCGCGCCTTCCCTGTATAACCTACCGTTAATTTCTTGCTCAACGTATCATTTTCATTACCTATAATCAATTTGAACCGGAAATTCAACAATAAAATTTTTTCAATTTTTTTGTGAAAATCCCTGATGGTTAGCCTTACTGTTTTTGAACGGTTAAAATTTATTGTCACAGATTAAGTATGTTTTCGGTCAGTTTACGTTATTGGTGTAATTTTGAGCAGAACTGCTTTTAAATTGTTACAATATGTGTCCTGATTCACCAGCAATCAAGGATCGAATACAAAATTTGATCGAATTTCAAAATGAGAAACTTCCAATAACCGCGCCTTCCCTGTATAACCTACCGTTAATTTCTTGCTCAACGTATCATTTTCATTACCTATAATCAATTTGAACCGGAAATTCAACAATAAAATTTTTTCAATTTTTTTGTGAAAATCCCTGATGGTTAGCCTTACTGTTTTTGAACGGTTAAAATTTATTGTCACAGATTCAGTATGTTTTCGGTCAGTTTACGTTATTGATGTAATTTTGAGCAGAACTGCTTTTAAATTGTTACAATATGTGTCCTGATTCACCAGCAATCAAGGATCGAATACAAAATTTGATCGAATTTCAAAATGAGAAACTTCCAATAACCGCGCCTTCCCTGTATAACCTACCGTTAATTTCTTGCTCAACGTATCATTTTCATTACATATAATCAATTTGAACCGGAAATTCAACAACAAAATTTTTTCAATTTTTTTGTGAAAATACCTGATGGTTAGCCTTACTGTTTTTGAACGGTTAAAAATTATTGTCACAGATTCAGTATGTTTTCGGTCAGTTTACGTTATTGATGTAATTTTGAGCAGAACTGCTTTTAAATTGTTACAATATGTTGCCTGATTCGCCAGCAATCAAGGATCGAATACAAAATTTGATCGAATTTCAAAATGAGAAACTTCCAATAACCGCGCCTTCCCTGTATAACCTACCGTTAATTTCTTGCTCAACGTATCATTTTCATTACCTATAATCAATTTGAACCGGAAATTCAACAACAAAATTTTTTCAATTTTTTTGTGAAAATCCCTGATGGTTAGCCTTACTGTTTTTGAACGGTTAAAAATTATGGTCACAGATTCAGTATGTTTTCGGTCAGTTTACGTTATTGATGTAATTTTGAGCAGAACTGCTTTTAAATTGTTACAATATGTTGCCTGATTCGCCAGCAATCAAGGATCGAATACAAAATTTGATCGAATTTCAAAATGAGAAACTTCCAATAACCGCGCCTTCCCTGTATAACCTACCGTTAATTTCTTGCTCAACGTATCATTTTCATTACCTATAATCAATTTGAACCGGAAATTCAACAACAAAATTTTTTCAATTTTTTTGTGAAAATCCCTGATGGTTAGCCTTACTGTTTTTGAACGGTTAAAAATTATGGTCACAGATTCAGTATGTTTTCGGTCAGTTTACGTTATTGATGTAATTTTGAGCAGAACTGCTTTTAAATTGTTACAATATATTGCCTGATTCGCCAGCAATCAAGGATCGAATACAAAATTTGATCGAATTTCAAAATGAGAAACTTCCAATAACCGCGCCTTCCCTGTATAACCTACCGTTAATTTCTTGCTCAACGTATCATTTTCATTACCTATAATCAATTTGAACCGGAAATTCAACAACAAAATTTTTTCAATTTTTTTGTGAAAATCCCTGATGGTTAGCCTTACTGTTTTTGAACGGTTAAAAATTATTGTCACAGATTCAGTATGTTTTCGGTCAGTTTACGTTATTGATGTAATTTTGAGCAGAACTGCTTTTAAATTGTTACAATATGTTGCCTGATTCGCCAGCAATCAAGGATCGAATACAAAATTTAATCGAATTTCAAAATGAGAAACTTCCAATAACCGCGCCTTCCCTGTATAACCTACCGTTAATTTCTTGCTCAACGTATCATTTTCATTACCTATAATCAATTTGAACCGGAAATTCAACAATAAAATTTTTTCAATTTTTTGTGAAAATCCCTGATGGTTAGCCTTACTGTTTTTGAACGGTTAAAAATTATTGTCACAGATTCAGTATGTTTTCGGTCAGTTTACGTTATTGATGTAATTTTGAGCAGAACTGCTTTTAAATTGTTACAATATGTTGCCTGATTCGCCAGCAATCAAGGATAGAATACAAAATTTAATCGAATTTCAAAATGAGAAACTTCCAATAACCGCGCCTTCCCTGTATAACCTACCGTTAATTTCTTGCTCAACGTATCATTTTCATTACCTATAATCAATTTGAACCGGAAATTCAACAACAAAATTTTTTCAATTTTTTTGTGAAAATCCCTGATGGTTAGCCTTACTGTTTTTGAACGGTTAAAAATTATTGTCACAGATTCAGTATGTTTTCGGTCAGTTTACGTTATTGATGTAATTTTGAGCAGAACTGCTTTTAAATTGTTACAATATGTTGCCTGATTCGCCAGCAATCAAGGATAGAATACAAAATTTAATCGAATTTCAAAATGAGAAACTTCCAATAACCGCGCCTTCCCTGTATAACCTACCGTTAATTTCTTGCTCAACGTATCATTTTCATTACCTATAATCAATTTGAACCGGAAATTCAACAACAAAATTTTTTCAATTTTTTTGTGAAAATCCCTGATGGTTAGCCTTACTGTTTTTGAACGGTTAAAAATTATTGTCACAGATTCAGTATGTTTTCGGTCAGTTTACGTTATTGATGTAATTTTGAGCAGAACTGCTTTTAAATTGTTACAATATGTTGCCTGATTCGCCAGCAATCAAGGATAGAATACAAAATTTAATCGAATTTCAAAATGAGAAACTTCCAATAACCGCGCCTTCCCTGTATAACCTACCGTTAATTTCTTGCTCAACGTATCATTTTCATTACCTATAATCAATTTGAACCGGAAATTCAACAACAAAATTTTTTCAATTTTTTTGTGAAAATCCCTGATGGTTAGCCTTACTGTTTTTGAACGGTTAAAAATTATTGTCACAGATTCAGTATGTTTTCGGTCAGTTTACGTTATTGATGTAATTTTGAGCAGAACTGCTTTTAAATTGTTACAATATGTTGCCTGATTCGCCAGCAATCAAGGATCGAATACAAAATTTGATCAAATTTCAAAATGAGAAACTTCCAATAACCGCGCCTTCCCTGTATAACCTACCGTTAATTTCTTGCTCAACGTATCATTTTCATTACCTATAATCAATTTGAACCGGAAATTCAACAACAAAATTTTTTCAATTTTTTTGTGAAAATCCCTGATGGTTAGCCTTACTGTTTTTGAACGGTTAAAAATTATTGTCACAGATTCAGTATGTTTTCGGTCAGTTTACGTTATTGATGTAATTTTGAGCAGAACTGCTTTTAAATTGTTACAATATGTTGCCTGATTCGCCAGCAATCAAGGATAGAATACAAAATTTAATCGAATTTCAAAATGAGAAACTTCCAATAACCGCGCCTTCCCTGTATAACCTACCGTTAATTTCTTGCTCAACGTATCATTTTCATTACCTATAATCAATTTGAACCGGAAATTCAACAATAAAATTTTTTCAATTTTTTTGTGAAAATCCCTGATGGTTAGCCTTACTGTTTTTGAACGGTTAAAAATTATTGTCACAGATTCAGTATGTTTTCGGTCAGTTTACGTTATTGATGTAATTTTGAGCAGAACTGCTTTTAAATTGTTACAATATGTTGCCTGATTCGCCAGCAATCAAGGATCGAATACAAAATTTAATCGAATTTCAAAATGAGAAACTTCCAATAACCGCGCCTTCCCTGTATAACCTACCGTTAATTTCTTGCTCAACGTATCATTTTCATTACCTATAATCAATTTGAACCGGAAATTCAACAATAAAATTTTTTCAATTTTTTTGCGAAAATCCCTGATGGTTAGCCTTACTGTTTTTGAACGGTTAAAATTTAATGTCACAGATTCAGTATGTTTCATTAGTTCGAAACCAAACCTCCCCAAAGTCTTGGTAACCTCACCTTGATTAAAAACACTATCTGGCTATTATCCAGAATAACCCAAAATTTAATAATTTAACAGTGTAATAAATCACACTCAATTTATTCTAATAAGAATTTGTATCGAATAGTACTAACACATATATAATTTGGATTTTTGTTAGAAACTTCACATCGCTAGAGAAAATCCGTGTGCCATATTGACGATTGTAAAAGTTCGGAAAGCGCCGCTGGTGAATCAGATTGAAACTAACTTAACTACAAAAAATGACTTGTGATCGATACGCCGACAAAATCAAGGATATACAAAGATTCATCTAATATATATTTGGCGTGTTCAGTCCGACCAAAATGATAAAAATTATCATGATATTTTTTGTGATCCTAACTTCACTCCGTATAATTTTATGTCAAACCCGACTGAACAACCAAATCGAAAAAATAATTATAAATTGATTCTGTACGTCAAAACATTGTTGACGCTGTTATAACAAAAATTTACTATTTACTAATGCCTAAGTGTATTTCACAATAGTTTAATACTTCACATCTTTTCTTAGCTAATAAAACAAACCCGGGGAGTACACATAGTAATTCCCTCATTTAAATATTCATTCAATTATAGTTTACGACACAGATTTGCAGATAATTGATTGCTCTAGAAAACTTGTTAGACATGGCTCCACCTTTCTAGCACCCCAACTAATGGTTTTGACAAAGTGATGATTGAATTCGTTTCGTCATCGTTTGGTCAGGATTGGTCACTATAGTTTTTATCGTTTGTTCGCTTGCGATCAAACTGTAAATAAATAATGAAAAATTAAAAAAAAAAAATTCCAGGTAGCACCTCATTGCAAGAAAATCATACCGTTTTTATCACATTTCGTTAGGTAATCGTAACGTCAGGGCGGGTCACCACATTTTGACGTTTGGTCACCAATGGGTCAGTTTTTATTGTGATAAAACAGAATCAAAATTGTAGTAATTCAATAAAATGAGGTTCGTAGCTTACTTGCAAGGGAATTTCATTTTACAAAATTAATAAAAAATCCAATTGGAATGTACCATTTAGATAAAAATATTTCTTTTTTCAAAGAAAAGTGGAAGACATAAGATACATAAGACAATCAATTCAATTTTTCGGTTCTTCATAATTCGTTTTTCGGTTCTTCATAATTACCCATTGGTGACCAAACGTCAAAATGGTGTGACCCGTTCTGACCTAACGATTACCTAACGAAATTTGATAAAAACGGGGCGATTTTCTTGCAATGAGGAAATTTTTTTTTTTTTTTTTGAATTTTTCATTATTTATTTACAGTTTGATCGTAAATGACCAAATGATAAAAACTAGTGACCAATTCTGACGAAACGATGAGCAAACGAATTCAATCATCACTTTTGTCAAAACCTTTAGATGGGGTGCTAGAAAAGTGGTACCGTTAGACATTATAGCATTTTCAAAACAAACGATACACCGCTTCAGGACTACTCAAGCAGCCTGTCGCTCATCTTAAGGGGGAGGAATTATGTACCAGTAATAACCCTAAACAACTAGACAATATCAAGACTACATCATCATCAGAATTTTAACCTCGATATCCGAAACCACCTAGATGTTGTCACATGTAACATATACATAATTGCATTTTACTTTACAATATATTTATTTATTTATTTATTTACCCTAACAATATTAATAACTGTGAATTAGTATAATCATATCACAAAAAGTGTAACTCATTAAAATTATATAGGGTTTTCCAATAGGAATGATATGATTTTTAAGTGACGTTTCGGCCATGTGTAATATGTCATGATCTGTCATTTTTTGTTTCATTGTATTCAGCAATGTTTACAATTTCATCATGGTGAGATATACGCAAGAAAAACGTTTACAAATTATTCAGCTTTATTATCAAAATAATCGTTCTCCAATTGCAACTTTTCGTGCGGTTTTGCCATTTTTTAGTCGTAATAATCGTCCAAGTGTGCTCGCTATTCGTCAAACGCTCGAAGTAATGCAAATATTGCTGTCGTTCAGGCAAGTGTTGCTGAAGACAGCAATTTGTCGATTCCAAGACGTTCTCAAGAATTGGGACTGTCTCAAACCACAACCTGGCGGATTTTGAGAAAGGATTTGGGTTTGCATCCGTATAAAATTGTTCTCATTCAAGAACTGAAGCCATTGGACCACCGTAAACGTCGTGAATTTGCTGATTTTGCCTTGGAACAACTTGAAAACGATGACGATTTTTTTATGAAAATCATCTTCTCCGATGAGGCTCACTTTCATCTGAGTGGTGCGGTAAATAAACAAAACTGTCGATTCTGGTGCGAAGAAAATCCACAAATTATTCATGAAAAACCATTACATTAACCTAAATTGACAGTTTGGTGTGGTTCTTGGTCTGGTGGAATCATCGGTCCGTATTTTTTTCGAAATGAAGCTGGGAACACCGTTACTGTCAATGGAGATCGGTATAGATCGGATGATAACAAACTTTTTATGGTCGAAATTGGAAGATGTTGATTTTGAAAACATTTAGTTCCAACAAGACGGGGCTACGTGCCACACAGCAAGTGCAACAATTGAATTATTGCGAGAAAAGTTTGGAGATTCGATTATTTCAAGAAATTGTGATATTGAATGGCCTCCAAGAAGTTGTGATTTAACACCATTAGACTATTTCTTGTGAGGTTATTTGAAGTCATTGGTCTTTAGCAATAAACTAAACTCTCTTCAAGCTTTACAAGTCAATATTGAACGTGCTCGAAAAAGTGCTCGAAAATTAGGTTAATCGAATTCGTTCCTGCAGAAAAAAACGTGGAGGCCATATTTGAATGAAGTTTTATTCAGAACTTAATTGTATCGATTGTACTTCACATTAAATAAAAAACATTTCAATTTCCTTACCAATTAGTGTGTTTTTTTTAAAGAAATCATATCACTCTTATTGGAAAACTCTATATTTAAATAAAATAAAAAAAGCTGTAGAAAAATTCCACAGCATTAAAATTTTTTAAAGTTTATTAAGTGAATAACATAATTCGAGACCTGTCTTTTCATTTTCAATCTACTTATAGCTGCGTCTACTTCTTCTACTGTTGTATATTCTATTCTCGTGAAGCAATTGCTCTAATGGGGGCCAATTCGTCATTCCGATGTATAGCAGATTTTAGAAGTAGGTTTGCCAAGCTATCTCACCTCGTTTTCTTCTTTGATGGCTGTATTTCTTGTTTGAACGTCTTTTAGTGAGATTCCTCTCGCTAGTAAAACAGTCATCAGTTTCCTTGTTCCACTTGGAAGCTGATGTTTTCCTAGCATGATTTCATATGCTTACGCTTCTTTTATCGGAGGTATTTAGTCGTATAGATTTCCTAGCACGGAGACGCTAGAATTCATCTAGTATTGCGAGCCCATCATTTTCTCTAAGACCACCGTGCGTGTACATTAACTATTGTTATATTTGATAAAGAAATTTCATCAAATGATCAAAAATTTGGTCAACAAAACCAAAAATTTGATCAACAAAGTAAAGATATGCAACAAACAATAAAAAATTTGACGCCAGCAATGAAACAAGAAATTAATTAAATCAAACTAGGCAATGAACGTTGAACAGAAGTTTCAATATGAGGGTCAACGTCTCGATAAAGATCTTATTTGCCTGAAATCAAAGGGAACAGCACGTCTCGAATAAACTGAAGCCACTGATATTCGACGAAATAACTTAATTTGGGATTTTCAGATTTCAATTTCAGATGGCTGCCAACAGAAATGTATGCGGGCTGAAATGAGCTGTGCCAGCAGAATTAATGGTAGCTCTTAAAGGAGGAGTAGCCAAAACATTGCAAACAATTTCCAAAAATGATCACATAGAAATGAAGGGACGCTAGCAGAAGGTCGAAGAGGTTCTTCAAGAGTACGCAATAGAGATCAAGCGAATGGAGAGAGCCAAAAAGGATGCTTTCATTGACGATATGCAATGGTTTTGAACACTGATAAAAATATCAAGCAGTCGACACCCAGATTCCATCCAGCGAAAATCAAAGGCAAGCCAAAGCATTGGCAAAGGCCGAGGACCAAAGTAAAGGATCGTTAAACTCCAACGAATTAGCTTAAAGAGGCAAAAACTGGCTCCCAAAACTAACTAATATAAATCTAGTCAGCTTAGAAGACGGTTGTGCTTGTTTTCCTGTCGTAAAATCAAATTATTTATTTATTTTTTTGATTAATTTTAATTTGCGGCTTTCTCCCTGGATTTTGGCTGCAAAAATTTTTTCAAATGACGAATCGCGATGCCCACCGAGAGTATTTTTTTGCCCTCGGTTGTATTAAAATCGATGCTTCGGAGTAGGTCCAACAATTTTAATGTAGTTAGTTTGAATGTCCAAAGTCTTCTTTTAAATATTGACGAACTTCTTCACACTTTTAATGGGGTCCCAATTGATGTTATTTGTTTATCGGAAACTTTTTTGTCTTCTGATATTTCCAATTCTGCGTTAGCCATTAGTGGCTTCAATTTGTTCAGGCGAGATAGGATTAATCCACCGGTGAATTATGGTGGGTTATGTGTATACGTTAATGAGCGTATTAAATGTAGTATTGTATCCGTACCCCCCTTAATTTCTCAGAAGCTCGTTTCTGACCTTGAGTTTCTTTTTTTAAATGTCTTCGTGGATAAGCGGAAATTTCTTTTAGGCGTTGTTTATAATCCTCCTAAAACGAATAAGAGGTCGTATGCTCGATTTAAAAAGTCCCTTTTAGACATTGAATGTCTTTTTAGTTATTTTTCCTGTCGGTATGATGAGGTTTTCATTTCGGGTGATTTTAATTTTGATATTTCTCAAGAGACTTTATTTTCTCGTAGCTATTTAAATATCTTAAGTAGCATTAACCTCTCGGTTTAAATACTGAAGCGCCCATTTCCTTTACCAAAATTTTTAATGGCAATGAATAAATAAATAAACAAATAAATAAATAAATAAATAATTGCCCCATAACCTCCATCCCTATTTTCAGATTAGCGCGAGTAAATATTAGGGGACCTCAGCTACGGTAATGTCGAGATGAAACTTAGACTCAGCGGTTCAAATGTAACAACGCGATTTGGTTAACAGAAACAATTGAAATAAGAAAGTTCTAATTAGAGCTCTAAATCTTCGAAATGTAAAATAAATAAAATAAATAAATACCTATAGTTAGAAAAGTCCACACATTATAACAAATGTAAGTAATAGAACAACATACGAAGAACTGGACACATACCTATATTCTGTAGTAAATCAGAAAATAATGTAAAGACCACTGTGGTAACCACAGAACTGACACCGGAACAGAGAAACCGATTCGTCAAACACCTAGAAGAAAACATTTGGCAAAACAAGATGAATTGGATCGAATGAATCAGGACATGCGAGCGGCAGGAGTTATTAAGTCATCGAGCAGTCCCGCCGGCCAGGGATGGGCGATTACGCGTCGACTACTAGTTTTTACATGATTTCGTCGAAAACTCGTCGAAAACGTCGACAACGTCGACAACACGTCGACAACGTCGACAACTCGTCGACAATGTCGAGAACTACTTGAAAAATTAATTTACGCCATCTATGGACACTAATAATAAAACTCAGCATAACCCTTTTTCAACCAAAAAAAAAATAAAAATAGCTCTATTAAAGTCCAAACCACACAAATGTGCGAGTAAAAAATCATAGTATGTAATGGCGTTTTGGATAAAAAATTTCACTTGATTTGAAGTACAACCAACACAATTGTGTGTACAGTTATAGTGTTTTTTTCGAACGAAAATAAGTTTGAACGGAATATACAAATATGTAAGTTGGTGCAAAACACATACAAAAATATTTTTTTGACATTCTACTTTTGCCGTACCCACACAATTGTTTTAGTAAAACACAAAAGGGATATATCTATTTGATAAAAGATGGCGCGCAAAACATATAATCTATTGAAATATTCAATAGTTTTAGATAGATAGATAGATGCCTCTAGTTCAGAGATTTTAAATTTATTTTTAATTTATAAAATGCTTGTAAAAATGTTAGAATTAAATTTAAGTAATTATTCATCAATTTTAATGGTGCGGTTAACGTAAAATAATTAAAAGTTTAGTTTTTAATATCATTTTCTAAGTTGTCGACGTTGTCTACGTTGTCGACGTCTAAAAAGCAAAAAATCGGTATGTAATCTACGTGCTAGATTACGTGTCGATAACTACGTAGATTACCTTACGTAATCTACCCGCCCATCCCTAGCAGTCCGTGGTGCCCACTGGTGGTATTGGTCGAAAAGAAGGACGGCGGTATTAGATTTTGTGTAGATTATCGAAAACTTAATGATGTGATGAAAAAGGAGCTTTCCATTACCACGAATCGATGACTCATTAGACTCATTATCGGGTGCTTGATAATGTCCTCCACATTGAATCTTCAAGGTAGCAGATTGGCAGATAGAAGTGCAAGAAGGAGATCGTGAAAAACGACATTTAATGTAGTCAACGGGTCAAGGAAATCTAGTGAAATGAAATTTGGATTATGTAATGTCAAAACGACTTTTGAACGATTATTGGAGCGCTACTAAAAATATTACATTGGAGAACGTGCCTTGTATATTTAGACGATATTATTGCAATGGGAAAGACTTTCGAGCAGCATGAATACAATCCGCCGGGTTAAAGTTACGTCCTAAGAAATAATGTTCACTCTTAACAACAGAGGTGAAGTAATTGGGTTACAAGGTAATTGCCAATGGAATTCATACAGGTGAAGCAGAAATTTCAACGGTAAAGAAATGGCTAAGCCTCAAAAATTTATATGAAGGATTCGCAAATGTTGTAAAACGTATACAAGAAGAACAAGTTAACAATGCACAGCACCAGTACTTGCGTACTCTACCCAACGTAAAATTTATTTTGGATACCGATGCAAGCCATGATGGTTTAAGAGGAGTGTGGTCAAAAGAAGTCGATGGTCAAGAGCGAGTCATTGTATGTTACCTAAAAATACTATCGAAACCAGAGTTTTTTCATAAATACCTCTATATGGACAAAAATTCAATTTACGAACAGACCATGGGGCGTCGACCAACTTGGAGTGAAATTTCAGATAAGACAACCTTATAATGAAGAACTGATGGGCACAGTGGGACAGCCTTCTTTTACACAATGGCTGTTTAAAAAGAATATAGGAGAGCTCGAATGGCAAAGCTAAACAATTTTTCGATCAAATACTCGTAGAGTATCATGGAAAAGTAAGTCGTAAGACACTCACAAATATTCGTCAATGATTTGATTGGTCTGGATGTAGATAGTGGTGTGAAAAATGTGAACAATATGCAGTAGTCCTACACGAAAAAACCAAGGAACCGACCCTTACATGTTGCAGAAAGTGGTAATAGGTATAATTAATGGTAATGGACTATTTCACCAAATGGCCGGATGTATTCCTATACCCAATCAGGAAACAATAACTGGATTAGCCGCTATGGAGTTTCATTGCAATTCATTCAGACCAAGGAAGAAGTTTAGAGTCGATGATATTCCAGTCGGTTGTTTGGCATGAGACAAGAACAACGCATTTGCATCCTAAATCCAGCAAGGTATGGTGAGGGGGATAATTTGTGCCTATTGGGTTGATAGGCTATTAATTCTTCATTGGCGAGACATTTTTCAATAAAAATTGCGCATTTAAAGTTTTGCACTTTAGAAACATTTTTTTTGTGAGATTGGTGACATCTGGGATTTAATAGTAAAAATCAAATCAAATCTAGAATAGGTAGATGATCTGAAGGCGACACAATCAAGTCACACAAATTAAGCTTTTATGAGATTCCATTAGTACAGAACACATATAAGTTGTGGTAATCACTGGCTTAACAGCTCCAAGACATAATTTGCCATAAAAATTAATTTCAAATACATAAAATAATTAAAATCGCATTTAATTGCTTTTCACAAAACACAATAATTCATTTAATGTTGCCTTGATTTTTTCATTGCACAATAACTCCCACTCCATCCCAAATGTCCAACTGGCGTAAATTGTAAATCTAAGATGAATAACAATCATAAAATGAAGAACCGCATAATAAAATGTAACAATTTAATTGGCTTATACATATTTTGTTTTATATAAGAAACACGAAAAGCTTTTAAAAGACAAAGGCATACCCCTCCTCCATGGAGTATCGCCCTACATAGCAACCACAAAACACATAAATTCTTGATATCTTCGACATCGACAATAGAAATATGTTGGGTGTAAAAAATAAAAATTAAAACAATAAATTAACACTAATAATATAAATTAAAAATTTAATTAACAATTATCGGATAATAATGAGGTGAAATGGGTGATCGATTTAGGACTGGAGGACTGGAATACTAGAAAATAGCTCTTAAATTATTTATTACAGTTTGCAATCATTAAATCAATTAGGAGGCATTGAATGCGAGGGTGGCCCTAAATTGATTTAAATTAAAGTTAATTAACAAAATTAAAATTTGTAATTTGGCTGACCTACTAGCTTTACGCATATACAGAGCGAGGTTTTTGCCTTAAAGAGCAAAATATTTTTTTGATCACACGAAACGCGTAAATTTCAATAAATTTAAAAAAAAAAGCTCAAAAGTTTATTTTATTTTACCACCTTGATATCAATATACTTATGTAAGCATATTATGGGTTTCACCGCGTTCAGATGGTCGTAATAATAATAATAACGATATAATAATGATAATAAATATAAAATTTTATTTTCATCAAAAATTGATATGAATTTTTATTATACGCGGGGTGTGCGAAAAAAGGCATCATAACCACCCATGTTTAGCAAAATATATGTTACACATAAAATTTGTGTTTGCACATAAGCATAATATGCTGTACACACACACACACACACACGGTAAAAGTATTTAGACGTCGATTTTTCATCTTGGGTTGCCGTCGTTGTCGTCGTCGCTATATTGTTGTTGTTGCTGTTCTAGCACTGATGATGCGTATCGTCGTGTGAAGGTTCGGCAATATTTTGGTATATGTTAATGTCTATATATGATATTTCCGTTTTCTTTAAGAAGAGTATAGGGAATATCAAACACTTGTTATCTGAGTATGCAGAGAAATGTGATAAGAATGAAATCACCTGTCATATCGATTAGATTAATTTAGAATTTTATTAGATACGCGTTAGATCTCTGCCTCTGTGTGTTAACGTGTGATAGAAATTTATTAGACTTTGATGTGTGAATTGATTTTTATTGAATGAGGCGCGCGTATTTATTTAAAACAGATTTTAGAGAGCAAAATATTTTATTAGGATTGTCATCATCAATCACCACCATCACCAACTCAGCAAAGTCACCAATTTAATTGAACAACCGTATTCAACAACACATGGAATCAAGAGCAAAACCGGAACCAATAAACTCTAACACATAGCAGAGCACCCACACATTTCAGACCAAACATCCAAGCAAACAGATTCGCACCAAACTACTGCTCTTCTGACGGACGCATTCCTCGTAGTAAATCGAACCTAGAAGCTCAAGAAACCCAACCAAAGCCAAAACGCCCATAATTAAAATTATAACACACACACGCACACATTAACCTATTACCAAACAATCATTCGAGCCCAAACGCCTCTTCAACACATTTAGTTAATAAGCAAACAAGCTCTGACAATCATAACCCAATTCATAATTCGCGATAATCAATCTACGAGCCCAGACACTTACAATTCAATAAATAACACGATTTACTGTCAGTTTATCGTGAACAATTTATCGTGAGTAATTTATCGTAGAACAATTTATCGTAGAACAATTATGGTGGGCAATTTATCGTATAACAGTTTAACGTGGATAATTTATCGTATAACAGATTGGAACAGCTTTAGTATCGCAGTCAAATTTTTTGACAGTTTGAGCGACGGTAGCGCCACTTTGACCAAGAGCGGAATTGTTTATAACTAAAAATGTGCCTTTGCTTAGCATTTTGGACCTAGCACCATCTATTGGAATAAAAACGAACTAAAATTTAAAAAAATACGTTGAGACGTGCTAAAAAAATTTAATAAAAAAATATTGAATCTCATTTAAAAATAAATGAAATTTAATATTTTTTTATGTATATATTAAATTGAGAATGGGAGTGCCGCACGTAGGAGCAGATTATATAGAATCTATTAATGACACCTACGCTCCTCCCCGTAGCCCTGCGGGGCTCTTTAGATTTTAATTTCGGGGGGCGTAGGAGCCGGGTCTTTAATCGGTTAAGAAACTACCGAGTTCCGCCCCACATGGCCATATTCCAGAACTTCTTCCAAAAATCATTCAATAATCCCATTTCGATCCAACATACCCAATCCCATTATAATCGGTTAAGAAACTACCGAGTTCCGTCCCACATGGCCGTATTCCAGAACTTCTTCCAAAAATCACTCAATAATCCCATTTCCATCCAACATACCCAATCTCATCATAATCGGTTAAGAAACTACCGAGTTCCGTCCCACATGGCAATATTCCAGAACTTCTTCCAAAAATCATTAAAGAATCCCACTAATTTTTTGATACCACGCATAAAACCTTTCTACGATAAATTGTCCACGAAAAACTGTACTACGATAAATTGTCCCACGATAAATTGTGTCCACGGTAAATTGTGTCCACGATAAACTGTTCTACGATTAAATGTTCACGTTAAATTGAAACAAGATAAATTGTTTACGATAAAGAGACCGTCACCCCTATCCACTATCGATGTGTGTCCCGTTTTTTTCATTTTTTCGTAGCAAAAAGTTGTCGTTATGTTTTTGTCAAAAACAAATGCCGATAGATGGCAATGTTCGTACCTTAACCCTACGCTGTAATAAATTTTGATTTATTAATTTTACATGGTTTTTTGGGGCGCCACATCACTCCGCCTCTACAGAAAACGTGTGTGAATGGTCACCTTTCTTCCCAATCTGCTAACTCTCGACGTCGTTGGTTGTGTGATGGTTGGCTCAGTTGTGGCCGGAGCGGCTGATTGCAACTTATCTTCCTTGTACGTTGTTGATACTGGTAAATACAGCCTGCAACCTATCGATGGATACCTTTGATAATTTCCCGTTGATTTTGAGAACGAAATATTTATCGCATCGTTTTATCACTTCGAATGGTCCATTGTACGGGCTTTGTAACGGTGTTCGTACGCTGTATACCCGCAGATGAATACGCATGGGTACAGTCATTAAGGTGTTTCTGGACGAATACCTTCCTTGTATCGTAGTGGGCTGTACTCGTTGGATGTATTTGATTCATATCACGACGAAACTCCTTTATGAATTCGGTTTCGTTAACTTTTTCTTTGCAAGAACTGGAGTGAAGAACTCTCCTGGTATCTTTAGCGTTGTTCGATAGGCCCAATAAAATCGTTGGCAAAAGTTTGACCCAATCGTAAATCTGTTGACACTTAATTGCGGATTTAAGTGTTTTATGCCATCTCTCTATTAACCAATTGGCCTATGGATGATACGGTGTCGGTTTTAGATGCTTTACTCCTAATGTTTGGTTTAATTCTTTGAAAATTTGGGATTCAAATTATCTACCGAGGTCACTTAATATTCTCGCGGGTACATTAAAATTCTGTATCCATCCAGATATCAAATTAGTGGCTATGGTTTCAGCTGAAATATGAGGAATCGGTATCGCAGTAGGCCATCGGTTGAATCTGTATATTATTGTTAAACAGTAGCGATTATTTTCTGATGGTTCGACCGGAACTTGATGGAATGCTCCTTGCAAATCAATTGTCGAAAATATGGTTTTGCCATACAAGATACTTGCAAAGTCCTGGATGAATGGTATTAGATACCTGTCGGGCACCGTAATCGCATTGAGTTGTCGGTAGTCACCGCAAGGGCGCCATTCTCTGTTGGGCTTCTGAGTCATATGCAGTGGTGAGGCCCAGTTACTGCTTGACGGCCTGCATATGCCTTGTTTCAGCAAGAATTCGAACTCTGCCTTCGCGACGATGTGATGAGATATATTTACCTTCACTGGCTTTTGATTGTCGTGAGGTAGTGTTATGTCTCGATATTGTTGAATAATATCAGCGATAGGATCATTCACGTTGTATGTCCTGATACCATTTGTTTCCTTCACTGAAGTCAAGCCTTTTATAGATAATTTCGTTACCATATCTATCAATTTGTTATTGCCCATGTCGATTAGTAGGTTGTAATGCTTGATGAAATCTACACCGATGATTGGTTTGTTTACATTGGCTATGATAAAGTTCCACGTAAACTGTCTACGAAGTTCGAAATTTAATAATAACCTTTTTTCCCCCTATGTATTAATTTGGGAACCGTTTGCAGCATACAACGGTTTATTAGAAGTAGGACACAGCTTTGCTTATCCGCTAGGGAGCATAACGGACACATCTGCGCCAGTATCGATTAAAATTTTTTTTTTGTCGAACGATCGGAAACGTATAATCGATTTATTTGAATTTTTTCAATCACTTCTGCCACCCCAAATGATTGATTTTTCAATTTTGCGATGCGTTGAAACTACACGGCTGGCGACACTTCGTGGCTGAGATGCCGAATTTATTATGATACGAATAATTCTCGTATGTTGATGTATTAGTGGAAGATGGTTTACTATTTTTGATGAGGATTGCGATCGACTCTGAAATTCGATTTTACCGCCGAATTTGAACCGCTTGCACACGATGAGTATTGCTTAGCTGATGTCACGTTGATGTGAGACGAATCACATAGCTCGATTAACTTATCCGCCATTTTAGCTATGTCGTCGACTTGGTCCATTGCTGATTGAGACGATCATCCTAATTTGTGATGGCAACCGTTGTAACCACATTTGCTTCAATAATGCGTCGATTAATTTATTTCCACCTAGTGCCCGCATCTCGTTAAGAAGAGATGACGGTTTTTTATCACCCAGCTGTATATCTTCGAGCAAAGTTTTGAATTTCGTATGCTCGGAAACTGAGTAGCGTTCCACCAATGCTTTTTTAAGATTGTCGTATTTTTATTCTGTCGGTGGATTGAGAACAGCCGCATCTACTTGTGATAAAATACTAGTGTCGACCGCTGTCAATAAAGTATAAAATTTGGTATCATCCTGGGTGATACGAGAACGATCGAGCACAGTGGTAATTTCACCGACACTCGATGTATCACGTTACTTTTATTGTCTTCGCTTGTCATTGTATTTTTTATTTCGCAAAAATACACAAGAACACGACAAAAAAAATGTGCTTAACCTCAAAAATGGATTTTATCGAAAAATTGATTGAAGTTGCACTAACACTTTTTACAGTAAACCGCGTCGTAGGTCACAAATTGTGGCCGGTGGGTATTAAAAGAAAACACAGCTCACTTTTTTAATTAATAATTTTTATTTTTTTATTGTGATGGCGTTTTCTTCCTTTTTTTCGTAGCAAAAAGTTGTTGTTATGTTTATGTCAGAAACAAATGCCGATAGATGGCAGTGTTCGTACCTTAACCCTTCGCTGAAATAAATTTTGATTTATTAATTTTACATGATTTTGTGGTTTAGCCACAGTACCTTGCTCACACTTGTAGTAGTAGGTTGTGATAGTAATAGAAACGAAATATTTCATAAATCAAGCAGTTGCCCATTTCTGTTTAGGAAAACGAGAAATAAACTTCGATAAATTAACGATAATCTGATGTTATAACATGCCACCTCCTGCAGTAAAAATACCGAACGCCACGAACGGTACGAACTACAACAATGAATCCGCCTTATGAAGTCTACCTTTTTCAACGACGAAGATGTAAAGTTCACCAAAGATCGAATTGGTGTCATTTTGTTGATTTTTGGTAAACCGGTGACGGCTGCCGATATAATTATTCTTTCCGGTGTATCTGATGAGTATCTAGCAGGTGGATTGATTTGTGGATTAGGCTGTGTGATATTTTTTATTGTAGTGCACAACTTTCGTCGTAACAGACGTGTTTTAATTCGCTCCGCAATAAATAAATAAATTTATTTTATTTTTTTTTAAAATAATTAGTTCAATATTTAGTGTAGTGGCGGTTTACTTTTACTTTAACTTTTAATCTGTGTGCAAGTAACCGAATTTATAAACAACGATCGTTGCAAAAATAAACTGTAAATTTATCATTTGTATTGTGCTGGTCAGTGATTTCAAACGTTGACAAAAATTCATAGTAATCATCATGGGTTACGAATGGCCAAACTGTTTTAATAGCGGGTTTTCCGAGAACTTGGAAAACAGTATCAACCACGTTGCGATCGCAAACCACATCACATTATATCTGTGGTGCATGCATTAGCTCATACAATACAACAAGTGAAATATTTGAAAAACTTGACGAGAAGACCAAATTCATATTCGACAGCATGACAGACCTCTCTAAAAAATATTCGCACACAACAAGATTAAACACGGATCAGTTTAAAATGCTAACAGACGAGCATCAGATCTTCGTCCAGAGCTTAACGTCTTTAGAAAAGCGAATCGAGAGGCTGCAATCAAGCATCACAAGCATCTTGAAGGAAAGATTATCAACGATTGACAAGACCATCGAACAAGCAGTTCTAAATGCAACAATTTCCGGAACTATGCCTCCAAATGAAAACAATGATGACAGTGTAGTCAACTACTCTTTTCCTACGTCGAATCGATATTCGTCCCTAGCACAAGAAATTGGCGATGCAGCAACGATTAACACTCTCCGAGAACACCTGAAAAAGGACATGACTCTGATTTATAAAAAATTCTTCAATAAGAAAAACGAGTCCACCAACAATAGGAATAACGAAAAATATAATGACAAAAAATCCGCGAACAAACTGGATCACAACAAAAATCATGTGACAGTCGACAAACTAGGTAAAAACAAGGAAGACACTGGTTATTGGCGTTTTATGTACGGTAAAATAATTTATAAATCGGACACCACATTTCTCAAAAATGACAAGGACAAAACAATTCCGCAGATCTGACATCATACCTCCATAGACTACAAGCATCAAGAGTGCTCCATCGACACCTATTCAATCACTCACCGGTACACCGCCTTCAAGTATCAACATTCCTCCACCGACATCCTCAATTTTCAGACGTAACACTCCCTCAAGACACACCGTCCGTCGGAAGAACAACACCGAAGAATACCCAAATTTTTTAAAAGGTCCAACAATCGATCCTGAGGGTGTGAGCAATGTCAAAGTCAAAAATTCATTCAACTCCAACAACATCGAGGATCAGCCCACCATGAACATCACGAGTTCACCCAGCTCTAACAACAACGGAGGTTTAATTTCAGGCTTCCCATCAGCATCTTTCGTTTATCCAGTCTTTCCACCAGCAGTGAGGATGGGTATTATCTCATCTAATGGCGATGGAAGACACCTTGTCGAGCACCTCAGAGAAGACAAAATCTTGAAAGCGGCAAAACTATACGTTGCCCAGTACAAGGATTTAAAAGCCGGCAAAAGCTTCCGAGGCACAACGTTCGAAAACCTTAAGTTAATTCTCAGAAAGGAAGGATTTCCAACCTGTGTGGAGAAGTTGAAGGATATTCTGGTTAACTTTTACCATGCATACGACATCTCAAAAGAAGATATGGAGAAAACCCTATCTGCATTCCGAGATTTCACCACAACCGAGAGAATTAATCACCTGAATAATAGTAAGAATAATTTTAACCAATTTTATTTTAACAAAAAAAATGTTTAATTGACACGACGTGCATTTCAGAGATAACTCTAGAAATGTCAATATAGATAGGTTGGACAACATTACATAGTTAGATTATAATAGTGAAACTAATTTAAATAATAATATTGCCATAAATGTTGACCAACATTGCTTTAATATATTTTATGCTAATTGTAGAGGAATTAGAAGTAAAATAAACTCCCTCGATCGAAGGTTACATTCCACAGAGTTTAAAATTTTTGCATTAGCAGGGACCTGGCTAAATTCTAGTGTTTCTGACAATGAGATTTTTAATTCTGATTGGCTAGTCTATAGAAAAGACAGAAATTATAATCTAAGAAATAACACAAGGGGAGGTGGGGTATTGTTAGCAATTCACAAGTCCTCATCCGAAATAAATTCTGACTCTAAATTCTACGTTCCGATACACCCACTATCTGAACAGATATGGTGTAGTATTAATTGCAGCAGCAAAACATGTTGTATCTATGTCCCTCCAGCATCGAACGAAAAATATATCTATGAAAGTATTTTTAATTCAATTAATGTAATTTCAACTAACATTAATGACGATAATGAAATTTTAATTTTTGGTGATTTTAATAGACCACACTTGCAATTTATTAGAGATCCTGAAGATGAAAATTTACTTTTACCGACAAATACAAACGACAACATTGATATTAGACTACTAAATTGTACTTACGGCAACAATATGTACCAAATCTCTGATATTAAAAACAGTAACGATAGACAACTTGATTTAATATTTGCAACAGCTTTCGAACATTGTAACGTAAGAGAAGCTGATTATAATTTTAAGCTAATTTTAACTCAATTAAGACAGAAATTGATATGATTAATTGGCAAGAAGTATGTTCCTATGATTTCACTATTGATCAATTTCATACTATTATTGATGGAATTATTTCAAGACATGTTCCCTGGGTAAAACAAAGAGAAAATAGAAAAGAACCTTGGTTAGACAGACGTCTCAAGAATCTACGCAATAGAAGGAACAGAGCTTTTAAAGTTTTCAAAAAGAATCCAACAACGAACAATAAAACACGACACCATCAGTTATATGAAGAATTTGAGTCCGCATCAAGAATAGCTTTAACTACATCAAACAACTCGGTGAGAACATAATTTCAGAACCAAAAAAGTTTTATGATTTTGTTAACTCTAAACGGAACACTAAAGGATACCCAGTAACAATGTATTCGAACGAGATATCGTCCTCGAACCCTAAAACTCTCTCCGATCTTTTTGCTGAGCGTTTTCAATCCATTTATAAAAGAGAAGCCAATGAAAGCAGTTTACCTGATTTCTACCAGGAAAACATATCACCCCGTTATGAGCTACAGAATGTGGAGTTGGAAGAGAGGGACATTTTGAATGGACTGCGAAGTCTGGACATTAAAAAAGGATCGGGGCCTGACGGCATTCCACCAATATTTTTGAAAGCACGTGCAAACTCTCTAGTTAAACCATTATATTACATCTTTAACCGATCTCTAGTGGAAGGAATCTTTCCTAGTTTTTGGAAATTGTCATTTTTGACAGCAATTTACAAATCTAGCGGAAGGTGTAATGTAGCTAACTACAGAGGAATTGCTGTCTTATCTTGTATTCCCAAACTCTTCGAAAAATTAATTCATGATAAGCTTGCAGAAACCATTGTCTCCAATCTTAATGATCAGCAACATGGATTTATCAAAGGTAGATCCGTAATCCCGAGTAGATCATAAAGTGTTGATTAAAAAACTATAACTCATGGGAATAGGTGACTAATTACTCAACTGGTTGAGCTCATATCTAAAAGACCGAACTCAATATGTTCGCTTTCAAGGACACATATCACAAGCAGTACAAGTAAATTCAGGGGTTCAAAAAGGTAGTCACTTGGGGCCATTGCTCTTCAATCTCTTCATATCAGACTTGTCTACAGTACTGCAAAACATCAAGCATTTATTCTATGCTGATGCAAAATCGAAAATACAGACGATGCAATTTGTTTACAATCAAATCTAAACAAATTGATATCGTGGTGCAACAGTAATAAATTAGACCTAAATGTTGACAAGTGTTACGTGATCAGTTTTACAAGGAATGTTGTTCTTCATAATATTGACTACGTAATTGATGGGAGGAGTTTGAAGAGAGTGGACGAAATAAGAGATTTAGGTGTAATAATTGAGACGCGAGTCAATTTCCATAAACAATATGATGTAACGTTGGGGAAGGCATATGGGGTACTGGGTTTCATAAAAAGAAGAGCTAAAGAATTCAACAACTTGTGGGTAACGAAATCACTCTATTGCTCATTTGTGAGATCTATCCTTGAGTATGCTTCGATAACTTGGATGCCATATACCGAAAAGTATGCAATAAAATTTGAATCAGTATATGTTCGATCCGCAAGATTATACCAACCTACCAAGTTACAATTCTAGACTCGACATAATAGGTTTAGTACTCTTTCATCAAGACGAATTTTACTCGCGGCCAGTTTCATTTTTGACGTGTTAAGTCGAAGAAATTTCAAATACTGTAGTTTTAAATCAAGGACGCACTCGACATGCAAAGTACTTAAAAGAAGTTCACCACCCTACCAACTATGGAATGAATGAACCAATAAATAGGGCATGTAAAATTTTTAATAACCATATTGACGCTTACAAGCCAGGTACTAACAAACATATAAGAAAAATTTTAAGATTGCAATTTAAATAAATTTTTAGTTTATATAACGGACTGTATTTTTGGGTTGCTACCTAACTACTATTGGTGAGGACACTAAGTACTCCGAGTCACACCAATCGTAGGTTTGTATATGAACCCGTAAGAATAAACGTAGCAAGAACATCTTATATTTAATTTTTAAGTATCAAAATAAAAAATAATAATAAAATAAAATTTGAAAGAATAAGTTAACGAAATATTTTATATCGAAAATGTATTACAAATTTGGTAGAAAATATGAATTTATATATTTAACTATGCAAAATTACTTCCATAAGAATATTTTTATAATATTTTTATAATATTTTTATAATGCTGTGTGTCTCAGGTCGATTTTTTCGACTAAATTATGACCTAACCTAAATTTCCCAGTAATTCACAATAAACATCCATAGGTGGCAGTAACATTAACAAAACAAGCTATGCCTGACTATTCAAATAAAATACTTCAGACTAAATAAAAATAAAATTGAAAATATTGTACACAATTACACATTTTCATTAAATACCATAATGACATGTGACAACTAAATTGAAAAGTTACCTCGCGAGGAAACTTTTCGTTTGTAACCTAGCGGCAAATAGCATAAGGTCACTTGAAAAAAGTTTAGTTCATAATTTAGCCGAAAAAATCGACCTGATGCACACAGCATAAACCTACAATTGTTTTTGCATTGCATTATCGTGATACTGGTGTTGCCTTCTGATTTTGTGGATTTCTTTTACAAGGAATGCTCGAATTTCATCTTGGTGGCTTCGATGTGTTTTTAGAATAAATAATTTATTATTAAATATTAAAGGGAAGATCCCAATATACAGGTCGAATTGGTTTATCTTTGGAGAATATTTTCCTATATGAGCTTTTTCCGAGTGTGTATGTATGTAGCTCCAATTGGAAAACATGACGGAAATGGGATTCATATTGCAGGCCCAATTGTAGTATTTTCGTATTTTGTCTAAAATCAAAATAAGTTAAATTATTGTAAATATTTGTCAATCAATTGATAAAATAATTTAAAGTTTATTATGCGATAATTAAACTGATTTAAATAATTAAATAATTAGGAATATTACAAAATAATGTAAACAAAAATAAATTTGAAATTAGAATTTGTTACGACTACGTGTTCGTGTTACTATCTCTTTTTATATTTATATTCCCCTCGATTTGTGTCTTTGCTTAATCGGTTGGGTGGTTTGTGACTTCGCTTCCGGTATTAATTGTTTTGGTACACCTTGTTTTGGTAAGAAGAAATAAAAATTGAGAGCGAGACCAATATGCATCGTGTGTGTGCAAAGCAAAACGCTCTGGAAGAATGTTTTTTCTTATATGCTTCTCATTTACATCATTGCAAATTGATGTAAACTAAAAACAGAGAAGAAAGAAGATTCTTCTAGAACGTTTAATTAATTTTCTCGGTGTGGTATGGTGAGGGGGATTTCTCTTTCCATGTCGGCGTAAGGTTGGCGGTCCCTTGGTGCCCGCATCCGAAGTCAAAAGCGGTGCCTACCATCGTTTGAGTTTGGACAGATGCGGACAAATGTCGGCGGAACTCGGGTTTATTATTATTATTTGCGTTTTTTTTTATTATTAAAAAATCTCTGTAATGCACGTCTCAACCCCCACGACCCATAGCACTTCTCATTGAGTTGTAGCCGGCAAAAATCACCGTGGAGGCCTTTGCATGCGCTTAGATGAAATCTGCAGGATGGCAGTAGCCATCCTGTAACAGTGGCGCCCAAGACTTTCGCGAATTTTAATTTTTTTATTAGTTTATGATTTGTAGCTTCACTTCCTTTGGCGTGCGTGTGCTTTTCTATGATGTCCATTATCCTATGAACTTCGTCTTTTGTGGAAGGTCTATCTCGAAATCCATGTTGATAAATGAAAGTTTAACGGCACGTTAGTACGATTGTGGCTTAACGAGAACCGTAAACAATTTTCTAACTGTTTATCAAATTTATAAAAAATATCTGATCTAACCACAATTCTATCTATACTTATTTATAATTTTCATTGGAGTGGGTTACAATTTCTGGCGCAGCATTAGGTTCATTATTTATTGCATACGAGACATTTTTTAATACTGCACTCATTCCTACGTTTCTGCTCGTATGTCAAACAATAAACTTGAACATATGTAATGTGAAACTTTTTTTTTCTCGAAAAATAAATTCTCAGAATCCATAAATTGTTTTCTATCCTAAGGAATATTCATAAGTCTGCGATCTTTGACACCGTTCACATTCAAATCTAAGCTGATAACCCCGAATAAGATAACGTGGGATAGTGCAAGTAGGGTAGAGCCGTAAACTAACACAATTTGACATTTTTGCTTATCCTTCAATATGTGTACATTTAAATTATGCAAAGATAAAACCAAATTCCAAAATCTGTTGTAAACGAAATCGACACATCCAGTATATTATACCGTTGCCCTATGATTTTCTCCCGCAAATCCAATATGTGTGTGAACTCGTATATAGATGGAAAAAATACCGAAAACCCACTACTCACTCCTACACACTCTATTTGTGTAATAAGTGTGTTCGAGTATTATTGTGGTGTTTCTTGATAATTTGCTTATAGCACATGTACGAACGTGTACTACACATGACATTCTGTAACTGTAGAATTCTAAATTGTTTTATCCTCTGGTTAGAAAACGGAAATTCTAATAATATTGTTGTATGTGCAGAACATAACAACTATACATATACTATCACATTATCTACGTAATATATTTCGACATTAATGATTTTTACTTATTTCTGTATATATCCAACAATAGATCATCATCGTTCGACCTAAAATAGTGGCCAGTCATTGAATTCAATAAAAATAAATCGCCCGCACAAAATAATTTTACCCTGCGTGCATCAACTCGAATCACTTGTCGTCTTGAAAATCGTATGTCTCTATATATTTTAAGATAGGAGGGTGGATAGGTACGAGTATTTAAATATTTTCTTATAGTGAAATTCTTTTATTCAATTTAATCGTATTATATTGTGAGGGGGTTGTCATGCTCGAAGCACACACACAAGATAAAAGCACAAAAACAAAGAGACTGTGGGAAATTTACTGGAAATTTTATTTTTCATGCCTAATTAAAATTAAGTTAAATTTATCTTTTGTCTACGAAATTAAATAAACATTAATCAGAATTTTGTGATGTGGTTTTTATGGGTTTCTCATCCAAAACCGAAAACCACAACCCTATCTATGTATCTACACTCTCAACTATGTATATTCATAATTTTTGCGAATTATGACGCTTTATAGATGAATACTACGAATACAACAACCTTACACTAAATCTTTGAAAATAAATGAATGCGTAACTGCTAAAAAATTGATACATTTTATTCAGAATGAGCAGGCAGAAAATGTAAACTAGGAAGCTTTAACCAAAAGGAATAGTTGAAATTTTGGGTTATTCTGGGTGATAGCCAGATATTACTTTTACATCGAGATCATTTATCATTAGTTTGAAACAAAGCTTTCACGTGTTGGTAACCTCATCTCGATGTAAAAGGAACAGTTTATTTATTAAAATACTGAAGTGTACCAAGAAGCAGGGACATCTGTTCAGAGAAGGGCGCATACGCGTCTTCTACTAATTTTTGACGTGATTGCATAGACAATGTTGACAACTATTTGTAATTCTGTCAGTAGTGAGTGAATGATCTCTAACTTCGTTCGTTACCCAATAATTTAGGGTTTTTCGCCTAATACTGACGTCGATTTTTTTGTCTAAATTTGGAAATTAACTAAATTAAATGTTAGTTCATATACCAGGTGTGTAACTGTTCTCTATACTATTAAACCAAAATTGCAACCTTAAAAATTAAAAATTAACCACCATCGATAATAAATACTTCAACAATTGATAAAACTTAAATTAAATTAGCGAATTAGAATTTTGTGCAATAAGTGTAGCGCCATCTATTAACAACTGATACGAACTAGCATAAAATTAGTTTGATCAGTAATTTAGGCGAAAAACTGGGTACTCATGTAGACTTTCCGAGGTTAATCTATCTTACTTTTGGCAACCTGTATAAGCCTAACAAAAACAATAAACTATAAAATAACTATGCCGATACGTTTTTACGATACGTATATATCGATTAAATATAGAAAAAAATTAAATTTGTGTATATAATTTATTAAAATTATAAAATAAGATTAACCACGGAAAAACCTGCTTATAAAATTTGCACTACTTGATTTCTCTTACCTATATATTTATTGCTCGATGGTACCAACAAAAGTTATACGCTAATTACAGGTTAAAACAAATTTTTTCTAAACCTGGCCGCAATGCACATGAGGCCAAGTCAGCACTTTCGGCGTTCGGTCGGTCTAGCACTAACAGATTATTTCTCGCAAAAAATATTCATTTCTTTAATTAAGTTTACAGTTTGGATACACCAATTCAAAAAGTTGGCTTATTAACTAAATTAAATTGCTATTATACATACAGTGGGTCACAGCTAAAATGATGCAATCAAATTTTTTTTTTTTAAAGTAAATATCCGAAAAACAAAAATAAATATCCATTTTTAATTTACATTTATTATAAGCTTCAGTATTAATTGTTAATTTCATAAAACAAAACAAATAAACAGTTTCAATTTATAACAAAATAGTAACAAAAATCAAATTTCTAAGTAAAAACATGCCACACCTAAAAAGATGAAGTTTTAAAAATTCTGTAAAAAATTAATTGATAAGTTTGTAACGAATATTATCCATTTTGTTTTAGAACCGCTTTAAGTCTTTTTGGCGTCGAATCTACGAGTTTTTTCGTGTACCCTGTGGAGTTATTTTACTCCACTCTTCTAACAATACCTTTTTTAAGTCCGCTAATCTCATGTTTACTGATTTCTATTTTAAGTTTAAACCATAAGTTTTCAATTACATTGATGCCCGGTGATTAGGCAGATGTTTTCATGGCATGAGTAGTATTTCAAATGAGCAAACTTTGAACAATTCGAGATTTGTTTTTCGGATCATTGTCCTGGTAAAATCGAACATGATCCTTAATATTTAACTTTTCAGCACTTTTCTCCAAATTTCCTGCCTTTGATAAACTATAAATTTCTAACTCTGGAAGATGCCATACAAGGCCATAACATAACATGACCTCCACCATGTTTAACAGTGCTTCCTAAATTTTTTAAATTTTTTCCGTATTAGTCTATACATACATAGTTTCTTCCTTCTGATCCAAAAAGGTTAATTTTTTTTTCATCAGCAAATAAACTCGTGTTCCAGAATGTTCAATCCTTGTTTTTAGGGTTGTGGGTAAACTTAATTCTAGTCTTACGATTAATTTCAATGATGTATGGCTTTTTCAGCATTGTTCTACCGTGAAAATTTTGTTCTCTTAATATGCTGCGTTTTGTTTCTGGATGACATTTTTTATGTAAATATTTTTCAGCTTCCTCGGCCTACTTAATTTGCGGTTTTATTTCATTTTTCGGACAATCCATCGACAATCGGACAATCGGACATTGAGTAGAAGAACTTGTTTTCACCATTTCTCCAAATTTTCTTTGAGTTTTGCCATAACTAATTGACAAAATTTCACTTATGTATTTGTACACATATATTGACTTATTTGTATATATTGACGCACTATATTGACTATAATTGCACAAAAGATTTTTTAAAACTGATACTCTACATTATTTTACATTGAAAATTTTATTTTGCGTAGAAAAAGTATCGTTATTTTCAAAACAAAGAGAGTGCATCATTTTTTTTAGATGTCACATGTTTGTAGAAATTTTGTTTTTTGCTACTACATATTTTGTTTTCAATTGAAATTTTTTATTTGTTTTGTTTTATGAAATTAACAATTAATACTGAAGCTTATAATATATGTTAAATAATTTATATATAAGAAAGACGTGTTCTTTTTTTCTCTTATCCTATAGTAATTAGATTTTTTGGCACAGTGTCACTTTTGTCGTTTTTTTTTAACTTCGAAAAAATATTCGAAGTAATCAAGCTGTTCATGATTTTGGGTTGTCAAAGTGTCGCCAACTTCCAAGTAAGTACATAAAAATATATTTTTTAGTTTATTGTAATAATTATAATTATTTTTTACTTAATTAAATACATTTTAGTATTTAAGACTCTTGGAGACAGGAAGCCGTCACAATTATTGAGTCTTATGAAATTAAATGCTGGTGATAATTTTAACAAGCAACACTTCGTCAATTTTGGATGAAGAGGTTGCATCAGACAGTGCTTAACCATTCGAAAATGACGTCTCCCTGTCAGTCCTTGCGGAACGGGCTGATAAAGTGCAAGAGACGATGACTCAGGCACAAATAAATTCCATTGAGGCATCTGCATCTGGTTCTTCCAGTCCAAATTTAGCTTTTTCTATTGATAATAAACTTTCGGAATTTAAGAAAACATTAGTATCGGAGATTTCAGAAATTTTTAGTCGAAATTCTAGATCACGATCTAAATCCAATTCACGCAGTCGTAATTTTTCGCGGTCAAATTCAGGCAATAATTATCCTCGTAATAACTCTCCAAATTTTCGAAAATCATTCATTCCGTTTTATGGTGATCCTTCGGCTCAAAATAATTGTACGTCTTTTTATCATCATCATTTCGGCACAAAGGCTTTAAAGTGTAAGCCAAATTGTAGGTTCGAATTAAACAGCTCCGATAATAATGTTCCAAAAAAATAAATAGTCATTCACAATTGGCGGTGTGTAATGACGATTCTAAAACTAGCCGCATTTTAATTTACGAAATTTTTCTTCAGACACATTTCTTAATAGATACAGGTGCAGATGTCCCTGTTTTGCCAGCCCGTTTTGTTCGGAATCCAAGGGTTGACCCATCATTCAGATTGTTTGCGAATTCTCCTGGGAATTTATAGTTGCTGACGTGTCGATGCCTATCATCAGCGCGGATTTTTTGAGGAAAACTGGTTTGTTAGTGGATATACAGAGACAGAGGCTCATAGACCCGTTAACCTCTCTGTTTTCAAATGGTACCTCTTCCTCCTATGATGATAATACGGTTTCTAGGATCGACAAGTCAACAATAGATCCAGGAGTTTTCAACGTAATATAAAAAATTTTTACAGTCATTCACGGTAACATTAACATTGAGAATACTAGACATATAGTGTTACTCACAAAATTGAGACGAACGGACTACCAGTTGCATGCAAACCACGACGACTAGCACCGGACAAATTCATCATCGCGAAGACAGAATCCGAAAATATGATGAAACTCGGGATTTGCCGACCTAGTAGCAGTCCTTGGTAAAGTCCGTTACATTTAGTACCCAAAAAAAACGGGTCTTGGAGACCTTGTGGAGACTTTGGGGCACTGAATAAAGTCACGATTCCTGACAGGTATCCGATTCCACATATCCAACATTTTACACAACTACTTGAGGGCTGCACTATATTCACAACGATAGACATTCCAAAAACAGCAATTTCGACATCTTTCGGACTATTTGAATTTTGTAGAATGACTTTCGGCCTTAGGAATGCAGCACAGTCGTTCCAACGTCTTATGCATTCAGTACTACGCGGACTTGACTTCCGCTTTGTATATTTGGACGATGTGCTCATTGCCTCTCGAAATTATGACGAACATCTCGGACATATTAAAATCATTTTTTCTAAATTAGAAGAACATGGACTTGTGGTTAATGTGGACAAATGCGTTTTCGCAAAAAATGAAATTATATTTTTAGGTCATTTGGTAATTGGACGGGTTCAAGTCATCAAAAATTTCGAACGACCACAGACTGTAAAACAACTGAAACGCTTTTTAGGTATGATTAAATTTATCGACGCTTCATTCCGGGTGCTGCTGCTGACCACGAATTGTTGAATGTGTAGCGGCCTGTTTCTTCAATTACAAGAAACACCGCACAATATACTTAATCACAAACGGACAATTCTCCGTCGACTGAATTATTTATCAACGGACAATTCTCCGTATAAATAAGCATATTCCATAAGAATATGCAACAACAGTCTCCATACAAAATCGGTACATACAACAAATCAATTTTGTACACATTACAAAATTATCAACTTCCATTATCATACCGATTTGCACATCAATCAAAATCGTTACCAATATTCAATTATCATTGAAACGAACGATATTGCAATTGTCGCATAGATGCCACCATCATTTGTGTGATAACCAAGACACAATATTTAAATTAAACGATGGTTCGGTAGTTATTAAAATCTTATTATAGATGCCCCCCATCATCATTAAATGATTGTGATAACCGAAGACACAATTATTTAATACCACTTAACATGATGGCGGGCAGTTAGAACAAAAGCAAATTTAACATTGCAATACCGTTCATAGGCGTACGTACGTCTATAATACAAACAAATTGGTAACCAGCTGAAACCAGATTTGGTGGATGCATTTTAGATTTTTATTACCTTGTTTACCAAAAAGCGAAAGCTCTGGATCAATCCAATTTTTATTGCATCCAGATGGTCTTAAAAATTTTGTATAAAAGTTATACAAAATGTTGAAAACCTTCTTATTCAATTTTGGAATTTTGAAGGTGCAGGAGCAGCTAACATAAAAACTAAAAATTTTTTATTAAATAAAATTTCTTTATTAATTTTTAAAATTAAATCAAATTTTGTTTTTTTATTTATTGTTAATTTATTATTATTATTGATTTACCAAGTGCTTCGCAAATCGCATCTCTTCACTTCTGCAACAACACAACATTCACGTTATAAATGATTACCTAAGAGGTTACACTAAGAACAGTCGAGTTCCAATCCAATGGTCAGGAGAGGCTATCAAAGCGTTTGATAACTGTAAAATTAAGCTTACGAACGCTACTTATTCATCCATTATCATCAGCACCTCTGGCCATCATGGTTGACGCTTCCGATACGGCGATCGGAGCAGTTGTCCAGCAGTTTGTATCGGATACTTGGCTACCACTCGGTTTCTTTTCAGTACGTCTCAGTGATACGCAGAGATGATACAGTGCTTATGATCGAGAACTTCTCGCGACTTATTCGGGGATTAAACATTTTCGATATCTTCACGAAGGTCGTTTATTCACGCTGTATACCGATCATAAGCCACTTGTCTACGCTTTTAATGAGAAACTGAAAAAAGCATCTTCTCGTCAATTTTGACACTTAGATTTCATTGGTCATTTCACGACCGATATTCAGCACATCTCTGGTCTGGATAACGTTGTCGCAGATACTCTTTCATGCATTAATCAAATTTCTATTCCCGAAAGTATTGATTATGCTATCATCGCAGATGTTCAGACCAAGGACGAGGAACTTCAAAAATTTTAAGCAGTAATTGTTCTCAAATTTGAGAAATTTCCCGTTTCTTTTAATTCGAAAAAATTAATTTATTGCGATGTTTCTACCACTACACCTAGGCCATTCATTCCCCTTAATTTTCGAAAACAAGTTTTCGAGTATTTTCACAATCTGTCTCATCCTGGCATCAAATCTTCCATCAAACTTTTGACTCAGAATGTCATCTGGCCATGGATTAAAAAAGACGTTCAGAAAACGGTGCAAAGTTGTGTAGCTTGTCAAAAGTCTAAATTTTCTCGACATACAAAATCTCCACTAGGTAAGTATAAATTAACTTCTCAACGCTTTTTGATTATTCATCTCGATATCATTGGTCTTTTACCAGTTTCTGATAATCAGCGGTATTGCGTTACATTGATTGATAGATACACTCGCTGGGCCGAGGCGATTCCAGTTCCAGATGTTACTTATTAGTTGTGGTGTGCCCGAGTTCATTGTCACGGACGAAGGCATGCAATTCGAATCACAACTATTTCTTGAACTGGCTAACTTACTTGGTTTTGAACGTAGGAGAACAACTAGTTACAATCCAAAATGTAATGGAATGATCGAGAGATGCCATCGGGTCATCAAATCTGCCATTATGTGCTATGATCGATCTGATTGGACTAGTGTTCTTCCTGCAATTCTACTTGGACTACGAACGACTTACAGTGTCGAACTAAAAACTACTCCAGCTGAACTGATTTACGGATGTACAACTCGAGTTCCTGGAACATTTTTAGATACTATGAACGCTCAAATTTTACAATCGGACTTTATTACGAACTTAAGTCGATATTTTGATGAAATTCGACCTGTACCGGCTTCTCGACATTCTACGGACAAAATTTTTATCAGCAAAGATTTGCTTACTTGCTGGCACGTTTTATTACGGACGGAAGCGGTACGCAGATCACTGCAACCACCATATACTGGGCCGTATTTGGTAATCGACCGTACAGACAATTTTTATACTTTGGATCTGAACGGACAACACGTTAAAATTTCCATCGACCGACTCAAACCATGTTACTCCGACAACCACACAGAAGTTACGGATGCACCAACTATACAAACTGGATTACTTTTGGCTACTCACGATCAAGAACTCAGTATTTCGGCTGACAGATCTAAATTACTTACTGAGTAACCAAAAATTTGTAAAAAGGTTCGTTTTGATTTTTCGTCAAGTACTAAATCCACTATAAGATCGGGTCGTGTTTCCAGGACTCCTACCAGTTTCTTAGATTTTCGATAGATCTTCGATCTCTCTGGGGGGGGGAAGTATTGTGGCGTTTTCACACCTTGTTTCTAAATTTATAATATAAAATTATTTTAAATAGATTGGCACTGAAATGGTTAGTTGGGTATGCAACTAAAAATATTATTTGTTGTTTTTTTTAGCTAGCTTTGCCAAAAATAAAAGTTAGTTGAGTTTAGGTTTTTTCTGTAAATAGATACTAAAAAATAAAAGTCAAAGTATATTCAAATAAATTATAAAAGCCAAAATAATGATTGGATATGATAATTACTAATTGTTATACATATTTTTAAAATAAAAATAAGTTTTGTTGTAACACATATTTGTGCAAGTTTTCTTATATAAAAGAAGTGTATTGTTCGTGTATCTGATTGATACTTATAAAAGCTTGGTGGGGCTATAACCACCAAAAGTATATCAAATCTAAAGATTAGGTATTGATGGTCGGTTTTGGTAATTGAAAGCTAAGTGCCGATCTTTGCGATTCAAGAAAATTGCGAATATTGATATTTCATAAGCGGCCATAAAGCAGATGAACGATATGAATAAAATACAAAGATTTGATATGAATTTTATACAAATGGACGCATTATTTATGAGTTAATGATGGTGAATACACCGTGGTACTGGATAGAGGTACGTTGGATGCCTTAATGTCTGACGATTCGGTCGAGAAGCAGGAAAATATAAAAAACTATTTCAGCGAAATTGATCGCGATATACAAAGTAGAATATTAAACGTTCATATTTAGTTAGAATTTCTAATAGTGTTTTTGTATTGTGTTTTAGATTAATGGATCGATACAAACACTCATTGCTGTGTTCCTACTTAACATTATTTGTTGCGGATTTCGTTGTTAGAGTAGCTGGGCAAATGATCTTCTTTGCTCTTTGTTTCTTGGTTGTAAGTTTTGATCCATCTGATTTGATATTTGAACCCTTCGATTTTCGTGATTTTGCGGTTAATTTCTTGTTTTATCTCTTAATTTTTGTAGTTGTTTAGCAACCTCATAGCTTCGATAATTAGCCGGATGCTGGCCCTTGTTTTGTAATATGATTACCTGAGCATTTTACACATCTTGGATGCTTGCCGCAATATCTTTGGGTGTGATTAAATGCCTGACATTTCTTGCATTGGGGTATGCGTGTTGTGGTTCTCCTGATTGGTTCGATTTTCACTTTCATGTGAAGGATTCCTTTTATTCCATAAATGTTTTGAACATTCTCTTGTTGTCAAATGCCAGCATAAAAAGAGGTAGTCCCTTTTACTGATAGTTTGGTTCCCTTCCTGAATTTCTGTTCTCTCTTTCCTAAAAATATTCACAGCATCTAGTTTTTAAGACCTTTATTTTGTAAGCCTTCCATTATTTCTTTGCTTGAGCAAGTGTTATGCAAACTTCTTGCTATAACTCTTATAGGACGGGCCTGTTTGTTCTCATAGGTAAACTACTGATACTTTTCAGCATTCAATTTAAGTATCTGTGTCCAGAGTATTAATTTTCCAAACGTTATTGTTTGGGGCTGTTACCTTATAATCTTTGTCAGTAACCGATTTCATCAGTGACTGAATTTCTGGGTAACTGGTTACAACCACAATATTTGCACCTAGTTGCACCTAATTTGGTTTAATGTTTTTGATAGATTCATAATCTCCTTTTTTAGGTCAATAGTTGTTTTACTAAATTCGGCTACTTGCAAAGTAAAATTACCGGCGGCTTCACTTATTTCATGTAATGTTTGTCCAGTACATCTAATTATAACGTTAGAAAAAGCCTCGGCTTGGTCAGCTATGATAATGCAATAGATGTTCCTCCCCAGAATCCATAGAGCCAGTTTCCAGAGAGAGCGGATTTACCAATGTTGATATTGGTGTACCACCTGGGGTAATATTTCCTTTTGTTAGTACCATTACATAGTTTTTATTGACTTATTACCTATTCTGATCTACTACTACGAATTAGGATTGGGCACCACAATCTCGTACTCCATTCAACCAAAAGTGAGCTTCATCGCTGAACAAAATTTTGTTTGGAAAATCAATATCCATATCAATTTGTGCTTCAGTCCATTGACCGAATTTGGATGGCTTTAATTCCTGCACAAGTTGAATTTTCTAATTGCGTAAACCAAGATCCTTAAATAAAATCATCCATAAAGTGGATGCACAAAACCCGCTCTGATAGAGGATTATGGCGTCCGTAAATTGAACGTAATGCACGATGAGTTTAGCAAACAGAGCCATTATTTTGATAAAAAATTGCAACAATTTGTCTCATACTATACTGAGGCCAACTAAAATTCAGTAAGGTTACTAAAATGAGGAAGGTTAAATGAAAAATTCATTGTAGCAGCTACATGAAGCGCTTCACTGTTGTTAATTTCGAGGTACAGTAAAAAATTTTAGACGTCACTCAACATCGTAAGGCTATAATTACGATTACTTCACAAAATGCTAAGTAGTTTGTTTGTGGGCGTTACACCCATAAAGCTTCCACGTAAACTTTTCTCCTTTAAAATTGGTTGTATCTGCTGTTGAGAAATTAATTTTTAATTCAGATAAAAAAAAACGTCTTTTGAAAAATTTCTGGAATAATTCATACATCGCCTATTATGCACACACCACTACCTACAAATTTCCTAGTTATTGTCAAACAAAGTCCTTGACTAAAAAGTATATATATAAACTTTAAGCTTTGTATTATTATATATATAGTTAAAAAAGTGAATACGAGACGGAAGTAAATCTGATGACAATGCTGTTGTATGTAATACGGTTTCTTTTGTGCATGAATTCTTTTAAAAGATTTAAGTTTTCGAGAAAAATAGAACGGTTTCGACCTGATTTCCCTTGTAAGACAGAAACGTGTTTGTAGGGTAGAAAGGGTAGTCAACTTATCTCTCCAACAATCCTAAATTATTACAACAAAATTTGGATATACTATACATATTGAACGATAATAGTCCAATTGGTAATAAATCACAAAAGTTGTTAGATTATCAAACTACACACACACCTACACATCCATACAAAACGTACATGTATTCCGATTGATTTGGGAATTTTTTAAAAAAAAATTTGATTTATATTCGATAGGATAGTGAAAATTACACAAAATATTGAATAATTTAATCTAGAGTTGACAAATTTATGCGTTAGAGTGCTACACACACACACACACAGGAAAACCTGAAATTTATTAGATTTTTTTTGGAAAATGGATGACGTTGATTAAGTTCATAATTTACAGTTTATGTACACAAATTCACAATAGAGAGACGACACCCAAAAACAAATCGGTAAACAAGGAAATTGGAGCTTCCACCTGTGTTGAGTAATATGTCATGTTCGCTGGTAACAGGTAAATAATGATGATGACTGTGAATGAATCATAAGCGTATTTATTTTATATGTGTATCTCTATCGGATCTGTGTGTGTGGGTGGTTTATGGAAAATATGATGCCCGAAATGATTCGCTTGGTGATGTGATACTTTATATAAAAAAATTATATAGATAGACATGCTTTAGAAACCATTCGTGTGTGGCAGGTAAAAAATAAAAAAACTAGAAACTTAATGAAACAGAAGGATTTCTTTATTAATAAATTTTTGTAACAATTTTAATTCAACAGTCTGTTTATCCTTATGTACCATATAGTAGGTGTTGCACTGCTAATTAAAAATTTTTGCAAAATAACGTCAATAAACCAATCTCAATCTATAGTTGAGAAGTCTAAATTTTTTTATTACCTTGCCATTGCGTTATCTTGGTACAATCGGTGCCAGGGCTGGCATGAACGATAGAAGGAAGTTCATAGAAAGAATATGTGAGAGTAACACTTGGTAATGAAGTTAGATCGTCTATTTTAGCACCCCAAATGACGAAAGAATGTGGTACGAGCCATTGAAGTGGTACCATTCGAGTTAATTGACTAACACTGATGTAGACCGCCCCATGAATAGTCTCCGTTTCGGAAATGGAAACTCTCCGATTAAAATGGAGATATGGAGATCAGAGATTTGCCACGATTTGATGCTTTAACATACCCTAAAGCACGAGATATATAAAAATCCTGTTAGATGTAATTGGTAGGTAACGCAACCCCACCCCGTATTAGTATTAAAACAATTTGTCGACAAAAAAAATAATTATCCTTACTGACCTAGCACCTTTTACTCTCCACCCTTTACAATTGAAAAAAAAACTAAACGGAATTATGATCTAACACAAACCACTTTAAAATGAAACTAACTTAAATATTGTGTCCGTCCAACCATTAGGAGTTTGTACAATGAGCACAATCCACTTAAATGAAACGTATAAGCTTTCAGACAAGACTATAACTTAACAAGGTCAGCCGGAACTAATACAATAGCAGCCTGAACCATATAAAGCCAGCCGGAACCATACTCTCAACAGCCCAACCAACTATGGCATAAAAAGCATAACCTAATGCTTTTTGAACATTTATACTTTTTGAAAAGTTTTCAAATGATATGCCACATTATTATATGGGAATGAGATATAATTGAGTACTAAGCTTCAACGACATAATTTGGAGTACTAAGATGCGTTAGCGCTTTAGTTCATAAAGCCATTGTTTTGTTGCTTTCCAAGACCTTTCAAACGATATACCACCTGATTATACGGTAATGCCAAAAATGTCACTGCTCTCAGTGCCAAAACGGTAGTTTTGGGTACTATATTGTATCACCTACATAAATTTGAGAGATTCTTCAAAACCTTTTCAAAGGTATACGACATACAACATTAAAAAATTGTTACTTTTCCAATACCTTTCACATGATAAGCCACATGATTTAGGGAATGAGACAAATTGTGGAATGGAAGTTTTGACCAAAACCAGAAATGGCTCCACCAAAAATTATTTCATCAAGACCATTTAGCGATTACAATAATAATATTCCTTAATACGCGAAAATTTTGGCCAGCGCCAAAACGGTGGATTTATGAACTAAACTAGTATCGTCAAATTGTTGTCTGATTCAAGAACTTTCAAACAATATACACTCTATGAATTAATTCTTCTTACGCTTTAATAAATGAATTTGCTAATTGTCCTTTGAACTAAATGAAATCGTAGTGTGCTGTAAATTAAAAAAGACAAAAAATGAAACCAAAATATATGTTAATCCATTTTATTAAAACCGGTTTTAATATAAAAAAAATAAGAAAATTTTCAACTTATATGCAATTGAGAACTATAAATGTCCGGGGTAGTGACATCTAGCGCATTAAAAATAAGCTGATTGGGTCTTTTTTTATATGAAATTTTAGCACGGCATACTTTATGAAAATAAAAATTAACATACAAAAATAGTCCCAATCAGGTCAATTTTTTTGCCGTCAGATCTACAAACAGTTCTCTATTGTTTACGAACAAATTCAACGTACAGTTATTGTAGCGACTAGCGACTATTTAAAATTGGTGCAACTTTTGTTTTTTCCAATGGTTGTACGATAATTTAGTTCAGTATCTTCTTTCATTTTTGTCATCAAAGCTATAGATTGATTAATTAATTGAGTTTTACTTCTCATAGTGTCTTCGCACGAAGAGAAACCAGCGCTGATTTCCACGAAGTTGTAATGCATTTAGAGGATTAAACGCTATCTGATATTGCAAAAACTACGAAAAAACCAAAATCTGCTATTCAGTACATTGTGCAAACTTTTAAAAATACAGGGAGTGCTGTATATTTAAAAAGAACTGGATGTCCACGTGTTCTTAGTGAGAAGAAAGAAAGAATGGTAGTGTGAACTATAAAGAAAGAACCCGGAATGTCTAGCACAAAAGTTCAATCGATGCTACACCAAGATTATGGAACAAATGTGCGTTAGCGTACAGTTCAAAAAACTTTTAACCGGATTTTTCTCTACACCACCCAGAAGAAACCCACTTATCAGTGATGTAAATAAGAAAAAATGTCTGGAATGTGCAAATTTACAGATGGAGAAGGACATTGCATTCTGGTAAGGAGTAATATTTACAGATGAAAGTAAATACAGCATTTTTGACACGATGGCCTGGCAAAAGTTTGTCGTAAAAAAGGAACTGCCATGGGGAAAGCGCAAATCTTCGATACATGGTTAAGCACGGTGGTGGCATGGACTGTTGTCGCCAATTGATATTTATTGACGGAAATATGGACAAATGGAACTTCGAATTTTGTAAAGTAGTCTATATTCTGGGATTCTACCTCGAAGTGAAAAGCCAATAGATAACTACTTAGTAGCTTTTGTTTAAATACATTTTTTAAAGGTAAATAGATAACTATGTACTTTAAAAATTTTATAAATTTTTTGAGGAAATCGATTGAGACAAGAAAAACGATTCAAACAATATTTTAAAAACCGAATAGCGAGGATGCTGTACAAGATAGCGGAATTTTGACAGCGGGAAATAAGAGATTACGCTACTCGCCGCAAGTAGCAGTACTATCACTAAAGAGAATTTATTTTGTTATGTAATTACCAGCGGAAATTTTTTATTCATTATGAATATATTTTTTCACTAAATAAAATTTTTATTTTAAATTTAATTTTTTTTAATTAAAGTAGCCGGAAACAAAAATATCCACAGATTTCAATATCTGTTTTTAATCAAACGATGTGAAATTTTAATCAATTATCAAAAGTGTAGCTACACAAAAAATGATTTTTCAAAAGTGTACTTACACAATTTAATCAAAAGTGTAGTGATACACGGAAGAAAATTTAGCAGGGTTGAATTTTTACATTTAATCAAAAAAATCGCTTTAAAGGGACTTTAAATTTTAAAATCATGATAAAAATATATAAAACATCTAAAGGTATTTAAATATATTTTAATAAAAAATGTAAAGTTAGACATATACGCGGTTAAACGTTTTTATATTTAACCGTAGTTGTTAATAGGTAGATGAAAAATGTACGAGTAATTTGTGGACCCCATTAGCTTGTGTGTACTCTTATGGACGAATGTTGATAACCACCCTATTGACGAAACCCTCGAAGAATTTCTCATCGATTTTAGAATACCACTCCGCTTGCGATATTTAATATGAAAGTGTAGGGATAGGTTATGAACCATAATCAAGTAATTCTAGAGATGTTTGTTATAAATGATTTTATATATGGCAGGTACAGGATCTCCTATTGTAGAAGAGATGTCGTCGTAACATATATCAACCAGACAGACGGATAATTTTTTTGCATTCCTGGGATGCGGATTTTTGTTAATACGGAATCTCGTTCAGGGTCATTTTTCATTTTTTCAAGATTTTAATAACTTGGTCTTACAGACAGAAGTTATTTATCATGGGAAAGCGACTCTTCTCTACGGAACAAACTCTATGCCCCTAATCGAATTGTTCGAGCCAAGAAGCTTTCAAACTCTGTCTAGTTTCTAATGAGTTCTGTGACCTCTACACCTACATTGAGATATGAGAAAGTGTTTCTCTGTGATTATGTAAGCATAACGGATTGGCACTGAAAAGAAAAACAGAAAAATCATTACGACCTTTTTCTGAAATTTATAAATGTTCGACTATAAAAAATTCGACTAAAACAACAATCAGTCACAATTACGACAGCCAAAAAGGGTCTAAATAAAAAGCCTTTTCACCTAAAGGTATTCCATTCCATTTTTTCGAATATGTAGCCCGTTTAAAACCGACGCATATAAAGCCAGCCGGGAGAGAAACAGTATTTGTCCGGGATTTTACATCGAGTGAAACGAGTTCGAATGCTCTTCGAGTTTGAAAGCTAAAGTGGTAATAATAGTAAGCAAAGTTGCTTATGAACTGCCTACGTATGCTGGAAACAACGGGTTAGTATTTACCATGTTAAGGATCTACGGTCATTACACAGACTACTCGGTTGACCGTTACACCATCCATATTTCTTAGTAGCTCTTGACTGGACCAACTGTAGTCATACGCTATCCACTGGTTTGCAAAGATTGCTTTCACCTGTCTAACGGTCTGACCGTCATGGTTATGGACCAAACTCCTGCCCTTAGGTTACTCGGAATTTCGTTTTTATTGACCGCCGCTAGCTTTGCGCCTGCCAACTTTTTTTATTAACATAATCTGACCCAGAGAGCATCCAATTAATTCTTTTAGCCCGTCAAGCATTTCAGTAAAATAGGGAAGATCCCTTAAAAAGATTAAATTTAATTTAATTTAATTTAATTTGAAGATAAGGGCGCATTCTGTTGGTGGGTAATGAAATAAAATCGTGGTTTTGGTTGGAGATGGGCTTGTCGGGAGATTTATGACTGGAGACGGAGGCGCGTTAAAGCGGCTTAAACCACATTTCCGAATGTTGAGAAAAACGACAAAGACGGTTTATTTATTGAGCCACAGATAAATACACATAAGTTCATAGAAGACGACGTAGTATATTGAAGTATTCCAGCGTTTCATCGACCAGCTGACCCAAGATAAAAATTTCAAAAATAGCAACTCAATGCCAACAATGAAGTAACCGAAGGTATCAGCATATTACCTAACAATTAAAATAATTAAAAGACGAACATAACTAATCTACTTACAACCTGCACGTATAATCGATTTGAATGCTGTAAACAATTACTCAACGATCAGATTTTGGAGATCAGCTTCCCTACCAGTGGCACTATTTTGGCTTTCCGTGGAAATAGGGAATTGGGAAAAATATTTTCATAGCACTTTTATCAAAATTGTATTTTTTCAGCCTGCTGATGGAATTAGTTTAGCGTAAATATTTTCGAAACAAGGTGAAATGGGGAATAATTTTCTCTATAAAAATTTTGTGGAACAAAAGTTTCCCAATCAACATTTTTTTTTCGCAAATACTTACACAACTCTAATTCCATTAGTGGCACTGTTCTGGTAATTCCCCGGGAATAGAAAACTGAGGAAAGAATTTATTTGTAATTTTGCATTTTCAAAGAAAACATTTTTTTCCGGCCTACTGAGGAGAAAAGTTTGATGTAAATATTTATAAATTGGGGATAATTTGTCTATACCTAAATTGGCCAGGAAAATTATTCCTCATTTAATTTTATTTTCAAAATTACATATAAATTCTTTCTCCCAATTCCCTATTCTCGGGGAATTACCAGAATAGTGCCATAGTAGGCCGGAAAAATAGAACTTTGATAAAAGTCCTATGAGGATATTTTTCCCGATTCCCTATTCCCAGGGAAAGTCAGAATAGTGTCACAAGAAGTGTCTTCAACTTCCCAAAATGCCTTGAGTTATTTCCAGCACAGTGTTGTTTGTTGTGAAATGGAAATAATTAAAAATTTCACCAAAAGTATAGAGTAGTAGTAGAGAGAGAGCTAGAGATTATTCCGGCGTATGGCGGCCCAAAGTTTGGAAAATTATTGTTTTAATGCTTTTACTGGACTTGGATGGAAATAATCTTGTGTCTGTTTTACCCAAACCAATATTGCCATCATGCGCCTTAGATTATGTTAGTTTTAGTTTGCTGCATGCCTCTTGTGTAATAAATGTCGCCTGTGACCTTGATTTTATAGTTTTAATATATTTTGCCTTCTGATCTTAATAACAACTATAATAGCAGAGCCTCCTAAATACAAGAGCCGACAGATTCCGCCATTTTATCATGAGCTTTTTGTTCTTTTTCATACGAATCGGTGTATTTTATTATTTTTTAGAAAGTTTTTTTCTAATTATATAAAAACATAAATGATTCGTTTGAATTTTCAATTTGAATGGTTAGTCCAATATTCAGGAAAAGCATATTTTAAAATTGAGTTATTTTATGTATAGTTAATGCAAAAACATTTAAATTAGTCTAACACATTTTTTTTCTTACAAATTAGAATTTGTTTATATGTGTATGTAAAGAAATATGAAATTAGTATAGTGTTCCATCAAAAATTTCAGCAATATTTTTCCAAAAAAAAAAACGTTCGTTAAAAAATGCTTTTGGAGTAGCAATGTTATATGGAGGATATGCGTTTTCGATTCTATTTAAACATTATTGTTGAACAAACTTTGAAAACTGTTTTTTCGTTACTTGCTAAAAATTTGATTTTTCACCACAGGTCGCAGGCTATATTGTTTCTTCCTGTAGTATAAACAAATCAGAGCTCAATAAAATAATAAAAACATTGGGCGCTTTCACGCTCCCTATCATGATTAGTGAAATCATCGCCAATTTGATTTGAAAATATAATAGAGCTAAGTATTTTCATAACGTTGGCTTCGATTTTACTCAACATGTTCCCAACTTTTTGCAATTATTAAACCAATCAAAAGATGTCGCTAAGTATAAATTTAGAAAACAGCGACAAAAATTTGAATATTTTAAAACCCAAATGTTTATTTGAAAAATTAACAATGGTTCAACAGATTATAGAGATCTCCTGGAATTGAGAATAACGCAACATAATCGAATTGGATTGAAAAAAAAATCAAAAATTTGGAAAAACTGTGACATTTTTCTATTATTGTTTTACAGCGTGCAGCAACTATGATGGTGAAAACTTTGCGATGAAAAGATAATACGAGTCCACGTATTCTACCTTAACTGAGTTGCCGGCATCATTTTCGAAGGCGTTTACAGATTCTGCTAAAAATCCACATTAAATTGTACCTCGTTGAGATTTCGGAGGTGTTCCTTGAATGATATGTAGATATTTAGTATTATAAACGCAGAAATTTTGCTTGTTGGCGTATCTGTTTAGATGGAAATTTGCATCACCAGTCAATAAGTTTTTTTTTAAATCGGCATCAACTGCTTATTGAATAAAATCAAACTGGTAAATTTATGGCGCCACTAATGATCTCTAGTCTCCTTGACTAAATTTGATAAGGCACATAAACAAACAATGAAAACATGCCCTATACTTAAAACTAATCGCTGCCGAAGACAGAATCATTGAATCTCGCGATGTCGAACTACAATCTCAAATGTTTTAGAGAATAACGAAAAAAAAAACAATTCAACAGTAAAATGAAAATCACCCCAATCATTTTATAGCACGTGACATATACTCCAAAAGTTTTAATTGTTTCTAGTTTTTAAATGTGAAGTCACAGCGGACACTAATTTTGGTTAAGAATCTTTAATCTTATAAACATTTTTAAGGTTCGACTATTCGCTTCTTTTGAAAAGTGCTGTGGAATACATCGTTGACAAATCCGACAGCAGTTCATTCAACCACAAAAAACTACCTCAACCATTATTTCAACATTACTGCAAAGTAGAAGTATTAATAAATCGTTTCGTAACCATGATTTGGGAATCATGATTTCTTAAATGAGAGACACACTACAATTTCTTTTGTCTTCTCATTTGGTTTCAAATAGTAATCGAGTAAGCGTTAACAGAAATGAAATGTCAAGATTGACATTTAATTGACTTTTAAATTGTCAGAAATGACTTTTATATTGACAGAACAGAAAAAAATTTGTTCCCGCCAACTAAATATCGAAATGACAAGTAGAAAACTCAAAGGAAACTAGATTTGCTTGGTAAACTATAGTGTCCGGAATCTCCATTTTTGATGTATTCGGCGTTGCGAGCACACAAATGCCTAAGGATGAGAAAAAATATTTCATTCCGAAACTATGTATAAACTTAGTTGTAACATCACATCCGCAATAGAAAACTTATGACTTTTTCCTTCAGAAAAGTATAAAAAAAAAATTTGTTCGTTAGGTTGGTGGTTTCCTTATGAAAAAAGTTATCGAACTTTTAACTTTTGCCTTATGAGAAATTCAATGAAGTTTAACCGCGTTTTAGATTTAATGCCAATTATTTATTATTATGATTCAAACGGAACGACATCCAAATCAATACCTCTTTATACGTAACAAAATATAAAATTCTGACTAACACATCTTTTTGTGGAGGTCATAATTGTGTTACAAATAAATAATAATGAAGAAAGTATGGTTCAGTTCGAATTTTATTCTTCCTATTGGGTATGCTCTTCATAAGATAAAAGTAAAAAAAGCAAAAAAGTCATAAGGAAAAGTATTTGCATTGGGGATGCTGTGCAAATCAAGGTTAGGCATGACAAATTACAACGAAATCATGGTTAACTCGAAACTATATAGTTATGAAACTAGTAGTCTGTCTATGGCATAAGAAGGCGATGAAAATTCCAATTGGATTTGTATTGCTCTAGACACATTACTGGTTTCATAACTATGGTTTCGAGCTAACCATGGTTTCGTTGTCATGTGTCAGTGTGTCTCCCCTGGTTTACAACTCGGTTTAACGTAGTTTCGGAGTGAAATATTTTTTCTCATCCCGAGGCAATTTAGTGTTAACAACGCCCAGTACATCAAAAATGGAAATTCCGAACACTAATTTTTGTTAGTGAATCTGTGATTTTTCTATTATGAAAAATAAAATTATGTATTTCAGATGTCAAAATATCAGGGACAACTAGTCAAAAAAATTATAATGTTTATGTTTATATAATTTTGACGTTAACATATTTCTGTGTTTGTAAACGTCAAAAAAAATTCCCGAAATGTTTAGATTTTTCAAAATTGATTGCGACAAAAAAAATCAATTTTTTTACATGGAAAGAACGTGCCACTGTTTTTCAATCAAAATTTTTTGATCTCAAATCAATTTTTTTGATTTATAAATCAATTTTTTTTTTTTGAAAGTAGTTGCTGTAAAGTCATTTCTGACAATTTAAAAGTCGATTAAATGTCAATCTTGACATTTTTGTCAATGTCTACTCCATTAGGTACTTAAAGCCAGCGAGTCTTTAAGACATTTAAGTAACAAAGCGACATCTGAAAAATGTATGTTTACTGACATTACTGACCAGCGAAACTTAAAGTACTTTTCGTTCAGTTTCGTTAAATTTGAAGTGTCACTTAGCAACCCGTAACAAGAGCGAAAATTATCGCTCAAACTGAAGGAAACGTCAAAATTGTATATAATGTAATGGCGGTATGTTTGTATGTGTTACATTTTTATAATTTATGTGTACAAATATTTATTTTATTTTAATAATTTATATAATATTTTATGTACATTTTTATACATAATAACAAATATTTACTAAATCCGTGGTAAAAAGGTAAAATAGCTTATCTCAATTTTACACAATTTTCAGAGACCAAAAAAACATGATAAATTATTTTTTCAATGATTTTTACAAATATTATATCGTAATATTTATCGAAAAAAATAATCGAGATTTTGTTCGCCTGATTGTATAAAATAATTTGAACAATAATTGGAAGCATTAAAAGAATTGTATAAAATTGAAATAAGATGTTTTACCTTTTTACCGCAGAAATTTTGTAGATTAACAATTAAAAATTCAATTGACATTAATCGTGTTACAGAAACGCTGGCCAAACTGTCAAATATTCTATAATAAAACATTTTCGCTAAATTCTGTAAGGTTTCCTTACTGACTCTTACAGACTCGCTGGTCCTAGCTTATAAGATAACTAAACGAGAAGACAAAAGAAATTGTAGTGTGTCTTGAGTTGAGAACTCAAGACACACTACAATTTCTTTTGTCTTCTCGTTTGGTTTTAAATAGTAATATGGAGTAGGCATTGACAAAAATGTCAAGTCAACTTTTAAATTGTCAGAAATGACTTTTATAGAGAAAAAAAAATTGTTCCCGCCAACTAAATGGGCGTATCCAGCACACTGAGATTCTCACTGTTTTAGTGAGGCCTAATCAAATTTTATAACAAAAATTCTTTTATTTTTAGTGAACACTCAGTGATAAATAGAAAATTAATGATCTCGAAAGTATGTATATAGTTATAAAACCAGTAGTAGGTCTATGGCATTATTCTCTTTGCAGATCTCGGTAAACTTTGCCTGAAATTGTTATTTTGTTTCTTCATGAAAAAAATAGGAATGCAAAATGAACTGAGAAAACGTTTTAGTTGGCCATCCCTGACCTATTTATGTTTTATCTTATAACTTTAGAATAGATTATGACATCGAAATGAAATAAAATGCAGTTTGCTGTAGTGATTGACAGCTTCAAATCTGTTTAAGCACAGTAAAATCGGTGCAGTGGGTTTGACATGAAAGCCGACAAGGAAACGGGTCCGATATGCGATCAGACATACAGATCGAAAAACAATTTAAAAACTCTTGATTATGACTACTACAGATGATAAGATATATAACGGATACACCAACTTTATTTTTACACTCTTCCTACGTCATCGAGCCTTAAGCAAAATATAAAAAAAAAATTCGGTAGTCATAAATCAAAATAAATATATACCGATTAACTGGCATACTTGAATCATGCGTCATCACCAACTGATGTATGTACATTTAATTTCCGAATTGTTTCGGACTTCATCGCTCCCCCGCTTTCTTATCATATAATTTTTCAAGAAACGTCAATAAATCGTTTATATAGCATGATAACCACAAAAAGAACTGAAATGAGGAAATATCATAAAAATATTTGGATAATCAAAACATAATCTTCCGAAGTTATTTCTAATCAATAAAAGATTAACAATAATGTACGAATATATCGAAAAGATTTTCCCATCCCGCATCACAATCGAGCATATAATTGAATTAAAGTTGTTTGTGTTATATTCGACTTATCTATCGAAAAATTTGTGATTAAGGAAGTACATATAATATTTTACACATCCTGTGGTTGTAACCTACACAGATTATAATGATTAAAACCTTGTTGATGTCTAATGGGATAGAAGCGCCGTACGCTAAAAGCACACAAATTTGTATTTTTTTTTATTCGCAACGTCGTGCAACGAATGCCATAAATAATATACGGCTGACATCACTGCACTTACCTACATCCCAATACTTTATGTACCAACCACCGTACATAAACCGGAGATATGAGCGCACATATCTCGACAGGTTGAAGAATATATTAAGTCAAAAAGCATATAAAAACCAGAGAGTGAATGACGAGAAAAAAAAATTGAAAATGGAAAGCTCGTAAATTTTCATTACAGGATTTAAATGAACAATAGATGATTGTTGTGGTTTTATTACTTTAAGTGGGATAATGGGGTGGTGTAGGATTTATTTCCCGTTTCTACTCGAGTAATTTTTTTTTACGGCAGTTGTACAATACCCCGAAGAAACATATTTAATACATAAAAATATGTCGAGGCATTCAAATGTAGGTTTTTTTTTTGTCTTCGTGGTGCTGCTGTCGCATCGTTATGTCGTTGGCATACATGACAAATATTAGTATTTTATCAGTATTACCATTTTATGGCATCTATTCGGTTGCGGTAATTTATTACCGCACGGTGAACGATATAAGCCATTTGTACATAAAGCTCATATTTATCCGCATGTAAGTGGCAATTAGTGGATTAGTCATTTATAAGCCGCTCACATTACTTTATTTCGCATATGACGCCAACGCGTTTTATATTAAGATGAATGATTTTTCATCTTGTCTTGAATCTCGTTTTCATAGTCTTCTTAGAGTTAGGAATTTTTTAATTTTTTTTTTTTGTAAGTATTAGTGTTATCACATCAGAAATAATTCGTCTCTTTAGCGAGAATAAACAAAAATAAATTGCTACCCATCTTGATCGTAAAAACCATGAAAAAAATTGAAGCTCTATTTAGCGTCTGATAATATTCAGCACGCAAGGATGTTTCATTACAGTTATTATATAAAAAGAATTTAGATAATATTTATGTTTTTTGCAGAAATCAAGACATCTTACGACCTTTTGCACGAGAAGGTGGATGGAATAATTCTACGTTTGGGCGAGTGCCTTACTTGTGTACCTTGCTGATAGCGGCGCCCACCAAAGACCGGGATAATCGCAGGCGAGTAACTTGAACCATAGAGTCCGTTGAATCGTCCAGAATAACTGTTAATAGCCGAAGAAGTTTAACGACGCTTTAAAGGAATACACGTTGATGCTATGGTCATCATGGATGAAAGTCTAAAAAGTTTAACATCATAAGAGGATGTAGAAATTGGTGCACTTTTGTATAAATTTAATCTTTTCATGCGATCTTCCCTATTTTACTGAAATGCTTGACGGCCTCAAAAAATTAATTGGATGCTCTCTGGGTCAGAGTATGTTTATAAAAAAAGTTGGCAGGCGCAAAGCTAGCGGCGGTCAATAAAAACGAAATTCCGAGCAACCTAAGGGCAGGAGTTTGGTCCATAACCATAACGGTCAGACCGTTAGACAGGTGAAAGCAATCTTTGCAAACCAGTGGAGAGCATATGACTACAGTTGGTCCAGTCAAGAGCTACTAGTTCCGTGGTTCGATAGTAAGATGCTAGGCGGTCGATGTGCTACGATTTATAGTTTGGTTCTGGCGCAGAATGCAGCTTCAATGAAACTCCAAACCGACTGTTAACTTGTTTTACCAGTGCCATGCCAATAACTTCGGATATTTGATTTGGCACAGGAACGGTATCGACCCATTTAGTGAAATTGTCTTGAAGGAAATCACATACCTCTTACTGTGACGGGCAAATGACCTAGAATGTCTACTGCCAATCTCTCGAAGTTTTCGCCGAACGGGTAGAACTAGGCGATACCCTAAAACTCTCTTCTTATATATGTATCACACCTACTGCACCAAGCCTCTACATCCAATCGGTTGCCAATCGAGTAGAACCTTTGTCTAATTTTCATTCAAACGTTTTGTGAATTCCGAAAGCTCATCCTGTGATACTATCTTGCGCTCTATCATAATAGCACGTCCTCTCTTAGTACTATAGAGTTTGGGATTGGGCCCAATAAGCTTTGATATTCCTAGAGAACCCCGGTATCTCCCACCATTCTGGACGCTTGCCAAATCGATCACACATATAAATCAATTATTATTATGGATCCACCAGTTGCCAGTTTTTACTATTTCAATGGTACTATTCCCGCTCTGTTCCGCATAACAAAACCTGCTTCCATAAATGTCCTTCTAAAAAGGTCAACTACATTCTCATCAATGACTCCAGCTGTTTTAGTCATCTAGTCACCAACGCATATTATTGGTCATACAGATAGAAGTTCCAGAAGTTTCTTTCATGTTTACTAAGTATTTTACTGTAATAGGCTATCACACTTTCAGTAATCCATATCGAGTAAAAAATTGTCTAAGACAGCAAAGACTCATTAGGGTCTCATTCATACCACAAAGTTTCCATCTGGACTCAATTTTAAACTGAACCTTCGTAACACTATATGTTATCTAATGTCTGCTCCAAACCATGTTTAGATGTATTTACAACGCCTTGCATGATAAACCTTTAAATACGTGTTGCGCTAAGCATTTGAAGTAAATTGCCACAGCTTTCCTCCAGTAATAAACGGAATTTTGGGCAGATCCTCTTTTGTTAGCTTCATATGTAAGCAGCAACATCTGGTTAATCCATTCTTGATGATTGTTTAGTAGATAATTGTGCAGTAGCTTAGAATGGCGCTTATATCTTGCTCTCAGGATGCTCTAGAAATCTCGAGCTAATCGGTTAAAGGATCTGGGAGTTGTTCTGTAGGACAAAAGTCACCTTTCTGTGACACTAACCAGACGGTAAAAACTCCTTTTATGACCTTTTCTTGCTCAAGGAATTAGGAATAACGAAGCCATCCATAATGCCACATGCTGCATTTGGTACGCAGCATTAAACACGAGTCATATGCCATACTTCATAAAGCTTATTTTGCCTCTTCAATCAATACTGCTTGCCTCGTTTTTCTCAATGACAAAACTCCCTCGGTTTTGATGTTGGCGTATATCCACCCACCATTGATCTGGATTCTTCCATTTTTCGAAACTCAAAGATACATTCATCAGGGCCACCGCAATATCTTGCAGACACTTACCATACCATCATAAAAACTGGGCTCCACTTTAAATATTGAGGCCACCCCCACCACATCCGCTGAAATTCGTAGGTTGTTGGTTTTATAACAAGTTAGGAAAACCTTCAAATCCTTGATTTTTTCTGAACCAATGGGGCATAGTGTCATTATTGGCCGAGCATAGTACCTGATACTTCTGGATGAACAATTAAAATATGTTTAGTCAATGTCTAACACGACAACAAGATCTTAGTGGAAAAAGGATGCCTGTTAAATGTTCAAATTTCCGTTTTTTTACTGGTAACTTTTCAATTGTGCAAAAACTCAAATAATTGAATGACATGAATTTTATGCTTTCGCAGAGTAAATAAAGTTCTGTTAAACTTTTATTTACAGATTTGTTTTTTGTTTATTGTTATTCCATATTTTTTGTAACAAAATATTTTATTTTTTATAATTAACAACCTGAGGGATAATTTCATTTCTCAGGTTTAACTTAAAAATACGAACAAATAAAAAAAAATGATGAACTTTCATAAACAAAAAAAAAGTAACTTTTATCCTTTTCAAGCTTTCTCGTATAATAGAATGCAAATTGATTCGAAAACTTTTGATCAAAAAACGCTTGCTGTACATGAAAATAGTTTTTGAGAGAAAATTATTGCATCATGAGGTGTGACTTGTTTATGTCACTTATACACAGTGCACCTACACTGCATCGCTTGGTTTACAGAAAAACAAAGGTGTGTGATATATATTATGAAATAAAAGTTTGTAGGATTTTTGGTTGTGAAAATATGTACTTCTGCATTTGAAGAGGATGTGGTCATATTTTATAATAAACGCGTTAATATATATAAGATTTTATATTCGGTTGCGGTAAGTGGCACAAGATGGTAGCAAATTATACTCGTAATACGAGACAATTATCTAATCGGGGTGGTTTATCAATTTCATGTTATTTCCAAGAACGAGATATTTTATTCTTCCTTGCTCTGGACACAAATTAAATGGATTATGAAACATCTACAAGTTGACTTTACTTTTATTCGAATTAAATGGATTCCTCTATAAAAAGGGATTGTGTTCAGGATCATCATCGGAAGCTGACTGGAAAATATAAAATGATTGAATTTAAGTTATGAGTGTGAAGTTTCTAACAAAGAAATAACAGCAATATGTAGACAAATCCAATAAGAATATTCTAGAAAATTGCATGTGTTAGTTTTTACATTTTAAACACATTGTTGAAAGAGACAGCTCTACGATATTAGAAAGAGATGAAATGCTAGCAATGTTTATTCAAATAAGAAGTAAATTAAAAATTTATTTCGTCTCTTTCTAATGATATTCAGCTCACTCGCTTTTTCATATATAACTCATATTGGATTCCGATTAATTGTTGAGTGTTTGATTGTTATTTACATCCCGATGAAATATTTTTAGAAAAGTTGAAGCTTTTTGATCAAACAAATTTATGTATAAATAAAACTCGTTTATTAAAAAAATAGATGTCATATTTTAGAGTGTCAATAACAGACCACCGAAAAGTTTATACTAAACGGATTACCGAAAATTTTTTGAGTAGAAGATATTCGATGAGTGTGTACCAACGCAGAGTTTGTACCAAAATGCCACTATTATCGGATGATTGTAATAGGCCTAACCTTTCAAATATATACCAGGTTTGGTCTCCAAACGGATTGGTCGCGATAGATTTTTTTGAGTAAAACTCGTTCATGGAATTCATTGAGTGGCACACGCTTAGTGACCAATAACAGGACATAGTAGAGTTTGTACCAAAATTTCATTATATACGGATGACACCTATAGACTTAACCTTTCAAATGATATCAGTGACATTCCAAAACGTATCGGAAGATTTTTGAGTAGAATTTATTCAGTGCACTCAAGGAGTCTGAGTGGAATACGTTTAATGGCCTATAACAAGTCATCTCACAGTTTGTACCAAAATGCCACTATTATCGCTACATTGCTGACTTTCCAAACCAATTGACAGTGCACGATTTTTTAATTGACAGTGCATGTTTTTTATGTTTTTTTACTTGTTATTGGCTATTAAAATTAAACAATGTATAGTTTTACTTTTTGATTTGTTGATCATACGTCCTATCTTTATTTTTGAAATATTTGGTTTATTTACATCTAATTACGTAATTTTACATTTTAATATTTTACTTTTGTTTTTCCTGAGTGTTTTTTTATTTCACACAAAATTTCTTATAATAAAAATTTTAACAGTGTACTTACTAATACATATTTATTTTTATTAATTGTTAGAAACTTCACACTCATTTTAAGTTCTATTAACAAAGTGCGTTGCCATCTTTGTTTGAATTATATAATTTCGCTCATTTGCTGCAACAGTGTCACACAACTCAAAACTCACTCATTTCTAAGATATTCGAATCAAACATTTCCCAATAAATCATATTTTTATTATTTTGTATCAAAACCTGCTCTCTTATGTAGTTATTTCTAGTAAAATACGTAAACTTCCAGATAAAAAATCAGTCAATTCGCAAGAGAAATTATTATCTTAAGATATTGAAAACAATTCGAAGAAAATTTGCAAAATTTTAAAGAATTATAAAAATGAAGGATCGGTTATAAAAAAAATAATTTTAGTAATCAGAATGTATTTTTATTTACTTCTGAAAAACGCCGTTTTTACGCACAATTTTGAGTGATATTTTCAAATCGCTCTACTGAAAAATTAAAAATTTTGAATTGTGTCACTCTTGCCTCAAATGAGCGATTTAATTTAATTTTCTTTCATTCGTCTTTTAGCGCAGTGTGGTGGTATACCTATACATTAAAACTGGGGTCAACAGTGGCCAATTCTCAAAAAACTAGTTTTTTCTTACAAAAACTACATATATCGCTCATTTGCTGCAAGAGTGACACAATCCAAAAATTTTAATTTTCTAGTATAGAGTGGTTTGAAAATACAAAATTAATTCTGCTTAGTAAAATACACTTTTTTCTTTTCCGAGATCCGATTGAGGATGTACAATCGGATCTTAATTTTAATAATTCTATAATATTTTGCAAAATTTCTTAGAATAGTTTCCAATACCATAAACTGTTAATTTATCTGCAGGCATCTGCTATAGAATCATCTTTGATCAGTTCCATGTAGTTAGCTAGATATATTCGTTGAGGAACTTGTGATATTGATTCTTCTTGTCTTTCTTGAATTGTTTTTTAATTCGAAGCATTCTAGTTGCTAGTTTGACTTTGTTCGGCTTCCCAAAAGTGTTGTAATTGCATATTTATATCCGCTACTGTAATGAGCCTTTTTTCGCGAGTGGTCGGCTAGCTGATGTTTTCAGTTAGATGATCAGATATTATTCTAGTGTTTGAGCTTATTTAGCTCGATTTGTGCGTGACGATATAGGAAGATTTAAAGAAACTTCTGTGATTTTCTCAAAATTTTTATACTCGTAGGAGATGGAGTTGGGATATATGTAGTTTGTCAAACTCAGAAACTATTCGTTGGCCGGGATATCGTAAAACAGGATGAACTTAATGTTATTACTGCAATTTTTCAGATTTTTTTCATAAGGTACCAAACACTTTTATAACTTTAATAAATAGTTAAAATATCGTTTCATTGTGTCTAATGCTCTGTTCCCATTTGTGTTAACAACTTATAAAATAATTCGCTAATTCATTATGTGTTTATTATTATATGTTTAATTTTTCAAGCTTGGTTACTGCTTATCGAAGATAAAGAAAAATATTTTGGAAAGTAGTCTATATTCTGGGATTCTACCTCGAAGTGAAAAGCCAATAGATAACTACTTAGTAGCTTTTGTTTAAATTTTTTGAGGAAATCAATTGAGACAAGAAAAACGATTCAAACAATATTTTAAAAACCGAATAGCGAGGCAGCACTTTCTCGCCGCAAGTGGCAGCACTAACACTAAAGAGAATTTATTTTGTTATGTAATTACCAGCGAAAATTTTTATTCATTATGTATATATATTTTTTCACTAAATAAAACATCTCAGCGGAATAAAATATTAAAAGTGATCCTTAAAATGGCAAATTGATTGACCTCCGAAGTAATGGAACTCAGTTTATAAAATATTGAAATTTAACAATATTCCTTCTTTCCGGCATTTCTTCCGCTAGTAACCAATATTTTCGATTGTTTTTCTAATAGTTTAGGCTATACTAAGACTATATGGAAAATTTGGAGAAAATTTATGGAATAGAATTTTCACTAGAATTTTTTGATTTTCTGCGGCCAAATAAGTTATTTTCGTATCTCAAAATCTTCCACTAGTAACCAAAAGTTTCGGTTGTTTTTCCAATAGCTTAGATTATACTGAGACAATATGGAAAATTTGGAGAAAATTCATGGACTAGAATTTTCACTAGATCTTTTTGATTTTCTGCGGCCATATAAGTTATTTTCAGTTTTTGGCCAATATCTCAAAAACTTCCACTAGTAACCAACAGTTTCGGTTGGTTTTCTAACAGCTTAGGTCATACTAAGAATAATTGGAAAATTTGGTGAAAATTCAAGGACTAAAATTTTCACTAAAATTTTTTGATTTTCTGCGGCCAACTAAGTTATTTTCAGTTTTTAGCCAATATCTCAAAAACTTTTACTAGTAACCAACAGTTTCGGTTGGTTTTCTAACAGCTTAGGTTATACTGAGACTATATATGGAAAATTTAGAGAAAATTCGTGAACTAGAATTTTCACTAACATTTTTTAATTTTCTGCGGCCAAATAAGTTATTTTCAGTTTTTGGCCAGTATCTCAAAATCTTCCACTAGTAACCAACAGTTTCGGTTGTTTTTCCAATAGCTCAGATTATACTGAGACAATATGGAAAATTTGAAGAAAATTCATGGACTAGAATTTTCACTAAAATTTTTTTATTTTCTGCGGCCATATAAGTTATTTTCAGTTTTTGGCCAATATCTCAAAAACTTCCACTAGTAACCAACAGTTTCGGTTGGTTTTCTAACAGCTAAGGTCATACTAAGAATAATTGGAAAATTTGAAGAAAATTCATGTACTAGAATTTTCACTAAAATTTTTTGATTTTCTGCGGCCATATAAGTTATTTTCAGTTTTTGGCCAATATCTCAAAAACTTCCACTAGTAACCAACAGTTTCGGTTGTTTCTCCAATAGCTCAGATTATACTGAGACAATATGGAAAATTTGGAGAAAATTCATGAACTAGAATTTTCACTAAAATTTTTTGATTTTCTGCGGCCAAATAAGTTATTTTCAGTTTTTGGCCAATATCTCAAAAACTTCCACTAGTAACCAACAGTTTCGGTTGGTTTTCTAATATCTTCTGTCATACTGAGACTGTATGGAAAATTTAGAGAAAATTCATGAACTAGAATTTTCACTAAATTTTTTTGATTTTCTGCGGCCATATAAGTTATTTTCAGTTTCTGGACAATATCTCAAATACTTTCACTAGTAACGAACAGTTTCGGTACACACTTCATACCACCCGTTTCAACACAAAATTGCTGCATATAATCATATGATCCACCGTTTAAATAACATCCCAATGAATGAGCATGATTACTCAATAGAACTCAATACAATTATACAAATCGCTATCGACAACGGGTATACAGAAAAACTTATACACAAACTTAACAACAAATGCAAAAGAAGAACTCGTCAATCCAGCTTAACGTCCTTCTACAACACAACACAACACAAAATGACAAAAAATACATTGCAATAGATTATAATCACAACACCAGTAACATTTTACGCAAAATTATGTACAATCATGGATACACAATTGCATATAAAACGAATTACAATCTACGTAAAAAACTAAAACCGAAATCACATAATACAACAGTTGATTGCGGTGTATATAAATTAATTTGTAATAATTGTGACAAATTTTATATTGGACAAACTGGTCGTTCATTCACACAGAGATTTTCAGAACATATAAAAGAAGTTGACAGCAAAAGCACCAATACCAATACCACCATAAAATCAAATTATGCTCTACACCTAATTAACGAAAAACATACGTTCAGCAATATGAATATAAATCTCCAAATTCTGCATAACTTAACGAAAGGTAGTCGGCTGGACAGATATGAAGAATTCGAAATTTACAAAAATCGCAATAATACCAACCTCTTAAACGATAAAATCAATACAAGCGCCAACAAAATTTATGATTTGTTATTATATAAAAAATTTTGCTAAAGTTATTCAGTAGTAAAAGAATCGACAAAGGACGAATGTCCGAAACCGGTCTTCTGACCTATATTTTAAAATTTTATATATCACAAAAAGAAAAAAGTAAAAAATAAAATAATAAAAAATTTATTTTTATATAAAAAACAGTTTTTAGTATTATTTATTAAAAATATAACATTAATAGTTTCGGTTGGTTTTCTAACAGCTTAGGTCATACTAAGAATAATTGGAAAATTTGGTGAAAATTCAAGGACTAAAATTTTCACTAGAATTTTTTGATTTTCTGCGGCCAAATAAGTTATTTTCAGTTTTTAGCCAATAGCTCAAAAACTTTTACTAGTAACCAACAGTTTCGGTTGTTTTTCCAATAGCTTAGATTATACTGAGACAATATGGAAAATTTGGAGAAAATTTATGGATTAGAATTTTCACTAACATTTTTTGATTTTCTGCGGCCATATAAGTTATTTTCAGTTTCTGGACAATATCTCAAATACTTTCACTAGTAACCAACAGTTTCGGTTGGTTTTCTAACAGCTTAGGTCATACTGAGACTATATATGGAAAATTTAGAGAAAATTCGTGAACTAGAATTTTCACTAATATTTTTTAATTTTCTGCGGCCAAATAAGTTATTTTCAGTTTTTGGCCAGTATCTCAAAATCTTCCACTAGTAACCAACAGTTTCGGTTGTTTTTCCAATAGCTTAGATTATACTGAGACAATATGGAAAATTTGGTGAAAATTCAAGTACTAGAATTTTCACTAAAATTTTTTTATTTTCTGCGGCCATATAAGTTATTTTCAGTTTTTGGCCAATATCTCAAAAACTTCCACTAGTAACCAACAGTTTCGGTTGGTTTTCTAACAGCTTAGGTCATACTAAGAATAATTGGAAAATTTGGTGAAAATTCATGGACTAGAATTTTCACTAACATTTTTTGATTTTCTGCGGCCAAATAAGTTTTTTTCAGTTTCTGGACAATATCTCAAATACTTTCACTAGTAACGAACAGTTTCGGTTGATTTTCTAACAGCTTAGGTCATACTAAGAATAATTGGAAAATTTGGTGAAAATTCAAGGACTAAAATTTTTACTAGAATTTTCTGATTTTCTGCGGCCAAATAAGGTTTTTTCAGTTTCTGGACAATATCTCAAAAACTTCCACTAGTAACCAACGGTTTCGATTGTTTTTCCAATAGCTTAGATTATACTGAGACAATATGGAAAATTTAGAGGAAATTCATGAACTAGAATTTTCACTAAAATTTTTTGATTTTCTGCGGCAATATAAGTTATTTTCAGTTTCTGGACAATATCTCAAATACTTTCACTTGTAACGAACAGTTTCGGTTGGTTTTCTAACAGCTTAGATCATGCTAAGAATAAGTGGAAAATTTGGTGAAAATTCAAGTACTAAAATTTTCACTAGAATTTTTTGATTTTCTGCGGCCAAATAAGTTATTTTCAGTTTTTAGCCAATATCTCAAAAACTTTTACTAGTAACCAACAGTTTCGGTTGTTTTTCCAATAGCTTAGATTATACTGAGACAATATGGAAAATTTGGAAAAAATTCATGGACTAGAATTTTCACTAAAATTTTTTGATTTTCTGCAGCCATATAAGTTATTTTCAGTTTCTGGACAATATCTCAAATATTTTCACTAGTAACGAACAGTTTCGGTTGGTTTTCTAAGGGCTTAGGTCATACTAAGAATAATTGGAAAATTTGGTGAAAATTCAGGGACTAGAATTTTCACTACAATTTTCTGATTTTCTGCGGCCAAATAAGTTTTTTTCAGTTTCTGGACAATATCTCAAATACTTTCACTAGTAACGAACAGTTTCGGTTGGTTTTCTAACAGCTTAGGTCATACTAAGAATAATTGGAAAATTTGGTGAAAATTCAGGGACTAAAATTTTCAATAGAATTTTCTGATTTTCTGCGGCCATATAACTTTTTTTCAGTTTCTGGACAATATCTCAAATACTTTCACTAGTAACGAACAGTTTCGGTTGGTTTCTAACAGCTTAGGTCATACTAAGAATAATTGGAAAATTTGGTGAAAATTCAGGGACTACAATTTTCACTAGAATTTTTTGATTTTCTGCGGCCAAATAAGTTATTTTCAATTTTTAGCCAATAGCTCAAAAACTTTCACTAGTAACCAACGGTTCCGATTGTTTTTCCAATAGCTTAGATTATACTGAGACAATATGGAAAATTTAGAGGAAATTCATGAACTAGAATTTTCACTAAAATTTTTTGATTTTCTGCGGCAATATAAGTTATTTTCAGTTTCTGGACAATATCTCAAATACTTTCACTAGTAACGAACAGTTTCGGTTGGTTTTCTAACAGCTTAGGTCATACTGAGAATATATGGAAAATTTACTAGTGGAAGTTTATGAGATATTGGCCGAAAACTTTACTAGTGGAAGTTTATGAGATATTGGCCAAAAACTGAAAATAACTTATTTGGCCGCAGAAAATCAAAAAATTCTAGTAAAAATTCTAGTCCATAAATTTTCTCCAAATTTTCCATATAGTCTTAGTATAGCCTAAACTATTTGAAAAACAACCGAAAATATTGGTTACTAGTGGAAGAAATGCCGGAAATATTGTTAAATTTCAACATTTCATATACCGAATTCCTTTACTTCGGAGGTCAATCAATTTGCCATTTTAAGGATCAATTTTAATATTTTATTCCGCTGAGATGTTTTATTTAGTGAAAATATATATACATAATGATTAAAAAATATACGCTGCGGTAATTACATAACAAAATTAATTGTCTTCAGTGCTGCCACTTGTGGCGAATAGCGTAATCTCTTATTTTTCGCTGTCAAAAATCCGCTATCTTATACAGCATGTAGCGAGGTATCAAATATGTTAGGTATTGAGTTCAAATTAAAACTAAAAATTATAACTTGGACGGCTTAAGTCTGGCTGTAGAGGAAAATTTAAAGTGATTTCATATCTGATTTCTGTCGGCTCATATCTGAATAGACCAATACATTTGACAGGGACTTGCTTTATGTTAATTATTCCTGGAAACAATGAGTTCTGGAAACGAAACCTCATAGTAACTGGCCATTATACTGCCAACGCATAATATAAATTTCAAGTCAATCGTACCTTTCTGATTGGCTCTACAGGCTCACAAGTGTTTGGCCCAATATTCATATGTGTTTGTGTTTTACTTCATCGATCCCAAAAACCACAAGTTCCGGAAACCATACCTGGTTATAACCACTTCTTGTCCGTTACCGGCCATATAATTTTCAAGCCAATCTTACCGTTGTGCAATACGTCTGGGTTCTAAATATATTTTTTCGTTCCATGAAATATTCCATAAATAATCGCTTTTAACACTAGTGTTTAGTACCAACTGAAAGCAATTCAATCTATACTCGTTAAGGCATTACTCAAAATGCGATATTTTCGTAAAACGTCATAGAATTTTTCAATAACACATGGTAAATGTATGTACCGAGGCGAAGCTCCCCAGCTTTAAACGATTTAAATTTTTACACACATTGTCTACACAGAATATTAACTAACGATGCTGTCTTGACAATACGGCATAACACTATTGGTAATTCCAAATTCCTGGAACATCAAAAATATAACGCCCAATATCTGTTACGATTAGGTATCGTATAAATACAGATTAGAGGCTTGCAGGTTTTATAAAATTCCATGAACATCTTCAATTACTCTATCATGATACGATACACCAATAAACCAAAATAATAACACAAAAATAATTTTAAAATACATATTTTTATGCCACCCTTCGCACCGCCCACTCCACTTCATTTCGAAAAAAAAACATAATTTTAATGAAAATTCGCATGGTGTAAAAATTTCATCATAATACCATCCAAACATAAATTTATATATTTGTGTTTTTCCAATTTTTACTTCAAAAATCAAAAAAAGATAAAATTCGTAAAAAATGAACATTGCAATGAAAAGCTCAACGAATTTTCCTCGACTATATATACTCATAAAGTATGTATATTAAGTAGATAGTAAATTGTACGCAAGCGTCTTTTGTATTTTGTAACAAGTTGTTTTTCCTCTATACACAATTTGCTTATAATACAACAATAACAACTCGAGGGGGAAAAATACACGACTGGAGGAGAATTTTTTTTATTTTTTATCTTTTTTGTTGTTGTAAATACGGAATAATTGTATTGTATGTTGTTTTGTGTTACGAAACATTTTCCTTCTTCAACCGCCAATGTGAGCATATAAAGGGAAGTTCGTTACAATTTGATTTTAAACGTTTATCAACCACAGACTGTATAGCACAAGCACTGCACGTGAAAATATATATTAAAAGAAAATTGTTCATAAGTTACGAGCCGAGTGAATTTATTATTTTGAGTAATTGTATAATTATTTTATTGTTCAAAAATTGGTAATATTTTATTAAATTTTGTAGTTCGTGCTGGATATTTACAAAAAATAAATTAAAAATATAAATTATTAGTGAAATTTAGGTACAAGTGAATTTTGAGTGAAAAAAAATTTTGAGTGTTTTTTTAAAAAAAGCATATTATACATAGTGTCGTGATTTAAGTGTTTTGAAAATACATATATTTGGTTACAAACAAGTTTGTAAAAAAAAAAAAATAATAAAAATAAAAAACATTTTCCAGGAACAACCTAGCAAACTGTGTTGAATTGTAATAAGGTAAATACCATCAGTTATAATTATGTTGTTATATATTCTTATATTGTTTTCCTGATGATGAATGATGATGTTGATGTTTGTATATACTTTCGTATTTCGTGATGTACAAGTATACGAGATAAAATTAGTTATGTTGATAAATTTGTGTTACGCTAATAACGTTTGGGAATTTGTCTAACTTTTAATAAGATGGGACGAAGGAAAATAATACACAATTCGAAATGTTATAACGATCCTTCGCGGTTTTGAGTATATTCGTATCAAATATTTAAGCAACAGGTTGCATAATTTATGGATTAACATATTCTTACCTGTTGCACGATTGTAATGTTAAATCGTTTCGAAGTGTGCGGTTTTATATGTGCAACAGGTGAATAAGTAGAAAATTGTATTTCTTCTACACGCGACATATGGAACTAAAAAAAATTCTATTTCCTTGCAAGACTTTTTCTTTGTAATATAAATTATCCGTTCCAGGATTCGCGACTTGATTTATGATTGCATTTATTAACGTTTGCTATGTAGCAGATAAAATTGAAATTAATTATCCAGAAGTTTTACATAAATGAAAGCATATTTTTGTTCATTTATCTTTTTCTGCTTTGAGTGGGTCTAGGTAACATTCTGAGTATAAATCTTTTCGAGTGCAGATAGTAAGTTGGCGTTTGGTATACTAGGTTTTATAAATTTGTAAAATATTAGTAAAATATTTAGAATATTTTAACATACCTAGAATTTTTTTATTAATTTCTCACTTAATTAATTTAATTTCTCATATTAAAAAAAAATTAGTTAAATTGTAACAAATAGGAACCAAACTTTTTCTTAGTTTGAGCAGTTTTGCTTAAATCAAGAAGATGTGTAATGATTAGGCTTGGGATTTTTATCTGCTATTCGTTTTATAGATAAATATGTACTAAAATATATTTAGACAGTGCTTTTTCTATCATGTCCGAGCTTGATATTTTGTGGAATACCTCCCTATAGAAATCCGTATTGGTGTATAGGGTGTGAGTTATTTAAATTCAACTAAAGATTTCATTCGTTTTAATAGGAGTCTTTCAAATAATTTTGACATAACAGGTAATAGTTGTTTTGGTATATGAGACTTTATTTTGTTGGGTGGTTTTATTTCCTTGGGTATCATAATCACTGCCTTACCTTTGTGCTATTTCTTGATCAGCAAAGAATTTTATTTTGGTTCATTGCTCGTTGCTCAACTTCCATTCCTTATTCTTATAAGTGGAATCTGAGTTACCGGGCCATGTCTTCGATAATGAATAGTCAGAATCTTTTTCATATGTTAAGGATCATACAAGTTCGCTACTTTATTTCTCTCCTTATTCGATGGTCCAAATTATTTAGTACATATATCCTCTTGTGCTGCCGTTTCTTGCCGATTTTTCATTTTTCTGCAACTTAGAGACCTAATAGAGACCTAATTTCTTTTGAGTGGTTTGTATATTTTAGTATATATTCGAGGTATTTGTCAGAGCAGGATTGCTTGGTTTGGATATTTTTTTTTCACTGGGAGTGAGCATTATAGACGAATGGTCAAAGCTGGGCTGACATGTTGTAACTATTAAAATTTTCGCTTCTTTCATGTAAATTTTTAAATTTTCATCAAAGTAGCACGGTTTTTTCGTCGATGCGAAAATAGTGATAGTTACAACATGTCGGCCCTGGTGTCGAAACCTTTTACGATATTAACATAAGTTATCGGTAATTTCCTAGTTATAAAGAAATCTAGTAGGTCGGGTATTTTATTGACATCTGTGGCTCAGAAAGTTGGTTTTGCAGACCACATTTTCTCCCTGCTCCAACAATGAAATTTTCTCCTAAACTTTTTAGGAACTTTATAGAGTCATCTATCATTAGGTTACTGGAAATCACGATAGACAATAAACTGTAGAAACGGTTAGTGAATGATTTTTTGTCTTGATGCTGACGCTGGTTGACTGTATTTCTTTTGTTTCATATTATTGTGCTTCGTAATGGTAAATGGTTTTTTAACTGTTATAGCGCTTCCTCCTCTTATAGTTTTATGTGGGTGGATTGTGTGATGTACACGGTATATCGGATACGAGACGAACATTAATTTTTTGGATGTCCAAGAGCATTTGCAATTTGTGCTGTTGTTGCAATAACCCATTGTTATTCCATGACCTATCCGCTGACGCTGGTTTCTAATTTTATGAGTCAATTTGTGTTTCAGTTTTTGCAACTTCGAATTATTGTAAGCATGTACTTTGATGGCTTTGGTATGTTAGTTTGAGTTCCGTTTGTGAGTTCGCATACTTTCTGAAATTCTTTGGCAACTATAGAACCTTTGTAGCTTGCAGGATGTGGTTCACCATTGTTCATACACTTTACTGGACTTTTCTTGTTTTTTTTGCATTACTTTGTAAGATGTGTTGCCGCGCACTGCGATATCTGAATTTCTATCAACATAAGATTTATTTAATTTCTAAGGGAATATTGGTTTTATCTGTTCTCTTCATTGTGTGAGTCACTTTTTTAATTTTTAGATTTTTCAGAAGTCTTGTTTTATTTCTTCTGGCTGGTAGGATCGACGCAGCTTTCTGGCTATAAATTTTATTGGTCGAGACTGTTTGTTATCGTACGAGTACCATGTTATCGAGTCCGTCGCATATTTTTTCTGGCTATTTACTGGTTCGGTAACATTGATATTAGGTTTCTGCTGAGCGTTTTCCGTCTCATGAATTTTTGTTTTTAATTATTTAACCTTTCTAAAAGAATCATTCTTCCTTTTCTTTCCATGCGTATGGTCTTTTACAAGAAGCATTATTTTTCTGTAAGCATAGTTTATCCTTCTCGAATGTATTTTGATTTCTGTTTTTGATTTTGTTTATCTTCTGTTTGAAATGTTTGGCTACCCCCAGAATCCGTGAAGCCGGTGAGTAATGATTCCTTTCGCTGTGATTTTCACTGCATTGTCCCTGTCGTTTGGCCCGCGAAGAATATTTTATATCCTCCCTACCCTTGAACATACATGGAAACTGACGAGCTTTCCCCGATCCACTACATTAGAGATACGTTCTCTAGCGGTTGCATGCTCCGCCAAGAGGATTCTTTGACTTAGGTTTAATTCGATTGCTCCTAAGTTTGAATACCAGGAATTAAGTGACTAGAAGTACAGGTCAAAATTATTTGTAATAAATGTGAAGTCTTCTTCGTTATTCGACAACAATTTCCTTGGTTTTCAATACATTGTGGGTTCCACAGGTTTGACAGCGAGTATACCTTTCCGCTAGGGTGGCAATGACAAGTGTGAAAATTTAGCTTTAAATGGGTTAATTCTTGAACGGGTTTTCAAAAATATTAAATATAAGATGCGGCGGACTAAAAAAAAAATTTGCCTATCTATCTTAATGCTATTAGTCTATCAATGCTAATGCTGTCAGTCCTTTCAATAATTGAAATCCTCAAATATTTATTTTGAATTTTCCGCAATGTAGATTGATCCAGTATGACTTGGCTAGATTTGCTTAAAAGCAGTGAACATTTTTTATTAATGAGCTTCGGTAAAGGAAATCTGCTGCTGTCATTGCTAAACGTATTGTTTAGTTAGAATACCATAAGTCAGTAGTTTTGTGCGCTGGCCTTTTTGTAAATTTTTATGTCTTTTACTGGCAGTTTGTTGATCTATAAAGGATTTTTCCCAAATTTAACAATACAATTCAGCCGTACCCCCGTATGTTTTGTTTCACTTTGGAACTTACACTTTGTTTCAATTTTGACATTACTTGAAAATTTGGGATATCAAGGAAATTCGAAAAATACGCAAAATGTTTTGATCCCAGTTTCGAAAACACATCAATAGATTTTCCATTTTATGTTTCCTTTACTCAAAATTTTTTTTATTACATAGATTAAAAATTCAAGCTTTAGTAATTCTAAACTAAACATTGAAAGTTTTATAAAATTTTTCAACAGGTAATACTAATTTTACCTCGTCTCAGGATTTTTAAAATTTGAAACGACACGAAATAGAATAATAATTGATCTAACGACTCTAATAGAAATATCAATGATAAAAACGAGCAAGAGAAGACACGTGGCCAATACAATGAATACCCCTTATTTGATTTTTGAAACGAAAAAGTTAATTTATCGGACTTTTGGTAAAACTGTCTTGAATATTCAAAAATCATTATTCCTGTTTAAATTTCAGAAAATCAAGATGATCGATGCTGAAAATCTAATATTTAAATTTATTTGAATCTTTTAACATCATTGTAAAAATTCAAAAAGCACCTCCCTGCCCCTTCCAGTGAACAGATTTTCACCAAATTTCGCAACGATCTCCATATGAAGTTTCATTCGGAATAGTCAGTTATCTGAACTAACTTGAGCCAAAAATCATTGGGGTCTTCCAATTTGCCGAAAAAGCTCATATATGAAGTTCCATCTCGATCAATCAATCCGTTTGGGCTGTAGAGAACCAACAGGCATTTAGACTGCACACGGCACCATTCATACACAGACCACACAAAGAGATTTTTTGAAACTACTTTTTTAACTTCGGCGATATAGCGAATGGTAAGACGATCAAGACCAACCCATGATGGCCCATTCAGTTTATGCATGAATTATTAACATAGGTTATTGGTTCCCAGAAACCACAAACGTCGCTGATGATCATTCCTAAATTCGATCCGGCGTCATGACAGTCATCCATATTAAAATTGACATGATTATATACGTATCGATTCCAGGGAACTAGTGAAATGGACCATACACATATGGGCCTATTGCGCCAATCTCAACTAAAGGTTGTTTTTGGGATTTTTTTATCGATAGTGGTAATCATTTTATACTGAAATCAGGTGATACCGACAACTATATCTCAGGTTCCATCGCGCCAATCTGAACATACGGATGGTCATATTTATTTTGAATAGGGGACTTAATGCTGTGTTGAATCGGCCCTACTATATCAAACGATATTTTCTTTGCAGAATTTGCAACATTTGTAATTAGATGTACGTATTCTAACATTTTCGACCAATAATATACCCTATTAAAGTTAGCCGACTCCAGCCGAAAAATGTCGATAATGCAGATTCGAACTAATCAAACGAAACTGGCAGCCGATTTTTGTCGATAACATCCCAGCTGGAAAGTGTCAAAAACGCAGATACAAATTTTATGCCGGAAAGTAATTATCATTTAAAGGACAATTTTCATGTGGAGAGTCTGCGAAAACTCGATGGAGTATATCGCACATACAAAAATTTTAAAATTTCTAAAAATTGACCGTTTAAAGTGTCATGGCTGGAAATAGATTCAAATGTAGGTCTAAAAAATTATTTTTCGACATAAAATTTGAATCTGCATTATTGACATTATTCCATTTAATCATTTTATATTTTATCTGCATTATCGGCATTTTCGTCTGGGTATTTATGTACCTAGTTTAACCATTTTATATGTTTTATTCACCTGAAATTTTATTCAGGCGTGAGCATCATTAAGACCTTTCATTCGAATCTATTTCTAGCTATGATTAAAAGTAAATTTCTAGAAATTTTGAAGTAGTTTTGTGTGTGCGATCTATTTATTCAAATTTTTGGACTCTTCACATGGGAATTGACCTAAAATTTTTGAAGTTTTGCTTGATATATGCCATTGAGTTTTCTCAGTATTAAAATAGTTTTTTTTTATTATTGTTTAATGCATTTAATAAAAAAGTTTAATTTTTATAATATATATACATTGATGAACCGAAATAAAAATTTTTGATTTAAAAAGAAATTACTGTTATTATTATATACTGACCAAAATTATTTGTCTGGTTTATCGACATTTTACGAATGGATATTTATGCAAATCTGCATTACCGACTTTTATATACGTGTTCGTATATAAGTTCTTTCCGAATCTGCATTATCGACATTTTCCGACTGGTAAATTTTAGCTGTTGCAACCGAATCTGTATTATCGGTATTTTCGGCAGATCCATTTTACTTGTTACACCCGACTCTGCATTATCGACATTGATCGGCAAGAGCGAGTGATCTAAGTTTAACAGTATCAATAATATACCATTTTAATCGTTTGAATGCCCTGTAAAACCCAGGTGGCCACCACAAGGACGATTCTGGAACTCTTCGAGGGTGTTTTGCTTTTTTGATATTGTTTGAAATAATGGTAGAGTGTTTGTTAAATGTCATTATGGAAGAGGAGTCGTTTTCATTTCCAGCCAATTTTGGTGATTTACCCAAGGAGAAAATTCTTCTTTACAGTCGCTAATAATATAAAAAACATTGCATTTTCAGTTACATGTCTCGTTTCTGATTCTTCTTCTCGTTTTTGTGCGGTAGTTCTGCACGGCTCATACTACCGCTAGCATCTATTTTTCGACAGTTAAATAATTTCATTAATGTTGGTTTAGAGATCAACTAGCTAAAGCTATTGGTAACTGGTTGTGCTTCTGACTAGGTAAGAATGTTTTTCCTTTCTTTATGTGTGAATCATTTCAATCTGGGCGTGCTAAGCAAGATTTTTGAAGAGTGAAGTTCTCATCGGATCCTTTTGTTTTTGGAGGGAATCTCAAGACGTCACAGAAAAGCCACCATATCGGAATAAGTCCTACGAATAGCAAGAAATCACAGATTGCACTACAATGCTATTTTACAGGTATAGATCCTACGTGTTTAAAATATCAAATAGCGATTGTACCGTTTCACTGACTTGCTCACTAGGATTTTTTGAACAAAATTCTCACATCTGAACATCTGATTTGTGGCTGAATCTCTTCATCTCTGATTCTCTTCGCTAATAAAAAGGCATGCCAGAGATTGCACCAATAGACAATCATATAAAAGTAATTCCTTAGGGCCTGAGCTATAATACGATGTATGAATCATTTCAATATGGACATGCTCAGTACAACTATTTTAGTAAAACTCTTGTTCTCTTTTATTTTTGAGGAAGTCTCATTACGGCCAATAAAGCAAAAAAGATTTTTTATTAAAACCATTAAAGCATAAACAAAGGAATACATAACAATTTGGGAAACAATAATTAAACGGTTGGTAATTTTGTTTTGAGTAAAAAAAATTGTAAGTTTGTCAACAAAAACCTAATTAGCATTTCAGACCTATGTTTTTTAAAAAGTTTAGTCTTAATAATTTCTAAACGATTTACTCAGTCGGAATTTAGAATTTATATGTGATTTCTGTTCAAATATTTTTTTTCCAGCCTACTGAGGAGAAAAGCTTCATGTAAATATTTACTGACGACTATTAAAGTTGGGAATGTGTCATCTAGCGCATTAAAAATAAGCTCATTGAGTCGTTTTTTCCAAAAAATTTTAGCACGGCATACTTTATGAAAATAAAAATTAACATACAAAAATATACCCAATAAGTTTATTTTTTTTCCCGACAGTACCACTTGTAGTTGTCTATAAATTGGGAATAATTTTTCCTATAGAGAACTCCAAGTGGATCTGACGAAAAAAAAATTAAACTGATTGGACGTGTATTTTTGTATGTTAATTTTTATTTCCATAAAGTATGCCGTGTTAAAATTTCATGGAAAAAAGGCTCAATGAGCTTATTTTTAATGCGCTAGATGTCACTACCACCGACATTTATAGTTCTCAATAGCATGGAAAATTATTCCCCATTTAAATTGGTTTTCAAAAACATTAACAATAACTTTTTACCTCAGCAGTTTGATTCTGGTTTTTCCTATAGGAAAAGGAACCAGGAAAAATATTTTCATATTATTTTTGCCACAAAAATGTTTTTTCTGGCATACTATGGTAAACAGTTAGTGTAAATTTTTTCAAAAACAAAATTAAATTGGGAATATTTTTCCTATCCAATTTCGAAGCGGAAAAAATATTTCCTAAATTTTAAAATTTTAGATCAAACATGTTTTCTCAGTAGGTCAACAAATGATATTTTTGACTGAAAAATACTATGAAAATATTTTTCCTAATTTTTTTTCCTATAGGAAAAACCAGAATCGAGCTGCAGTATGCCATAAAAACAATGTTTAAATAAAAATTACATTCAAATTCTTTCGTCAATTCCCTATTTCCGGGGAATTACCAGAATAGTACCACAGTATTCTTGAAATCGGTTTAAATTTCCCCAATCGGACGGAATACAATTTGCTTTGAAATTTTCTATATTATTTCACCGGCTACTTTAATCATTTTTTTAAATTTCTTTCCTTTAATTAAGAAACATATTTTTCCCCCTACTAAGGGAAAAATTTTGAATGGGTAATTCGATTCGAAATTATTCGCTTAGCAGGGAGACAAATATTAGTAAACTTGAAAATAAATTTGGAAAAATGATAAAGTAGCTGACGAAAAATTCGAATAATATAGAGAATTTCAAGGCAAATTGTATTCAAATTGAGGAAATTTCCATCGCTTTCAAGAATACGGCCCCAATAAGAATAGGTAAATACTTTTACACTATTTGCCGTAGACACTTGTTAAAAATAGGCAAATATTTGAGTCAAATTACGCGTCTTTCTATTGTACAGAATGGAATACACACAAAAATCAGAAGAGCCGATGAGAGTTTGCTAAAAAAAACGTACTGCATAAATCCACATTGGAACCAAACATGCTTCGTTCGATAGGTTAATTTACTAAAAAATCGTGCTGAGCGACCCCATATTGAATCAGTTCGTACGCCGTTTGATAGGCTAGCCCCATAAAAGTTACTTCTGCATGATTGGACTTCATAACTTCTACAGATAATGGAAAACAGGTTCCGTCGAAGTAAATGCTAGTCTTGTTCCACGAATACGAAATACATTTTCTACGAACGTACTTTTCTTCTGCTCACTCCTAGTACTATTTATAAGTTCACATGGCAGTTGGGATTTATCCTCTGATAGAATCTTGAAACTGTTACATGTCATATGTGTTAAAAATACAAACAAATAGAAATAATTTAAGAAGTTAAACAAGCGAGCTTTGAAACCTGAACAAAAAAGGTTTCTTCTATACTTATAATTAGATACGTGGGTCAAGTGCTAATAATAACATGCATTAGCCATACCATCGCCATCATCACAGTAATGATTTTTATTTATTTACAAGAATAAACCGCCTACAAGAAAATATAAATACATCTTCTTAGTAACATTTATTTTTTTAAATACTCATTGTTTGAGTAGCTTATATACTACAAAATTTTCATGAATTTTCAAATTTTATAACTTCAAGCCACACTTGTGAATCCTTTTCATAAATATACATATGTAACATTATACATATATGCATAAGAAATGTTATTTTTGGTACAATATATGGGTTGCCGGATTTATTTACAAAAACACAAAATTTTAATATATTTGACGTGATTGTTGGTTTGGAGATGCTATATTACGATATGGCAAAATCAATTTTCCAATCAAAACGAGCCCGAGAGTTATTTAAACAAGAATTGTTTACACAATTAAAATAAAAGAGCACCGCACACAAACAATGTCATTCTGTATCTTGAACTACTGATCTATCTCTATTATAATAAATATTCCAAGAATTGTTGTATATTCCAATTTATGCTCTATTTTATCGGACTACCCGGAAAATATAAATTGATTAGGTTCTGAAAATAAATTTTTAAATAATCATTAAGCCAATAAATAATAATTCTGGGAATAAAATTGTACGACGAAAAATAATTTCTTTTTTCATGTACACTACACAGTGGTAACATTAACTTATTGAAATATTGTTTTTGTCTATATGAAGGAGATATTGTGTTGCTTGTTGAAACGAAACGCAAATATGTAATCAGTGGGAGGATATTATTTAGGAATAAAAACCGTTTTATGCGATTTGATAAATTTTACTTTTGTTTGCTCTAATAAAATGAAATCTGATACCAAATTTGTGTTTATGAGGCAAGTACAAAATAGAAAATTATTTTCTAACATTTTCTAACGTAACTATAACAAATTATAATGTCCCTCAACCCCGAACCGAAATGGCATAATATAATCCAAAAATTTATTTTGAAGTGAGTTTTAAATTTTACAGACGCCTGAAAATAATTTAGGTGGCTTGTAATTCGGTATCTCAAATTTTGAACGCTACTGAGCTGTTTAAAATTTCTTACAATAATTAATTTTTGGATACTTGACATAAAAAAAAATTGGTTCTATAATTGTGAACTGTATTGTTAGGAATTTTGGGCGTTTGATACGGGCTCGTACTCGATTATGCAAATAAACGCAATTTTTACAAATTGCTCGCGCTTATATACTTATCTATCGCTGTTCGAGGTTATTCACTCAATGGATCAATGGATGTGTCCTCATTTGGGGACATAATATATTTCTCCACAATTACTTACAAAATCTGTTGATGGGTGCAAATAATCATTCTAATTATAAAATTTGTATTGTGTAGCATAAATATTTGTTTTATAAGTAGATTTTTTAATTCTAAATTACCATTAATTTTAGTATTTTTTTTTTTTTGGTTTGTTGTGAAGATTTTGAAATATTTTAAAATGCAATGAACCATGCTCCCACCCGAAAAATATTTGAAACAGCACGAAATACTGCAAATATTAAATGGAAACGATTTTGAGCTCGACACTGCTTGAAATGCATCCGAAAATCACATCGAATATTATAAAACCACAGATGGGTAACGTATCGACGAAACCATTTTAGAATTAAATGACGACAATTAATGTGTTTCAAATATTGAAACTACAAGTCTTTTAGCTACCGAAGATCGTTAAGGCTCGGTCATAATTATAGAAAACGTCGTAAGTATCAACCTATACATCAAAATGTGATATTAGATGGCGTAGACGATCGTTTGAAGAACAAAAAGTTCCATTTATGTGGAAGCGGCGTTGAAGAAGAAGTTACCGATTATTCACCATCCAAATATTTTTTTCACTATATTACAAAACACGTGTTTCCTGAAATGACCAAACACAATAATTTATATGCAGCCAGAAACATCCAATATTCAAAACTATAAAGAAACCGGCCCAGATGAACTAGTTAAGTTATTTGGAATTTTGATATTAATGTGGAATTTTAAACTGTGCCGATTATCAACATCTGGGATAAAAGCTTTGGATTTGACCTTATCAAAAATGCCATGACTTTCAAAAGTTGATACCAATCGAGAGTAAATTTACATTTTGTTGGTAAGAATGTCGAAGTCGACTTCCGTATGATTTTTTTATTTATCAAGAATCACAGACGAAAATTTCCGAAGAAAATCAAATAAAATTTGGATTTAGTCCCGCAGCTATACTACATTTGGCGAAAATAATTTCAACAACTGGACAGTCGTTCTTTTTTGACAACTGATTTGATACCGTTTGCGAACCCCCTCGTTTGAGTGATAAAGATTTTACATCAAAAGATCGAGGGTTTCAGTATTGAAGGAATACTTGATCCGAGAACATAGAACCATGTTAAGAATAATAATCGCCTCAATAAAATTATGGACTTTGACTAGGTTCGAACTTGCAACTTTTGGTTTCACAATATTTGGCGGTGTTCAACTTCCCAGAACTCGTTCAGTCCACTTTCCAAATTTTATTTTATTTATTTAATTATTTACACATAACATTAGCTTTCAAGCTCATTTGTTTTTAAATGTGCGGTTTATTAAAATCCTGGATATAGTAGGAAAGTAAATAAATTTACTAAGTTAAAAAAAAAAATAATAAATTAGCTTTAAGCTATCATGTGGGTCTGTGTTGAACTAATTATCTCCTTTTTGATAAATTTAGATAGCCGGTATAAACTTGCTTATATTTCTCTTGGGCAGCGACCAGGAACACAATTAAATTATGTAGCTGGACCGCAGATTTCAACTAGTCATGCATCAGCTTCATGCACGGTGATTTTGCCGGCTAATACTCAGGGTATTGGGTCGTGAGGCTTGCATGACTCTGGCCTACACCGTGTTTAGAGATAAAAATGAAATTTGTCGGACGAAACTTGAGGAACATAGTAAAATAATTATAACCGAGTGTGCCCATCCGACCCAGTCTGCTGAAGAGACCCTTCTAATGACCCATCGACCCTGAAAGGCCGAAGCATAGCTTGTACATATGGATCCGACACAGAATGGAGTCTCCTCTCTCCTACCCAAATTTTAGTATTTCATTTTATAAAAAAATTACATCGAAATGAAGAGGAGAAAAGAAAATAACTAAATCCGAATGATGGGAATCGCAGTGCAGTTTTTTATTATCTAGAACCGACGACGAAGCGGAAAAATCCAAAACAAAATCTGTAACAAAAAATTAAAATATTAAAAAAAATAAAAATAACCGCAGCAAACAATTTTTGAGATGGGGTGCGCCAAGGTCGGGCGCATGACCACCATTGTGTGGTGCTTGATTACAAAAAAAAAAAAAACTTTACATTACAAATTAGAAAAATTTAGCAAAGAGGTTAAAACAAAAATAAATAAAAAAATTTAATTAAAAGTTAAAAATAATAAAAAATTGACCTCCGGGAGGTTGACCTTGGCTGGGCGACTTCTCGCCTTATACCTAGGGCTGGGCGTAGGTTCGCATTGAACCGTTGAAAATTTGGATGGGCGCGGGCTCGCCAAAACCCGTATATATTTTTGCTGTTGGGCAACCCTTTTGCCTTGTAAATTAATTTGGATTGGACGGCCTCAACTGGCCACCCTGTATTATACCGTTGCAACACACCCTTGATTTGAAATTGGCGTACCGTTGATAAATTTGGTTTACCCAAAATTCGTTGAAAATAGGATATTTTTTTGAGTACTTTTATCCCACCTGCGTACTTTTCTTCCACCCTTTTACACCTGATGTTACTGTAAGCGTTGGTTTTTTCAATTTTTTTTTTGTGAAAATTCTTTATATACTAAGTGTTTTTTCTTGCATTTCGTTGACACTTAAGCAAATATAGCAACGAGGAAATCAGTGTATTAAAATTTTTCCACCAAAGCTCTCCCCTTTTTTTACACACCCTGCCTTTTCAAAATGCAGTTTCGCCTCTCTCGATATTTGCTAGGTTTATTAAACACTTTTCAAAACTCAAAAACATAAATTTTATTATTTTGCTTTATTAATAACATTTTTTTATCTTATTCTATATTTTACATATTTACTTTCAAAATCAACAATAAAATATATAATATTTTCGGGGAATCTTAATGAACTCCTAAATTGAACTCATTTTTTACAAAGTGCAAACCAAAACGAGACTAAAAAAACTAACAAAATTCTCGCACCAAAAAACAACGATGCAGAAAAATATTTTTTTAAATATGTTTCCCGTTTTTGCACATGCATTTGATGAGTGGCGCAAAAAGAGAGCGAACGTGACGCACCAAAACATAAAACAAGAAACACAAAAAAAAAAACATTCATCTACATCTTACCGGCTCGACACAACACAAAAACCGCTCGTTAAATTCCCATCGAACCAATCATAGTATTGCTACTCATACATAGATGGCAATGCCACAACGATCAATAATAAATTACAAATTAAGAAAAATGAAATAGGGAACGGAATTTAAATGTTATGATGACCAATGAGTCATAACAATGTTAAAGTAAATAAAAATTATTACTTCACTACTTCACCATCCGAGTGAAACACGTGCTTAAAGTAGAACTCGTAACACTACCTCCACCATAAATCTGTCCCACTCTAGTCGTGCAACTCCTCTGCTGGACTCACCCCCAATAATTGTACTGGAATCTTCTTCTCAGCCTCTCTGGGAGTAAACTGGCCGTTAACTTTCTTTAAACCGACTTGCGGTTGTTTCTGAAATCCTGCGTGATCTTCTTCATTCCCGGTGTTTGTTCCGCGTTCCAGCTTGCGAAAATTTACTGTGTCAGTGGCTTGCTCTGGCTGCCTCATATTCTGTTATGATTTACCTCTAGTATTGGCTTTTAAATAAATTTTCAGATAGTCGTCTTCGTGTTTGACAGCACTGATATGATAAACGCGTCCACTGTTAGTCAGTTCAAGGCATCTGCAGGTGCATAGCCGTATGCTTGACGCGCCAATTGCATTACCTCTTTTTTCGCAAGGCATCTGAAGTTTTCCCACGGAAACCCCAAATGCGTGTATTTAGCTGCTTTTTATTATTTTCGAATGGAATTTCGGCGTCGAATATCGGCGGCTGTAAAATGTCTCTACAGTTCCAACAAATAGTTTGGTTGAAAATGTTTTGTTTAGCTGGCCATCTGGAATAGCTTGCGATGTATGTGTCTCGAGGCGGGCCTACACTTGCCTAATTTTATTTTCGATCTCCTTGAACTGGCCGTCGACTTTCACCTCTAGAAATCCTATTTCTCCCCTTAGCACTTTTATTTAAAGATTTTGAGTGCGCTAAATTTGGCTGAGTTTCTGGCCAACTATAGTTTCTGGTCTTATCGGAAATTTCACTCCAAAAATCGTCAACAAAAAAGTTAAAGAAATCTCAATCCATGTTGGTCGACGATCTTCTTCGCAATATGATTGATACATCTGGGTCTAGTAACAGCCCCTTTTTGATTGATTCTTCTGTCCATTTTCCATTCGATTTCACTTTCATAAGCCATTCAACGAACAACGTCCTCTGTACCGTCCATTCGTCTACAGTTTTACATTCAACATGACATGGCTGCCTTGATAAGATGCTCGATGTCAAAGTAATAGTAAATTTCATGTTAGTTGTACAAAGTCATTTCCGTAATTCAACGAATGATTTCTCTTGTGTTTTCTTCCATTCGACTTACTGCTCGATTATTCGATGACTCCTGTTGCTTCCATTTATTTAATCATTCCACAGTAAATGAACATGTGTCACTCTAGTAATCGCAGTACTTAATTTAGTCTGTTCTTTAGCGAGATCTTCTGCCCAGTTTTGCATCCTCAAACATTTTTTTTGTTATTTTTTTAACTAGGATGAATGTACTATCTCAAGTCGCTGTTTGCAAATTCAATCCGAAGATTTACAGTGTATTTCCACTTTACTTATGTCCTCATCCTTTTCAATGTTTTTTTTTCTTTGATTTTTCGTTGGCTTTTGCTGCAGCCTCGCGAAAGTTGACCCTTCCTGACACATGCCTAACAACTCCGTGTCTATTTTTTTGTGCAGTTCTCATTAAGTGAATCACAAGCACTGGTATCAGCGAAAGTTGCTTTCAGTGACAAAACCATCGCTCTGAGTATCGTCTGAGCGTTCTGCTCTGCATTTTGTTTGTTGCTGTCTCACTGGGGTTTCTGGTACGTCGCCAACACATAGCCATTGACTTGTCTATTTTTAAGAAGCTTAATTGCGTCGAAATATTGATGATCTCTCACAATATCAGTCTGGGCAGTTGGTTGGGTTCCTGCACAAACGTCAGTACTTTCAAGTTTTCAAATGTGCAATTTTCAATGTCGAACTCTTCGCATTTCAGATTCACTCGTGCCGCATAATCACAAAAACGTTCACCAGCTTATTTTTCTAACTTTAGGCACTTGTAGCGTATGGTCTTTCCTGAATGACAAAATCGTATTTTCAACCTTTTGATAGTCGGCTGTAGAGAGTTTCTCGGTTAGCAAATCCTCTTTTTGTGGTGTTGACATCGCTGGTTTACTAAAATTAGAACGTCAAATTTTCCTCAGGACAGTATACAAATTTCGCAATGTGGTTTAACATTGGTGCCCTCTTGGCTGTCAACCGCGCCCTCTTGGCTGTCATCGGACTTTGAATGTCTTTAGCCACCATTTTAATGAGTTGTTTAATTTCAGCATCCAATTTAGTTTTTAAATTTTTTGCTTTATTTTAGAAAAAAAAAACACTTAATGAGTTTTATGTGTGAAATCTACTAAACCTCATTGCCACTGTTGAGATCATATGAAAGGAGGATAGTACTCATATGGTTCCGATGTTCGATTGATCTGTTTATTTAATGATTATTGCGACCGTCCGTGTAATCCTACAATTTTTATGAACCCATAGACGGCCTACTCTTTTCGCCCGAGTTGCCCCGTGCCTATGGGTATGTTATTTTTTCAATAATACGAAATTTTATTTCGATCAAATATATAAACCACCACTTAATAGCTTAATACTTACGCGACTTAGTACCTGCTAGGTTGTTACTTGATGTTCTGCGAATAAGTTGTTAATATTTTGTTAATTTTAGAGACAAGATACTTTGAGGATATGAGAAATAAAAAATTACACGACATGAGAAATAAATATTGACCAAATCGCTAAGACGAAATATGAAATTTCCACGTGAAAATATGTTTTGGCCTACACAATTTTTAACCGAAGGTGTTCAAGACCAAACATAATTTTTAATTTCTTGTCTTCTTGTCCTTAAAAAGCTCTTGATCAACACACACGCTGTTTTATGAAAAAATGTGTGATGTTCTCTTCATAAACTTATCTGAATGATGTAAACAAGGTTTCGTGTTATACCAATAATCAAATCTAGGTTGAAATTATATCGTGTCCTGTGGGTGAATTTAAAAAACTTGATAATAAAATGCTCGCAAACGTAAAATCTCTTTTCATTCGAGAGCTACTATAAACTGAGGTTAGATAATGTTATCAGTATTTTTCTTAATGACGCACTGTATCTCTTAACTAATCTAAGCTTTTCAATCTCGAAACGAAAAAATTCAAAACAATTTTTGTTGTGACAACATCTCTCAATTTTCCCACCCGCCCACAATTTCAATAAAATGTATATCTCAATTGCTACATAAAACATTTTTATGTTGTGCATACATTTTATGACTGTACGGCATCTTTAAATGAAATCAACAGTTTTTGTTGTGTTCTAATTTATGGCACACAAATTGTGCATGTGATAAATGGTTTAACCGTAGAAAGCCATAAAATCCAGCCGTGCCACTATGCTTGCCAATGTATATGTGTTTGTGCATGTGCTACAGTGAGGAAATTTAATTTTCCTTTTTGGATTTTATTATTTGGATTGTACTCGGTTGTTAATTTTCCTATGAACCGAGATTTTTATTGCATATATTTGGTAGTTATGGCTTTTTTTTTTATACTCGTGTACTTATTCAGTTTACACACATATGTGTGGGGGATCAAATTTTGCATAAAATTTGGTAACGATAATTTTTTATGTTGAGGTAATTCGATGCTGAAGCTTTCGATTTTTGACAGAGGTACATGTACACATTTTATATTTAGTTGCTAATTAACGTGTTTGCGTTATCCAAATCAATATATCTTAATTAGAAATTGATACTCCTCATTGACTAGAAATTGTGTGATGTAAAGGCCTGAAACCTAAAACCAAATCGGACTTATTTAGGAAAGATATATCAACACAAAATCATTCCAATCGATATAAAATGGGTTTTTCCATAGAAGGATAAAAAAAATATTTTCAAGCAGCTAAATGACTCTTCAAAAATTTATGTTTATTCGGTTCTTGGAAAATTAGGCGTATGAATTTGTTCGCCTCTATACACTTTTGCTCGTTGTTCATAAGCAAGTAAGCATATCTAGAAGAAGAATATTTTATAATAATTTTCATCAACTGGACATAGCAAATTGTTTGTACTTTAAACATGTCATTGCGTAAGTCTGCTACTTTAATTTTCACTGGTATTTTACTTTTTCATATTTTAACGGTTACAACACCAATTCTCGTAATTCACACCGCTTTTGGGATATTTTCGATAATACCGGAAATAAAGTTCGAATAATATCCTAATATTGACTTAACACTTAACACCATTGGAATATTATCGAATATACCAGAAATATTCCCACACGAGTTTTCCTAAAATCCACTAATCACTAAAACATCACAACAAAAATAGTTTCCACAATTATTTATTAATTCACTATTTACCAATTATAATTATTTTTAATCACACCACTATTTCTACTTTAACACCACTTATTATTTATCGCACTTTTCACTTTTGCTTTTTAAACTTTCGCGTATCCAATTTCCTGAAAGATTCGTAGACTCTCGATTCTATTCTGGCTTACACTAGTATAATTACAGCTAAACTATTATAAAACTACTTCTAATGCTGCTACTTAAACCTAGATGTCACTAATTTCACAAAAACTGTCATTAACTTTCTAAACCTCAAATGAACAATTTTCTCTGAATAAATGTCACGCCTAAGCTGAATTGATTGTCCATGAAACCGTATGCGAGATCGTAACAGATTATGACATTGGGGTTTCCCTGACATTTTCAGATATTGAAAAACTCAAATAATAGTTTAGAATAAAATATTTTTATTGAATTCACATACAAATATTCGTTTTTCCTGTTTATGACTAAAAAAAAGGAAATGCCAAAAAATAGCAACATAATTCTAAACGGCTAGAATTGCTCGATGGGCAGCTATAAAATTTCTAAACGGATGAATTAACTAAGCTGTTTTGCAAATTTGAGCGCTCTTGCAGTTGGTAAAAATTCAATTGCAAAATACTACGGACAAACAAATAAAGACGAAAGCGGGTTAAGTAAAACGTAAGATATTGGGATAAAACTAATTGCAGATTAGATTGTTCTCGTTGGACAACGGAATTGCTGAAATCTAACGAAAAATTCATCATCTAATGATAAACTCATATGATTTTTAGGAAATACCAGCCTTTGATCATTCCGAGATGGCTGTGGAAGTCTGGTTGGTCGAGTTGTTAAGAAAAAACCATTTCTTCGGACACAAAATAAGAAGAAGCGTTGGCAGTGGGCTAGGGCCCATAAAGATTGAACAATTCAAAAATATTCTTTGGACCAATGAATTCAAGTTTTAAATTTTTGGGACTATAAACAAAAAATGTATGTGCGACGTTCTGCAAACGTGGTGGGAAGTTTTCACTCCAAGGAGTTTGAGTCGATGGAATTTGAAGAAAAGAAAAATATAAGAAATTTTTGCTCTGCCAAAAAACCCTAAGAACACTTGCCGTTTGTGTAAGCAATTCATGGAGGATAACGAGCTCCAGGGCAGGGTAAACGTATTAACATGGTTTAGCCATCGCAGTCACCGAACTTCAATCCAATAAAGCTACTATGGGACGAACTGAATCGACAGATTAGCAAAACTCCGTCCACATGAAAACAATATTTATGGCAGCAATTACAGATCGCTTGGAAAAATATTTCAACCGAAACAACATCGAAACTGGTTGCCAAGTTTAGTGACAGCCAAAGGAGAATATTTTGATGCAAAGCTCGATTTGAAATCTAATTGAAATGAATTTTGATCTTCTAGGTGTACTGATGTCATCTTTAGTCAAATTTGGATGACTATTATCGGCCATTCTCGGAGATCGTTATTCAGGTCTGGTTAGTATATTAACTTGGTCGTTTAGTCACCTAAGGTCGTTTCCTAAGATCACGATGCAAGTCTGGCTAGTACATAAAGTTGGTCATTCAATCACCTACTTAAAACCACCCAGTGCAAACAATGCACGATGTCAGGTTTTTAGCTACGAATCTTGATCTTTTAGGTATGTTGATGTCTTTTTACTAAAATTTGAATGGCTAAATTATCAACCGTTCCCGGAGATCGTGATTGAGGCCTGGCTTGCACATGAAGTTAGTCATTGAGTCACCTAACAAACCTCACCTAGTACTAATGATGGACAACTTGAGGTTTCTTTCTAAGACGTCAGATCCATTCCTCCTGCACGTTCGCTACTCTTGTTTTATCTTTTTCTATTGCTAAACTGGAATGAATCCATAGGCGTAGTTTATCCTAGTACTAAAATAAGGAATAATAGCATAACGATCAGGCGAAATGTTTAGTACTATGCGCCTACATGATGTCATTTTTACTCAAATTTGAATGATCATTATTAGCCTTTCCCGGATATTGTTTATTGCAATTTTTCACTCTAAGTATTGAGTATTTTTACAGCATGGGCCAATAACAAGCCACTTCCAGAAATTGGGGCAAGATACCACTATATAGATTAAATTGGCCTAACGAGGTTACATTTTCTCCGCTCCGATAAACCTTATACCGGAAAATAATTACTAAGGATAGGCTAATCCGACCTATATAGTGGTATCTTGCCCTAATCTCTGGAAGTGGCTTGTTATTGGCCCAGATTGATATGAAAAACAAACCCTCAATTTTAATTTATTGCTGGGTAATGCATTACCATATAAAACTTATATGTTTATGTATATTGAAAACTAGGTGACACTGCGAATAATAAGGATTGCCGTAAATCCCAGTTAGTGTTTTAATAGCTTGAGTCGTAAAATTTTTTATAGTTTCCATATCATATTTAGCTTTTTACGGGAACTATTTTATGAATATGTACTTCAAATTTGCTATATGATATTAAATTTTATATGGGCTTTTAATTTTACAAAATAGTTCGGTAATGCACGTTTTCTCGGTGACACCTGAATGACTTAACCGATACTTGTTGATTAATTATTTTATTATAAAGTATATTGGTTTGGTTATTCAATTGTTGACTTAATCAAAAACTGTGATAAAACCTCTTTCATTATTTACACTTTAAATTTGTTAAAACTAAATGTATGAAGAAAAAAAAATTCACACCCTTACACAGTTTATCATTACAGTATGCCAACATAAAATTATTTTGTTTTATTTTTATGCATATAATTAGAAAATTCTCAAAAATATAATTTTTTATAAATAACTTATTTGGTTTCGTTTAATTTTAAATATAAATTATAATTAAAAAATTTAGTCAAAAGTTAAATATTTAAAATATAATTTTTTTTTTATGTGTTACGGGTAACAAAGTGGATGTGTTTTAACAAAAGTTTAGTTTTTGATAAAATTGTGTGAAACTAACAAGCACAAGTCTCATGTATACCAAAAATAGATGATGGTAATTTTAAATTAGAGTTTTTTAGGTATTCCTTAAAATTTATTTGCATTTAAATAATTTGATGTACTGCAGATTTATTATAAAAATATTTTAGTGGTATAGAGGTTTTGTTTTCCACTTCATGAAGCATTTTTGTTGATTTTGCAAGTAAAATAACGGAATTAGCAACCAATTAGATCTGCTACATTACTATTAATTATTTATTGAACGCTGCTTGTTCTCTGGAGGGTTCTTTCGTTGATACGCAGCAATACGGACCGTTTCCTTGAGGTGACTTAATGTAAGCTCAATTCGAGGTAAATAAAAATGAACTATTGTACGATCGAATACATTCCATAAATTGATATAATATAACCATAAAAAATTGTCTAACTACCCGGGATAATCATCTAGTAGAGATAACTTTACTTGGCCCTTCTGGCATCGGGTAAACTCATCAGTACTATTTCCATTTTTTTTTCTACAAAGTTGAGCGACACGATCTTCATTAATCCCAAAAAAATTTCACTTTCTGTCAGCTCTCGAGATTCGCGGGTAACCATAACCTTTGTTTTTCTACCTTTGCTTTTCTTTTGAAGTCGAATGCCATACTCTATTCAGGTGTTTCAGCAGCTCTTGAAGAATAAATTCTGCTTCGATCGGTTTAAAGCCGAGTGTGACGCTGTTTGTGTTTCAACCACTCTTATGGCCTTCATATTCTTTGATCTCGCCGTAACTTGTCCAATAGATTTTGGTTTTCGGTGACAATTTTAGTCTAAGTAAATTATGGCTACACACAGAAAGTTACATTGACACAATTTTAAACTTGAATCAATATTTCACCTGAAAAATATTCACTAACAATTATTTTGTTTTGTTTTTGTTATAAAAATTCTATTTAACTTAAACTATATAGCTTCTGATTAAAAATTTCAATTAATTTCTAATTTACAAATAATATCACAGAATATGTCCACAGTCTAATAAAAATATATTTAGTTGACATTACGAAAAACAAAAGAAAATTTTAAAACCAACGCGATTTTACGCGTACATATTGTATCAAAGGAGATTTCGTGTAGAAGATGGTAATTTAACTATAAAATGTTAGTACTTTTTTATAATGCAATGTTTATTATATTTACGTTGTTGGTAATCTAATTGGATCATACAGAAAAAGAAAATCGTTTCAACATTGGATAAAAACATTTAAAAATCGCTTCTTATAGATTTGCTTTGTTCTTGGTGCATGGATCTTCTTGATAAATATGTTTTATTAAACTCACCTGGACAAAATATTATACAAATCGGGTATAATTTTTCAAAACTATTATGAGAAACCCAAAGGAAGCGAAATTTAAAAAAAAATCATTTCTTAGATTTGTCCTCGGCAAATCATACATGGTAAACATTTCATGGCGATCGGTTTAGCGACCTCGTACCCCAACTCATTGATGATTGATTGCTGTATTTAGGGAACGATAAAATTAAAAAAATTAAAAAAAGGTATGAATTCGTGTATTACTGGTAGCATAAGCTCAAGGGAAAATTATGTGATAAATAAAATTTCCACTAATTGGGTAATACATTCGATTGTATTGATGTTTGATTTGCTCACAAAGCTGAATCCTCAAGCTCGATTCACCTTTGCACTAGTGAAAAGTAGTACCGCCATCTTTGACATGATAATGAAATTTAAAAGATTGATACACACACATACACAATTATCAAGTCTGGTGTTGAAATTACTTAGAAAATTTAATTTAAAAATATTTAAACTTTCGATTCTGATCAATTGAAAAATCACGTCCAACTTAAGTTTTTACGCCGCAATGATGATTTAACCTGAGTTATTTTTACTGCACCTAGATGGCAAATCAAATAAAACTAAATGTGTCCAAAATTAGTGGTTAGGCTGTACCGGGGCCGAAATTTTGTTGAAAACCGGATTTTGTCAAAAATCGTCGTTTCAGCTTAAATTTTGGAAAACTAATCTGGATCGGTATATTGTTGCAAAATTAAATTAGAATTTTTTAGTTCATAATCGATTGTTCTTAATACATGCAAAAACATAAAGCTCCTATTGAAGCTGTCACTCCCGGTGGGAAAAGGAAAAAGCTCCCATGGAAGCTAAGACTTCCGTTGGACCGATTTCGGCCAAAATTCATCTCATTTTTCCTGAAAAACGAGTTTGTCAAAAATCGTAATTTCCCGTAAATGTCATACTTTTCCAGGATTTCCGATTTAGTGAAAAAAGCTTAAATATGAAGTTCCTTCCGGATCGGACAAACCGTCTGGGCTGTAGATAGGACACAAACACAAACAGTTTGCACGCACATACACACATGCACACATAGATTCAGAAAATGTGTCAATTAAGTGAGATCTCGTATAGGACAGCAAAGTAATTGCAAATAGTAAACAGTAATTGAGTGAAAAAATTGAGTGGAACTTTATTGAGTGAAATTTTAAATTGCTATAAAAAACGAGCATTACGGTTATGTATAGTTGCTTGTCGTTTGCAATTATCAGTTTGTCATACATTTACCAATTAGTTTGCATTTTGAAAATAGTTATCAATTAAAAACTATTTCATCCAGACCAAAATGTTAAAATATCAAGCTTCATCAAAATATATAGTCAAATTTTCACAAAAACCTTAATTATATTCAACAGGTAGAAGGATAAAGCTATATACATAGTATTTAACTACATCATAAACGTAACTTTTTTATAACCAATTTACAAATGAAATAATTCCCAAAGCATAAATAAATATCATAGTTTATAGTTCAAATTACAGCTTCATGATAATAGTTCTGATAGTGGTTATACGTGATTTAAATAATAAATCCAACTTACGTATACGAAGTAGCTACATCTTTTTATGTTCTTAGTGTATTACAAAATACTCAACATCTGTAGTATCTGTTAAAGACATATTAAGTATAAAAACTAATCTTGAACCTTTTTATAAAGAAATAACTTTTATTTTGGGAAATCGTTAAGATCTACCAACAACACAGAATGTGTAGTGGGAAAATAATAATGTTGAAAAGGAGAGAATTTGTATGTTTATGTGGTACGTACGTGTAGATATGTTTTGTCAGAAAGGATAACGTAATCGTGGTATAATATTGTATTTTATGTTTATGTATAGCAAACAACTTGAAATAATTTTTTTGGAGAATTCATATTTATGGCAATCTAATAATTTAAATCACTTTACTTAAACCTTTTTCGAATAGTATAGTGACATGCCTTATTAGATTTCGTATTTTCGAGGACAAACAATTAAAATTAATTACGTATATCGTATCAACACCCAACTCCCAAAATATGTACAGCGGAGATCGATTCCCGTAAAAGTAGTTTTCTCTTAATTGATTTGAAGGCCAATTTGATGAGCTGGTGACTCCAATGGTAGTAGTGAATTTCTTTTAGGAAAACGACGTTGCGGTCCAAAATGAATAAGTTATTAGCGTATGCTAATAGCTGGCTTGATTTAAAATTTAGCTGACGGACGGCGCATTCTAGAGATAAGACTAAGCTTCCGAGTTTTCCTTCGATTTTCACCTTCACCCCTTCATATATCAGCTCTGATGGGATATGTAAATATTTACAAAGAGACTGTGAATAGGGATGTCCTTTTCATAACATTACTCTAATATAACCTAGGTCTGATCAGTTGTTCATCTATATGGATGACATCCACAGATGCGCTCACTATATATCGATAATTTTGTTGCCACTATGTTAGCCAAATCTTTATAAACAGTGTTTAGCAAAGTCCTCAGTAGACTATACAGTTGATTGTTTCGTACGTCCTGTAGAAAATTTAAACGCTGCCGTTTTTTAGCATTTCGCATGAAATCCCACCTTCACCAGTCTTGTTGGTTTTCTATTTTGATATCACTACTGATCGTGGTCCGATTTAAATGAGAGGAAAAATATTTCCGCGACACTTAAAGAACGTTTATGGTGTCTATTGCTAACTTTTCAGATTTATTGCGAATAGTGCTGCGACGAGGTTGGAAATCAGTAGCTATCTCTTTTACGTTTTTAATGTTAAGCATACTCAGCGTGTCATTGTCGTTTTAACCGTTAGTGGCACCGAGAAAGAACCTCCTCGCGGTCAAATATGATTGTCTTGTATTTTGCGATATGTTTTGCTGTCACGTGCGATCTTATTCTCGAACTGTTTCTCAAGCAATCCCCGTCCAACCAATCATTTTTAGTCAATGGTGAATTTTAATCAATTATTGATAACGATGCTTCCGTTACCATATTTGTTATCCAATACCATGGATCCACCCCGGGATCGGGTAGGAGTTTTCAATAATTCATGATAGGGTATTCTCAAGTAAGTAAGCTGGCAAGAACCAAATTTTACGCTTAATTAAGCTTAATTAAGCTCAAGCTCGGTTTTCACTCGCAAAACTTTGTCATGACACTAGAATGCCATGACAAAATATATTTGCACTGAACCTGATCATGGGCATTACACCGTGACAAAAAGAAATTTTATTAAAATTGCTGATTGCTGATGTTTTTGTCATGACACTATGACAAAATGAGTAGAAATTTTGAAAATTTTGAATGGCTTTAATTTTCAGGTTACAGTAAAAGCCCGATTCCCCGGCATCCAATTATCGGGAACATTAGTTAACCGGAATTGTAATTTTGAGGAAGTTTTTTTTGTTTTTTTTCTTTCATACCCATTTTTTAATTCATTTTCAAATGTGCAATTATTTTTTGCACATTTTTATTAATGAAAGCATTAGTTGAAAATTTTAAATGGCTTTAATTTTCCTATTACAGTAAAAGCCCGATTAACCGGAACACTAACCGGAATTTTAGTTTTTAGGATTTTTTTTTGCTTTTTTCTGTTTCTTGAGGCTGTTCGTAAACTCTACATTGTTACAATATTGTTAACAATGACAGCTCTAAATCGTTCTGAAACTATCATTGTAACAACGAGCACGTGCTTTTTGTCGTTCGTAAACTCGTTTTAACATTGTTACAAATGTCATTCTCAATCCTACTCGAGACTGCTTTTCCAGCTGTCAAAGTACTAATTATGCTACAATCAAGCGAAAAAAATATTCTTTCACATCAATATCTAAACAAAATAATTTTTAATGAACTTTTTAATGTGGTCAATGTGTTTGATAACAGTACTATGCGTATAATTGAGTATTATTTAAAAATTATGATTTTAATACTCTAAGTCTACGGATATCTAGTTTATTATATAATTTTCATATTGATGAGAAGAGAATAGAGATTAGTTTTTTGTTTTGCATTTTATTTTTGTTTTTTTTCTGTCATCGTCATCTGGAAAATCATTGACACTTGTAACAAAATCATTGTTAAGCACATACGTCATACTAACAATGACAGTTGTAACAATGTTAACAATGTAGAGTTTACGAACAGCCTCTTTACAAAAAATTGTCTTTTTATTATTCGGGGATTCACAGAAAATACACTTCCTTTACTTTTTTTTCTGTTTTGTGCATTATTCTATTTGAATTGAATGTGTAAAGTCGTATTACAGTTAGGTTAGTGAAATATTGAATATATTATTAAATTTTGGGTACTCGTATGGGTGTACTCATATACATAATATGTATGTATTTATTATTTGCAATAAATTCAATGAACTGATGTTTAAAAAAATGTTTTCTGGTACATAATTTGAAAATAAATAAACGAGAATCCTAAAAAATAATGAAACCAAGCGAAATTCTTGTAAAATTTCTAGTTTAAATGAAACATCCAATTATCCGGAATGCTCTCATCCCCAAGCATTCCGGATGACATAACTTTTAGTAAAGTATATTTTCTGTGAATTCCCGAATAATAAAAATAATAATTTCCCTTGTGAAAGAGAATTTTCCCTTACAAAAAAGATTCCTACAAATTAAAATTCCGGTTAACTGAGTGTTCCAGATAATTGGATGCCAGATAATCGGGCTTTTATTGTAATATTAAAATTAAAACATTTAAAAATTTTCAACTAATGCTTTCATTAAAGAAAATGTGCAAAAAACAATTACACATTTGAAAATGAATTAAAAAATGCATATGAAAGACAAAAGAAAGGGAGAAACGCAAAACAATTCCTAAAAATTAAAACTCCAGTTATAACTGAGTGTTCCGATTAATTGTATGCCGGATAATCGGGCTTTTACTGTAATATGAAATTAAAGCCATTCAAAATTTTCAACTAATCCTTTCATTAATAAAATGTGCAAAAACGTAAATTTCTAAATGAATTAAAAAATGTATCTTTTAATTACCAATTAATACACAAATAGTAATTCACAAATGAAATTTATCTATAATAATTTTTTGTTTTTTATCTTTCTCTACAATACATCAAAAAAACTGTATGAAGAAACATTTTCTTAAAAACATTAAATTTTGCATACATTTCTTTGTTATTAAGGGGACATAGCACCTTCAAAATTGAAAAAAAAAGTTTTTGAAAGATTTTTTTTTTGAATAAAAAGAGATATCTTAATGAAATTTTCCATTGACATTTTATTTAACTGAAAGTATTTTGCTACAAGGGTTTTCCAAAAACACTGAAAATTCGCGGCGTGCATCATAACTGATCTCAGAAATGTTTAAAAAAACGGGGTTTTATTCAGCATTAAATCGCCCTTGGAATGAACTAAAAGGAAAAAAATTGGTTGAAAAATAAAAATATGGCGGCATTTTTTCGAAAATGCAGCTTTTTTGTCCCGTATAATAAAATGGGCGTTTTGGCTGAATTCTAGAAGCAATGTATGATGCGGAATTCAAACCCTTTATATTTCCAATGACAATTTTGTAAAAGTAAAGTGCCTTCTTTACCGTTTCTAATATAATATATTAAGTTTCCGGGTTATTTTGCTGTATAAAGTAAAACCCAGGTTTTCTTCACTTTATCTGTGAAAACTGATAAGATCTAAAGTGGGTAGGGTGGTCAATCTGAGGAAGTTTGTTCTTCTTATCGAAATAAGTTGCTTAAAGCTGTTTATTAACCACCAGATGATTCTCCTGTTTATTATTTGTTTTGCAAGGCCTGGAACATAGAGAAAAGTAATATAAACAGAGGTAAAGCTGCATAAAAAATTTTGAAACAACTTTTTTAGATTGTAACCCCAAAATACAAACTCTTTTTACGACTTACATAATAAACTTAGAATATCTAACTCTTCGAATATTCATTTAGCGTTTCTTTGACTTTTCATTTGTTTTTGTTTCAATTTTTTTTCGTTCAGATTAAAACCGTAATTTTAATTTCAGCATCAGAGGTCTGCGCGGTTATCAATAGACGGCTAAAGCTAAGTAGTGCAAGCGTGTGATTTGCAGAGATGGTGGCATGCTTGAATAAACCTCAGAAACTGAACAACTTAAGAAATAAACAAAAACGAAATCAATAAATCGGGTGTGCCCTTTCGGACACAGATTATATCGACGTGGTACACCGCCACGTGGAAGAATCCGATCATACCAAATCGTTTGTTTTAAAAATTCAATTTAGTAAAATTTTTACAAGAACCAATAAAAAAAATCTGTTTCAAAACAAAACCCAAAAAGAGAATTTTGAATATGTAAATCAAAGTGCGAACACTGTATGTAAAAAGCAAAATAAAATTTTCTTAAAAAATGGGAATGATTAAAACGAAGACCACCTTATTCGCGTTTTAGTTGAAAGCATGAAGATCAGCTTTAATCATACTTTTGTCCGTACAAGTTGATTTTGAGGAAATATCATTAATCCTGTTTATGTTACTCCCGTATTTTATTTAAGATTCATAATACGTCTTACACGTACCTGAGAAAAAGGGTGTCAATCGGTGATGTATTCGTACATTTCGCCCACCCTTAGTCCACGCCAGTCTTACTTGTATCATCGAATCCCGTATTTATCCCCTGCCAAATATGAAATCGAAATAATAATTGTCGAATATTGAACAAAACTCGAACTAATAATATTCAAATGTCGGGGGTTTGACCTTTTCCGACACCTTATGAATCACAAGAAAATTATCTATTAATTTATTCTGAAATTTATATTTTCATCGTAAAATAATTTTTGATTTGAAAACGTGTATTGCAAAGTATCCTTGTGTATCCGTACTAATTGACTATACGTATACGTAGCCTGGTCTATACAGGCAAAATGTAAAATTGTGCTTTTTAAGCGTGGACGAATTCACTTTTTAATAATTCAAATTCGTCATGTTTCATAATACATATTTTCAATTACAACAATCATAAATTTACGACAATTAACATTTTATTTATATTTTTATGTTGCATGCATGACAGAGAGAGGCTTCTAAAACATCATCATCATCATCGCAATCACCATCGTTCCGCAAATGACGATCATGAAAATCCTTCTCGATGTATTTTTGTAATTAAATTTCTGTCACACACAAAATGTTTTTTTTTTATTTTAATTTTTTTTTTTTTTACATTTTTGGTTGGCTTCGGTCTTCATTTTAATATTTGATTTTTCCTTTTGTATTCCACATAGCGTTATGAAAATGCTACATAACGGTACATCTGTATGAGTGAATATTATGTTGTTTGTGCCATAGACACGAGAATTACGTCGTTTTTTTGAAATATGTATTGTGTTGGGTGAACAACAAGGAATGTTGCAATGAAAAATTGTTGCGTTGGCTTAAGAAGGAAAATTCATTCGCACCGCTGCGCCTTTAACGGCACACGTATATAATATATTAAATCGTATGTATACGTATATTAGATTACCACCTGTTGATTTTAATATAATATCGATGCAGAATGAATTTTGATTGGAATATAGCAAAAAGGGAAAATTTTTCCGGTATTTCGAAATTAACATGAATTCGATATATTTATACGAAGATGTTTAAGATGTAGGTCTAGGATACAAAAATTATTTAATTACAAAATATATAAAAATGCCATCATCATCATCTCGAATTCAATAGTATATAGGTAACATAGGGTTAAAGATACCACTTTATATAGACGACTACAACGGTAAAGTTATGTCAATTTTCATGTCGACTATGTACAATAAAATCTCGAGAATGATAGGAATTTTAATGGTTTTTGTTTTGATCTTCTACAGTATTTTTGTAATCCGGCGAAAAAACAAAAAATTACTTAAATAAATGAAACGGAAAGGGATAAAGGGATATTTTGCTTGTTGCTGTTGTAGTTATTTGGGCTTAAATTTTTTTCTATTTATTTTCTTATATAAAATGTTTTTCGAAAGAAAGCGAAAGGTTAAACGTGCGGGGGTGGAAAATTCCGCCACAATTATTTATGGCTTCGATTTTTGTTTATAGTTTGTGTGGTAAAATGAGAATCGCTTCTCGTCTGTGGCATACATATAGATATACAAGTTTATTCACATATCTATCAAAAGCAATTCAACTTAAAGACATTTAATTGTCTCTCTTTATGTGAAATGAAATTCCATTTTATTTTCCAGTATACATCATGCCAGTGTTTATAAAATGTAATTTGAGATTGAATGACTATTTTCAATTCAATTTATATTGTTATTTTTTGTAGTTTAATTGGATTTCAATGACCTATCAAATGACCAGTATAAATCATATGCCAATCGATATTAAATCAATTAGTTATTTGTCTTTAATATTAAACTACATCATTACAAACTATTCGAACTATAAATGTATGTGTTTTGTGAGAGTTTTGTAATGTGCCTTCACAATATTTAGAACTTTCCATTTACATATTACTCATGTTGCTGGCATTGTTACTTCACCTTCATTTCCGATCATTTCGTCTCGGATTTTATAGTTTACTTGTAAGACGTGCACTCTTTCGCTGTATACCACTTGGGTATACACGAACACTTGTTTATCATTTGAATAAAAAAATGCTTAAGGATGAAAATCAACAAAATTACATTACTTGGCTCAGTATAATAAACCACAGCTTTTTCGCACCATGCGCACTACACTTGATAGCTGGACTAACTCACTGTCTACGTTCGTGTAGTATTTTTTACTATATTCGCCTACTGACAACAATACAAAATCGTGATACACAGAGAAAAGGTTTCAATGTGACCTGTGACACTATTCTGCCAATTCCCCGGGAATAGAGAATTGGGGAAATATTTTATATGTAATTTCGTTCAAATATTTTTTTTTCTGGCTTACTGAGGTAAAAAGCTGGTGTTCATTTTTTTCAAAACAAAGTTAAATCGTATGTATACGTATACGTATCTACCAATTTAGGTATGGAAAAAATTCCCAATTTATAAATATTTACATGGAACGTTTTTCGTCAGTAGGCCGGAAAAAATATATTTGAACAGAAATTACATATAAAATCTTTCCCCAATTCCCTATTCCCGGGGAATTACCAGAATAGTGCCACTGTGGAATTGTGAAAAATATTTTCATAGCATTTTTGTTTAAATTATAATTTTCTGGCCTACTGTTGGAATTAGTTTGGTGTAAATATTTTTGAAACAGAGAGATATATTGGGTATAACAATTTTGTGGCACAAAAGTTTCCCAATCAACTTTGTTTCAAAAAAATATTTACATTAAACTAATTCCAACAGTAGGCCAGAAAATTATAATTTAAACAAAAATGCTATGAACATATTTTTCACAATTCTCGAAGGAAAAGCCAGAATAGTGCCACTGGCTGAGTTACGAACCCACCATCTTCTGCCTCATCAGCTACACACTAAACCACTCGACTGCGTTCCGGTCTTAAAATACGGGTTATATTTTTATCACGATACTTAGGTTTTTTTTTTTATTTTTATATTTTTGTTGTATGCATTTATACTCACTTGTATATTTAAAATGGCGGAACTGTGTTTTTGTTTCACGAAATATGGTGCGCGTTATAAATTTTACTTTTATTTGTTTCCACAAAATATATTTAACTTTTTATTTTTTTAATTACTACCAAAAAACTTTCCAAAAAATCTATATAAATTTTAATTAATTTCTTTAATTAATATTATATCTCTTTTTCGTAAAACAAAATTGCTTGTCATTTAACTTTTTAATTTTGCTTTCTATATTGCGATCGCACACTACGAAATTAAATTATTTATTTATCTCTTTTTTATTTTTCGATAAAGTATCCCTCTTCAAATAAGTAGGTGATACAATAAAAGTAGAACGACATAATGTTTTATTCGAATAGATAGAGATCGCAATAGAAGCAATGTAATTGAAAAATGGAAAAACGATAAATTTAATTTGTTTTATTTCAAAGAGATGTAAATTTCAATAGTATCGAAAAAAGTGATGTTACAACATCCCACCCCTGATCAGAAAATTTGCATTTTTGTACCGTGTCACTCACCGTGTCACCGCGTCCTTCATCAACTTTTTGAAGCTCTAATTATACCTTTAAGCGCCCATTGGGCTGCCGTGTTTTTCTAATTCCCTTCAAAAGCGCTAGTCATTGGATGGCTAATACAATTAGCCGCCGACTTAACTTTTGCAATAACGTTTAGTCTCTTTGCATTACCATAAGCTTTACTGCAGCACGACACTCTTGTATCAACAATTTTTGGATGTAATTTTCAGCCGTTTGATTCCTATGTCATCATGCAAAATAAGGAAAGTCAAAATAGCGCCATTAATTCAACTTCATACGGATTTGTTTCTTGGTTAACATAACAGTTCAGATCAGTTGTGGGAAAGTACTGTTGAATATTGGATGGATTTTGGTATATTGGTGAATTTGGAACGGGATGGGAAATCTAAGGAATGTCTAATCGCATCGTGGAGGACGCCCTTCCGAGGGAACCGATTTAACACGTTGTACTTATGTGGTCCGTGTAACCTCACCCACTGGAACTGTTACAGTTTACATATACGTTATTAGAAAATTTAATAAATTTCTTTTATAGGACCTGTCAACCGTTGTCATCAATATAAATCAGAGGCGACATCAGTCGGATACATCATTAACTAATAAGTTCAGTTCATATTTGTATTCGTACGCACTAATCGTAATTTATTATCCGTTCTTTTTGTTTTTTATTCATTCTTAAAGTGGAAAAAAATGTGTCTTAAGTGCGCTTCGCGCAATTTTCTATAAAGTTGAATTGATGAGGTTATCGGTGCTAGATCAAGAGGGTCATGTGGTAAAGGCGTTAACGGTCGCTAATTGAGCCAAGCGGTAATTTCGATAATAACCGTTGTTAGTTCTTCAATATTTAATGTTTCATGTGGAACTCATCGACTTTACTCTGGCGTCCCATAAACCGCCGTGATTAGGAGAGCCAGGTTTGATGAACGTCCAAATATTTCTTCCATCCGCGCAGGATCTCTAAATTTCGTTGGCGTTAGAATTGATGAAGGTGCTGAATTCTTGGAGGGTGTTGTTTATTCGGCCAGGAAATATTTGCTGGTAAGGTCGCTAACTATTTCGAGGTGTATTACGCCCTTGAGCGGAAAGAAATAAAGACGGCAATATATGATTTGTATTGAGCCAAACTGCGAGGATTTTGATTGCGAGTCTTGACTGAACTTGTCTGACAAAATCCAAATGCCTAGCTTTTCTCGGATTATATGTTCAGTTTTAGATTAAATTGCTCAAGTCAAAGGTTTGTGCTCGGTTTAGTTGGTAAATCCGATCTCGCCTTTTGACGAAATATCTAAATTGTTTCGCTGATTGATAAATGGCTTGTTATAATTTTCGGCCGAACGCTGATATTTTGAAGAAGAATGCCAAGCAATTCATTGGATGTGCCAAAGAGTGATTTGGCCAATTCTGATTTTAGTTTTCAAAATGCTTCTTTGCATTCGTCTCTCTCTCTCCCCCCCTAGCTTTCACATCTCATGATGGGGTGTTGCCACCCTTACTATGGTCGCCAGTTTTGACATCTTATTGTTCGAAGGTCTTGTTCGACCGGTTGTTGTTGGAACACTTTATCATGCGTTTGTATGGAGATCTATTAGATATAATGAGTCTGATGGTATTGCTGTCTAAGACTACTTGCTCCGAGAACTTGTCCGAAAGCCGACACAGATCTCATGAGTGCTTTATAAAGTACAGCTGGCACGACTGCGATAGATGTTGTGCCCTTGATTGGGTGAGATAAAATGGGTGTCTGTCTGAGATGATCCTGGGTGTTGATATAAATTTGGTTTTGATATTGTTCACTGCCAAACCAAGTCTTCGTGCGCAGACATTAAGTTGTATGAAACTGTCCTTGATACCGCTAGGCTTTCGGCCAAGAAGTACGAGATGGAGATCTCTACAGAGCGTGAAGTTTTAATTTTTCGTTTTCCATACTACGTACCTGAGCGAAAAATGGAGCTTCAAGTTGTCAATTTACACAGAGATCCAAATATCTCATAAATTGCGGCAAACTATATATGGTTGATGTATGGTTATCTTGTACTACTAAAATATTTCCAAAATCATTCTCATGATGAAGCACTTAGTTAACCCTTCATGTTGGCGGTGTTCAATAGAGGTATGCCACGATAGCGTTCACATTCAAGATGGTCGCCTTTTTTATGCAGTCGACATATGAATGCGATCTTTCAATAACATAGGTTTCTATATTTGTTATTAGCTCTTTAATTTGAAGATCTTAGGCGTACTGGTTAAATTTCCTTCATTTGAAGTAACATTACCTTAATCGCATATAATGTTATGTCATTGTTTCTGTTATTCGCGAGTGGACTGCTGTTTTGATACATTTGTTTTTGCAAAATTCCACTTCTTGCCTGATCGGCAACTAAAAAAATATAAAGTAGAAAATTCTTCCTTCTTTACTTTCAATTGTTGAAGCGTTTGAGGTTATTATTTAAGTCTTATAAAATATCACTGGGAAAAAGCAACTTTTTGAATGCTAACACTTGGTGGTAACCATTTGACCTTGGAATATTGCATCGCTACGTTATATAATGAAATTCGTTACAATGTTACGTTACATCTAATGTTCAACAGAGAATTTAATGATATTTTGATTTGATAATAAAATTCAATTTAAATGATGGACACACTTATGTATTGGTGGAAAATGAGATTTTTTTTTTATGAAAATGTATGAATTTATAAATTCAATATCCTTTTAAATCAACATATACGTAGGTACATTGTCACATATATGTATAGCAGCGTTGGAGGTGAATATACCGAAACCGAAAATTAAATTTTATATTTTGAAAATATGATAATATTCCGATGATATCCGTTTCAATTTATAATGTAACATACTTATGCTCGTTTATGCGTGTATGTATAAATAGTTAGTGTAGCCCAGATAATAATCAATTTTACAGAAATAAATTGGAATATTTTCATGTGCACATCGTTTATGGTATAATTCCAATAATGGGTATTTACATAGATGTGTGGGTTGGAATTGTAATAACTTTTGAACTTTTTCCTAATTTGTTTGTCCGTATTACGAGTATTTTAATGATTTTATATAACTTACATGATTCTGTCAAAACATGGGTTCATATTTGAAATTGATTGACATTAATAATACTCGTACTACTCGTATAAGGATATTGGTGAATATGTTTTGGAAAATTTCTCCAAATATGAACACATTTGGGTTGAAGTGGCATTCTATACTACGATTAGACAACTTGAGCTTATATTCGCTGGGCCTATGTCTAAAGATTTTAATATTTTGGGGTAGGGTCTATAAATTTCGATAGTTGTATTTCTTGCAGATTCATTAAATGGCCTGACGCTCTTGGAACATTTATTCCATCAAGGTCATTTGAAAAGCCTTAATAGGTTACGGGTGTGTGATTTGACAAAATATCGGTAATTTAATTTTTTGAAAATTTATTAAATATTCCGACCCTCTAGGTTAACTTAAACCAGGATTGCATGCGGACATACAAAATTACCTTAATTAATATTTTTTTGCGAAACAATGGAAGAAAACCGGTACAATTCTTACCCATGGGTGGGATGTTGTACCATCACTATTTTCGACTTTCGACTTATTTTATTGCTCATTTTTTACGAGCAAAATGGTAGCCTATTTCATGAATAAAAAATCACTCTATTTCTTCTCCACGATTTCTAAGACTACTAGATTAATCAACTCTATTTATGACCAAATAATTTTTACGTGATACGTTTTTCGAAATGTCGAAATGAGAGAAAGCTCTCAATTATATTGGAAGTACAAATTAATTCGGTCCGTTTTCAAAAAGTGGCTCTGCCTAAAAAAATGTTTAATAGTGACAACTGATATCCGTTGATTCAGACAGATTCGACATCTACCGTTAACATTCAGTTTGTATTGCTTTGAGTCTCATACAAAACGTATTTTTTTAAGGCGTTGAATATGTCGGATTTTGCAATAACTAAACAGCATTTGCGGGAAGTTTTAATTGGAATCTGAAGCACATCGAATGCTTGTGGAAGTTTACGATGTTAATGCTCCAACCAATAATCATGTAGAGAAGTGTTAAAATGATGATTTCAGTGTTGAAGATAAGCTTCTCTTAGCACAGCTAAAAAACTCCGTAGACGATGAATTAGAGACATTGCTCGATGAAGATCCGGTTCAAACGCAAATGGAGCTTGTCGGTACATTAGGGATGACCCAACAAACAGTTTCCGTACGATTGAAACCTATGGGGATGATTCAAAAGCAAGGCAATTTGATTTCTTATGAATTGAAACCAAGAGACGTGGAAGTGCGATTTTCTTCTTGTGGGCAACTGCTTCAAAGGCAAACAAGAAAGGGTTTTTTTACATCGGTGACTGGTGACGAGAAGTGGATCTTCTTAGATAATCCCAAAAGGAAATAAAACTATGCTTTGCCCAGCCAATCGTTGCCATTGATCTCAACATCAACACGAAAGACGAACATTCATGTTTCGAAGATTATGCCGTGTATCTGCTGGGACAAAAGATGCGTTGGGTACTACGAGCTGTTACAACCTGGCTATAACCTCATCAGACCCACCCCTAACCTATAATCAAAGTCTACCTATGGTCATGGGCTATCGATTTGGCACGGTCAGATTGGTGTCTATATGCCAAAATCACGAATGACGAACGATTTTATTTCCAGAAGAAGGGAAAACACAAAGTTTCACAAATGGTATGAAACAATAAATTAATATCGGCCAAACTGGAAATTGTAATATATGTTTTCGGCCGGTTTAGTAGGTTAGTCACTTGCGGCTGGGATACTTCAATTTAATATATAATTTGTTTAACTTTCGGCTGAATTAGTCAAGACACTATCTGCATTATCGATTTTTTCATATTCGGTTCGGCTAACTTTAACATAATCATATTCTACTTAAGATCATGGTTCATCCAATTGGTACAGTCAAATTGTCGTTCATCTGTCAATATCTTGATATACAAACGAGACTGCATCTGATTTGTAACTTTTAAATCTGTCATTTTTGGTTTGAATATTGAAGTTAATCTTCTTTATCGATGCGGTCTACATTATCGACATTTTTAAACTAGTTTCGGTTATGATAACAAAATTAAAATCTGCATTATCACCTTTCGGCTGGAATATCACAGACGCTATCTGCATTGCCATCTTTCGGCTGGAACTTTTGGCTGACTTTAACAGTATCAACTTAATTGGTTTCTAGAACACCTTTTTTTCAGAAAATTGTTATTTCGTAACAAACGAAAAACGGTCTTTATTGTTCAATGGAATTGGGCCAATTCTGGATTAGCACAAGTTCAGCCACTATATTTTTCGGATGGCAATGAATATGCCTGACAGGAATATGCTATCTGAATTGTTTTTTCTTGGATTTTATAATTATTTCTATTTTTTAATTTGTTGTTCAACAAAAATGTTATTGAACGGTATACCTCTGTATTTTGTTTTTTAATATAGCATCTTTTAGGGGCTAATTTATTTTCCCTCAATTTATGAATGAATATTTATGAAAATCATATTTCTATGATACACACAAATTTCATCAGTGTAGCTGCCTTTGGAAAGTTTTAAAATTAAGCTTAAATTAATTTTGTTTTTTTTTCTTCTAGAAATTGGGATTTATTTGTTTCGTCTTTCAGGCGAAATTTGAAAATTTCTTTTCCCATGTTTTCGGCTAATGGACTAGCACTAATTTTTTCCCGTGAGCACTAATTAGCACAAATTCACAAATTGAGCTTAATCGGTATGCAAAGTTTCATTTTGAAATTCTGAGTACAAATTTTGTTCGAAAACTGAGACTTGAGAGTGGAAGTTTTGCTGCTATTTCACTAACCTATACTAGATGCACAAAATTACAATTATTATTGGTTGATGTAAATAATAATTAAATTTTATATTTTTGTCTAGGTGCTGATGAAATAACAAAAAAGCTCCCAACTCCCAAGTCGTGGTTTTCGAACAAAATCAGTATACAGAAGTTTCCGTGCTGCAGTCACTCACACTTCAGAATGTTAGTGAAAGTGTCTCAAATTGTTTGGTTTTCTCGCTTTATACTAAACTAAGCTGATTTTCAATAACGACGTCTATGGTTGTAGTAATTTCCGCTACTATTGTTGGTTTGAATAAAAATTTTCTATGCAGTGTTTGTAAGCATAACCGTGCCGTTGATCAAGTACATCGAATAACTCGATTACGTTTTCACCTAAAGCGTTATGTTATTCTGTTCCTTTAAATAAAGGTTAGATTATTTTATTTGGCCCACAATAACTTTTTAGTGTTTCAAACTATCCGTGGGCGCTAGGGCTATTAGCATCCAATTTGTGCATAACATGTCCAGCTGGCAAGTACAGTCCTTAATATATAGTCGGTCTCTGCCCAATATAGTGTACAATTAAAGTCCGTTATAACCTTTGTTTGGTGTTTGCTCTTGTCACTTGTGTATGTTGTTTCGGTTGATTATCTTTAGTGTGTTGTAAATAAGTGTCATCGGCATTGCCACTTGTTGGCGGAGTTTTTTTTTGCAAAACCGATATTTTTGTGATAGCTTTTTTGTTTGTTCCTGAATGAGTTTCATCTATTCTCCCTCACACGCATTTAGAAAGAGGTTATTTGTCTTCTATTAAATTAACGAGATCCCCTTTATCCATGATAGTAATATCGTAAAGTCAGTCCATGTTTAAGTTTGCGCCAGTTGTATGTCTAGGGATTGCTTGATTTTTTGCAGTACTTTCACCACTAGGGTGGATCTGTTTAGTCTAAACGTAGTGTTACTTTGGCTTCTTGCACACTACAGTCTACTTTGAATTCAAAAATGACGCTTCCAATAAAGCCCCAGAGCTTTGATGGTAACATCAATTTCTACTTTATATATATATATATATATATATATATATATATATATATATATATATATATATATATATATATATATATATATATATATATATATATATATAAAGCTGAGATATATATATATATATATATATATATATATATATATATATATATATATATATATATATATATATATATATATATATATATATATATATATATATATATATATATATATATATATATATATATATATATATATATATATATATATATATATATATATATATATATATATATATATATATATATATATATATATATATATATATATTATATATTTATATATATATATATATATATATATATATATATCTCAGCTTTCGGCATCGGCTGCGTTGAAGCTTCAATTTTCGTTTACGACAGCATTGAGTGCAAAGTCTACTAGTAAATTTTTTGAGCCACAAAACTGACAAATAAATGATTGACGCTACTCTCATCGAAATCTCTGATTACTTGCCTGAGCTGCTTTTGAGCTACTTATCGTTGTGAGCGAATCTGAGCCAGTTGGGATTGGTGTTCATCAGGATTTTGTAATGTCCTTCAAACTTGGACAATCTGCGTTATAGCAGTTAGCCGGAAAAGATGTGGTGGTTCTAAAGTTACATGACTGCATTTCAATCGTTGTCGCCTTTCCTCATTTTTAGCAGTACTACTTTCTTCATTCTTCTATTTTCTAAGGCCTTGCCTCTCTTCATTGTGAAAGGAAAACTAAATTGAAAAGAATTAATCAAAGTTCATTTCCACAGGAAATTTTCTTACTTTCAAATATAGATTTAAAAATTGAAGTAATGGAGTAATAAAGAATGACGATTAAAATTGCTAATAGGTTTCTCTAGAATAACAATTATTTTAAAATTATTATGGAGATAATTAATGGAGATAAAATTAATTTTACAATCATAAAAACCAGATGGAAGCCAATTATTATTGCTCGAGGTTTAACAGAAATTTCGTTAAAAAATTAAATATGTATTATTATGTTTTACAATTAATTCACTTCGTTGCTGTGATCAATTCGTAATAACTCGTGTCTCAGCTCAGACCGAAAAAAGTTGCAAGAAAAAATTTTTTGATCGAAGAGTGCTGTGAGGATGATGTACATAAAACTTTTAGATATTATAATATATTAAACTTACATGCAGTTAGGCAGGTAGGTGAATTTTTTTTTTTTTTTTTTTTTTTTTTTTTTTTTATTTAGGAAATCTTTATTTCTGTATAATATTACAACTAATCATATAGATTATCTAGTAACTGTTTTATTATTTTTGTAGTCTATTCTTATGGAATGAGACCTATTGCTTCATCCCAGCTCTGCTAGTCCTTTGATTTAAGCGGCTCAAGGAACCACTAATTCTAAAGGCTTTGTTCTTTTTAGGCGCTTTGGTCTATTGGCGCGATCCAGTAGGTTCCGCAGCTCCTCGTTGTCATGCTGCTGCAGTCGCAGTACATGACTCCTTGCAAATTTTTTTATTTCATCGCTGACGTATTCCATGTTTAGGTCTCGATGGAGATTGTCATTTCTAATGTACCAAGGAGCATTCACAATGCTACGTAGTACTTTGTTTTGAAATGTTTGAATGATCTTTACTGTAGTTTTTCTTGCGCAGCCCCAAAGCTGAATACCATACGTCCAGATAGGTTTTAGGATTTGTTTATATAGCAGCAGTTTGTTGTGCGTTGTAAGTTCGGAGTTTCTTCCAATAAGCCAGTGCATTTTTCTGAATTTTAAATTCAGTTCTTGCCTTTTCTTTTTAACATGCGCTTTCCACCTGAGTTTAGAGTCTAGCGTCATGCCGAGATACTTAGCATTATCAGAATATGGAATTGGTTGTGAATTCAGACTAATCGGAATATATTCTATTTTCCTATTTGTAAAGATGATATGTGTTGATTTCGATTCGTTAAGTGTTATCCTCCATCGTTTTGTCCAGCTATCCACTATATTAATAGCATTTTGTAGTTTCCTGGTGGACTCAACGATACTAGCATCGGTGGTCATAACAGCTGTGTCATCAGCAAACGTTCCTATTCTAGCTTCTTCTATGTCTGGTAGATCATTCGTATACAGGAGGTATAATACGGGGCCTAGAACACTGCCTTGTGGAACCCCTGCCAATATTTTCTTCAGTTTAGAGTATTCTCCGTCCTGTCTCACCCGGAAGTAACGGTCGTTGATGTAAGACTTTAGCAATTCAAAATGTTGTTTTGGCAGATCTCGTTGGAGCTTAAATTCTAGACCGCGGTGCCAAACCTTATCAAATGCTTGGGCTACGTCTAAGAATATTGCTGAACATACTTCCTTTTTTTCCAGCGCCTCCTCAATAGTATCAGTAATCCTATGTACCTG